>CM077522.1:46784790-47357902 GCA_039654895.1 Mongoloraphidia duomilia | reverse complement strand
CACTTAACATGTAGTTACATATTAGTCCAGGTCTGTGCCTATGCCCTCCTCCACTATAGGTTAGGTACCACTGGTATAATCACACAGTTTGATAGTTTAAAGTGAGTATATGGACGGTTTTCTGTGTGGGATATGATGACAATATATATTATGCGGTGGTTACCGAAAGGCGTCTATCGGAAGAAGCAGTGATCAATCATCGAGATTGTACCAGTGATTGACGTCTCCCCGCATCGATGATCCCCGGCCAACTTATCTGTGCTGCCGCGGTGGCTCCTCACCTCGAGGCGCCCAGGGCACTGATATACATAATAATGTGAATGGAAAGAAGTAGGTACACACATTTTTTCAAACTTCTTTAAGATCGACATACTGTAAGAAATGAGAAGGCCGATTACATAGATTATCGATGGTCCATTTGTAGCCAGCGATTAATCTGGGTAATAGGCACACAAAGAGACAATGGCGTCGCAAACAGGTATCGCCTGCACATCGCGTAGATTCCATAAAAACACATGGCGCATGCGTGGTTACTAATTTTACATTAATTTGTTTTGTATTCATCCATTTTATATGGTATCACGCCAAAAGGACGCGTCGATATGGACGCGCGACAAAAGGACGCGAGACAAAAAGTCGCAAGGGACAAAAAGACGCGGAGAAATTTGGACGCAAGACATTAGGTCGCCTTCCATTTGGACGCAAAAGGCGCATTTTTTTATTATTATACTCGTATATACAGAGTCTCTCTTACTCTTTTCTGATATAATTGTGGCTTTTTGTCTCGCGTCCAAATGGTCGCGTCCTTTTGTCGCGCGTCCAAATCGACGCGTCCTTTTGTCGTAGAACCATTTTATATATGTAACTATACATTTTATTTTGTAATTTTTACACACTTTATTGGAATATTATACAAATTATGTAATTTTAATTTACTTATTTAAAAATCACAAATTTGTTTAACTTTACAGTAAAACTCCAAGTTTTTATGAAGTTTTCTATGTAAAAATAAATAATAATGTAAAATCACTTTGAAAATCGAGTGAATTCTACCTTAACTTTCAAAGTATTTTTACATCCATTTTTTTACAGCGCAGTGTAAAAAACGGAAGTTTGTGGTGGAGGTAAAGAGAAAAGAATATAACCACGGTACTAGGTCATGGACGGTTCTGGGCTAACATTTTGGGGAGGGTAGTACCGTAGTACAGGAAAGCTACTAAGTATGAAAATAATAAAAACTAAAAACAAAATTTTATTCAATATAGTGAAAGTGGCGGGGATTTCAATAGTTCCACAAGAACACATCAGCGGATCGCAACTCAGGAGGAGGGGGTAATTACCACCATTGCCCCCCCCTAAAACCGCTCTTGGTACTAGTATAGAGGAATTACTTCATTCGTTAGCAGATGGCAGTAAAAAATAAATGAAAAGACTGTGGTGCTTATGGAACCGAATGTTAGCTTTAAATGAAATATTTCACCTGATGGTAGAAGGATTGAACAATTTTTCGTATTTTGATTTGGGAATAGCCGAGCCCGTAGGGATGGCGTTGTTAAAAAACCTCCGTTCCTTGGTTGTAATCTGAGAATTGGTGAAAGTATCTGTTTTGTATTTTCAGTTTATTATTATGAATAATGACAAACTGAAAATATTATGATAATATATTACAAGGCCTATAGATAACCCTGATTGTTGACCCTTAAAAACATATTTTAACGCTTGTAATTTCTTAAGTTATGCAGGTCTAGTTGTACCATATTTTTATTAATTATATTTTTGCCGAGTTCAAAAAAGAGATTATTAAATATAATAAACTAAGAATTCGAAATTGAAATTTTCACCTTTCTCTTTTTAAAATAGCATGCATATAATTCTGGAATTTCCGAAATAAAATGAGTAATAATTAATAATAAATTCCGAAAATACTATCTATTGAATGACCTCTTTCTTGAGAAATACACCTCTTATAATTAATTAAGTAATAAAATTTTAAATAATTATTAATCAACTATATTTTTAGTAAATATTTTTCAACGATAATAGTTTTATTAATTTATAACCAATCTAAAATTGATTTTATTGGGTACAACCAAAGTTTAAATATAAAATATAGGACAATCGCACCACTAATTAATCCAATCGTTTGTTATATTCAATATAATAGGCATGTTTAACAACTGATGTATATGGGTTTGCAGCAGATTTTTACTAAGTGAGCATTTATGGAGGGCACTCTTTATTTACAGAATTTTTTACGCGACTACGGAGAACCAAAAAGAGAGTTATGTGGTCTCACGAACTACTGAACCGATTTTAATTTAAGAAACGTTCGTAACTTTATAACTTTATTAATGAATATAAATGTCTATACCGTAAAAAACTAAATAGTAAAAAATGGGTATGTCTGTATCGCGGGTAGACTGCAGATGACGTGAATACCGTTAAAATCAAATGTTCGTAAAATATAATAAATAAATTAATATTCCAAGTCTTCATGGTTTCCGGGCTTGTAGGCCGTGGTCCGGTGGTATTTCTACCTGACGTTTCGTCTACAACTGCGGTAGACATTCTCAAAGGTACACTGACCTGTGAGCCGCCAAGGAGGACACTTCGACCGCTGCCACATCGCCTTTGAGAATGTCTACCGCAGTTGTAGACGAAACGTCAGGTAAAAATACCACCGGACCACGGCCTACAAGCCCGGAAACCATGAAGACTTGGAACAATGCCGGCCGTGAAAGCTTGCACACTTGGATAAATTAATATTATTGCAATTATTAACTTCCCACTGGAAGTTATTGTAATGGGTCCGAAAATCGAAATCAAAAAGAAAAAAAAATTTTAATGTTTCAAGGTCACTACACTATTTTTACACTACTTTTAGAAAGATGTCTGTGTGTGTGTGTGTGTGTACGGTACGTACGTACGTACGTACGTATGTGTCCATTTCTTTCAAAGACGAAATCTCGAGAATGAAAAATGATATCGACTACGTTAGGGTGCCAATCGACGCGTATTAACGTAAATATGATCTGAAAGAAATTTTTTCAAAATCGGTTCAGCCGTTCTTTTTTCTTAACCAAATAACCTCCAAAAAAGTAGATTTTTCACAATATCTCGCGAATAAAAAATTATATCGACTTCGTAAGGGTGTCAATCGAGGCGTGTTAACGTCATTTTGATCCGACATAAATTTTATAAAAATCGGTTCAGCAGTTTTTTTTTTTTTTTTTTTTTTTTTAATTATTGATGTTTTAATGATTAAAATGATTACTTTTCTGTGTAATATCTAATTTAATTATTATTATTAAATATTTATCAAACTGGGAAGTTCGTCGTGTGGACCTCAAGGGTCGCACTTTAGTCCTAATAAACGACCCACCTCACGGCTTGTTTATATTTTAAATTGTTAGCCAATACCTGTATATTTTTATTATTAAAAAAAATATATTAAAAGCTTTCGGGAATCTAACCTGGGTTTGGCGTTTGTACCTGTCGGTATATAGACTCGTATACTTTTTCACCACCTGGCTTACTGTGTTTGAGACCTTAACATAAATATACAATATACATGCTGTGTTTTGTTTTCGACTATTTCAGTTACATAATATTTCTAAAATGTCACCCCAGTATGAGAGGCTAGACGTTATTCACGTCAAAAAATTGAATGACGCATTTACAAACAAAACAATCCAGCTAGATTTCTACACACCTGGATTATTGAATCGATTTGTTTTTTTTTACTTTTAAACAAATAAATCATAAAATTTTATTGCTTTTTACAAATCCTTTAAATGTCACGTTGACAGCACAACGTAATAAAATAATATTCTTATCATTTTTTGACACAATTATTTGATCAATGATATATTTGATTCTAACTTTTCAGTTGTACTACGCTTGATCCTTCTTATTCTGAAGATGTTTTTAGTCAACATAAGCTAATGATAATTATTAAAGTTACACAATTAAATGAATGCATAATGACTGCAAACAGTATATGAACACCTATTGTAAGAACAATCAGCGTATTGTATGATTCATACAATACGCTACGTAACGCATCCATATTATTAGTTCTACTACTCGATACTAGATGGTTCTGTTCTGTAAGTATGAAGTATTTCATCAACTGACAGCATGCGTCGAAAAAAAGCAATAATACCTATTGTCATTGAGGATACAAATTTTCCAATTAAATTTTCACTCTATGAAACACTTTCAATTTCTGTTGTGCGCGCGCGGGGTCCCTAGCCGATGCGGGGCCCCTAGGCAGTTGCCTACTCTACCTAATGGTTAATCTGGCCCTGGGAACAATGACGTAACACAATGCTGTAATCAGGAAAAATTCATTAATTCAAACCTATGTCACCGTAGGGATTCTGACCCTAAACTTTCCACTATCGCGGCGCACTGAGTCATTATGCATTCATTTAATTGTGTATTTACTCACGACGTCTGTATTAAAATTTGTATTTTTTGTAGGTATTTATTAAAGTTACAGTTCAATATTAAGCCCCCTTATTCACCCGCATAGCTCTATCTTACGAGAATATGAATGTGTGTGTGCATAAAAATGTTGAAAAACAGTTTCGAAAATCTCTAATTTCTGTGAAAAACCTTATTCAATACGGCTCTCGATGCCACACACGCCAAGGCTCGTGTGCACTCGTCTATTATTCGTGCTGAAACATCGCGCCTGACACATAAAGATTTATTTTTTATTTATTGTAGATTATTGACGCGTCGACAACTTAGGTCATTAGCGTCTTAATTACATTAAATAACAATTCACTTAAAACTAAATGACATCACAAAACATCCATGAGCGGAGGTGGGATTCGAACCCACGACAGTGTGATCCAAAGGCCGCTACGCTAACCGTTACACCACACTGTCCTCCACATAAAGATTTAGCACACGCGTTGCACAATGTATACTTTATTTAACACATGCATGGTTTTAGAGCTTTATTGAATTAATGTCAAAAACCATAGATGCACTGACAGCAGTACATCTCATACTAAAAACATTGGCCTTGATACGATATTTATTTACTTCGTTACCAAAGTAACCATATTTCTTTATAGCATCGAATTATAGGTAGTTTTCCAATTACATCGCATAATGTGACTCCGTGGCGCACAATGCCGAGGTGTGTTAATGCTTAATTGGAACGTGCATTAGTTTTCATGCTACTTGATTGGTATCCAATGCGCGCATCACCCCAAAGCAGTACTTTTCAAAGTGCTCGATTGTGCGAAGCAATGCTGTAGTTGAAACATCACCGTTGAGCACTATGCCGCATAATGCGCTTTAATGCTGTAATTGGAAAACTACCAAAGGTACCTACATAATGGTTCATTATATATGTGACGGGTTTTTCAATTGTTTTTCGTTATAGCATCGAAAAGCATTACATAATGGATCATGACGTGACCTGCAGACGGCCATTTAAGATCCGCCTTGCAGACACGAAAAAACACTAATACACTGTAAAAAATGGATGTAAAAATACTTTGAAAGTTACGGTAGAATTCGCTCGATTTTCTAAGTGATTTTACATTATTATTTATTTTTACACAGAAAACTTCATAAAAACTTGGACTTTTACTGTAAAGTACAAATTTGTGATTTTTACATAAAGTAAATTAAAATTACATAATTTGTGTAATATTCCAATAAAGTGTGTAAAAATTACAAAATAAAATGTACCTATAGTTACATATATAAAATGGATGAATACAAAACAAATTAAAGTAAAATTAGTAACCACGCATGCGCAATGTGTTTTTTTATGGAATCTACGCGATGTGCAGGCGATACCTGTTTGCGACGCCATTGTGTCTTTGTGTGCCTATTACCAGATTAATCGCTGGCTACAAATGGACCATCGATAATCTATGTAATTGGCCTTCTCATTTCTTACAGTGTAGCGTACATGTGTTCAATAAAGAAGTTTATCTATCAGTCCACAGATTATCTTTTAATTTGTTAATTTAATTACGAATGGAATTCCAATTATTTTTATTGAAAAGAATAAACTGAACATCTACACTCGCTACAGTCTAAAGTGTATGATAAATAGATTAAACTTACAACAAATTCTTAACCAATGCAGTATTTTATGATCAAATCAAATCAGCAAGCTTGTTGAAAGTTCGAAGTGCAAATTGTAAAGGCATGTCTGTGAAGCTTTTCACAGACACTTCACTTATCATTATCATTATCCAATTAAAAGAAAACTTCAAAAGAATATACAAAATATCTGAAGTACACGTGATTACATCTAACGCTCAATATTATCAATCTAAGGCATGTCATGAAATAAAAAACTCGGGTCGCAGTGCCAAAACCCTGCCGACAATATAGTGTATTTGCTAATACAGGCATTATTATGTAAACTTAAGTTTGTTTTTTGACAAAATAAAAAATTTAACCCCTTAATACAGCCCTTAAAATAATTAAATTTTTCTAAATTTCAATATTAGACATGGATTTCATCAATACACCCAATTAAATACACCCTTCCATATCTAAGTAAATCCGTATCAACAAACTATGTGTTTTCATAAAATTTGAAAGTCCGGTCCTGTCGGGCCGATTTTATTAAAATTTTAGCAGCACATTTTAATCTTTACTAAAGAGTTAAATTTCAATTTTGAAACGATTCTGACAAATTTTTCGGTATTTTTGGGCCCAAAAACTTTTTGGAACCCCTAAATACAACCCTGAAAATGGTCCGAACGGGCCCATTTTAAATAGGCTTCTTGCGGTGATGGGTTCCAATGTGTGTACCAAATTTCGTTTCAATCGATTAAGTCTGTCGAGAGTTATCGTGTACACACATATATATATAAATATATATATATATAAATATATAAATATATATATATATATATATATATATATATATATATATATATATATATATATATATATAACATACATATTAGAAATCGTGTCCATCGTGATTATAATAAAATTAAGGAAAATCGCAGGATATTGTTATTTTTGTGTACTTGAAAAAGTTTAAATATATAAACGAAACGTCGTACATTTAATTTAATAAATCAAATATTTGTCCACTATCCTGCGATTTTCCTTAATTTTATATACATACATATATATATAAACATTTTTAAAAATGGTGCCAAAGTGTTCAGGAGGCTATGAAACGTCGAGAAATTTTGGTCCGACCCCTAGGTCCCACCATCCGACCGACGCCAATAGTGTATGTGCCATATGGCAAATACACTAATAAAATATTCCAAAGCTTCATGGTTTCCGGGCTTGTAGGCCGTGGTCCGGTGGTATTTTTACCTGACGTTTCGTCTACAACTACGGTAGACATTCTCAAAGGCGATGTGGCAGCGGTCGAAGTGTCCTCCTTGGCGGCTCGGAAACCATGAAGACTTGGAACAATGCCGGCCGTGAAAGCTTGCACACCTAAATAAAATATTAGTAAAAAAAACTTTTTAGAGACAAATTTTTATTGAAATATACTAAAAAGGAAAAAAATAAAATTTAATAATCTAGGTTCATAATTATTATAAAAGCGGGGGTTGTAAACTCTATGATAGTTTATTAGTCGCAACCCCCGCTTTTATAATAATTATGAACCTAAATTATTAAATATTATTTTTCCCTTTTTAGTACATTTTAATAAAAGCTTGTCTCTACAAAGTTTTTTTTATTAATATTTTATTTTGTTCATTATAGTCTTTCAAAATTTTACCCCCCTTTGACACCTGCAGGGGTTGAATTTCGAAAAAATCTTTCTTAGTGGATCCTTACGTCAGAAAAGGAACCAACTGTCCAAATTTCAAGTTTCTAGCTTCAGCGATTTGACCTGGGCGTTGATTAGTCATAAAAACCCTACATCCCCATTTGAACCCCTTAGGGGTTGAATTTATTTCTAAAAACGATTTATTCATGTATTGTCATCGGGAATACATATGTGTACAAAATTTCAAATCGATCGGATACGTGGAAGTCGTTCAAAATTGACTTGCAAGTTTTGACCTAAACAAACAAACTATAACATTAAAACATTGCAAGTTAAAATATAAAAACTTGTAAATATAAGACTCATACTTGGTTGCAGAAAGCATTGTCAGAAAATCTGCACTTGACCGATTTTTTGCTTTTAAGCCGGCTCCAGATGTCTTGTGGCAAATGTCGACCAATGTTGACATTCGGGCAATTGCCATGCCGTGTGGATGGTTTTCCTGTGCCCAATATCTAACAGTCACCAACGTTGGCACTTGAAGACAATCGCTTTGAGAGCGGTTTTTTGAACACACATCAAAGAGATTGGCCAACGCCGGTCTTGACTTGCAAATATGACTTTGTTTTTCATCCAGACGACTGGACAGTTTTCACTAGGTACGCGGTGTTTGTCAGTGTGTGTGTACTATTGTGATTTATAAGTTGCATGAAACGTGTATTAAGAGCTGGGCACAAGAAATTATTACCTCTAAAGCACTTGCAATAATTGCGTCATCTTCGCTACCCATTTTCTTTAATGTTAGTGTACATTCCCTAAACATCGGCTGTACTAAGCTTGGTCAACGCTGGCCAAACAGAATCTTGTCGTGTGGCTACTGGATATAAATTGTTACCGCTGAAGCACTTGCAATAATTGCGTCATCTTCGCTACCCATGTTCTTTAATGTTGATGTACATTCCCTAAACATCGGTTGTACTAAGCTTGGCCAACGCTGGCCAAACAGAATCTTGTCGTGTGGCTACTGGACATAAATTGTTACCGCTGAAGCACTTGCAATAATTGCGTCATCTTCGCTACCCATTTTCTTTAATGTTGGCGTACATTCCCTAAACATCGGTTGTACTAATATAAGCTTGGTCAACGCTGGCCAAACAGAATCCTGCCGTGTGGATATTGGACATATTCAAATGATCACACATGCCCAACATTGGTCGCCAATACATTCGCCAACATTGGCATACGTTGGTCATGTTGTCTAGAGCCGGCTTTACACATGCACTGGGACGAGTATGTTTATTTGGCGCGAAAGTCACGTTCAATGGAATCAAGTAGCGACGCGAGTGGATGATAGGTGCCCCTTGTATAAAGTATAGAGCGAGCTGCGAGCGAGTAGCAAGCAAACGAGCGAAGCATAAAATTACTGAAGGCGTTAAATACAGACTTAGAGTAGAGATGCCTGAAAGGTGCGTTCAACAAGGATTGCAACATCGGTGACCGAAAGACAAAAACGTTCATGTCGAATTTTTCGTAATCTATACTCTTATCCCTATATTATTAAACGAGCAAATCTTGTATATATGTACCTATATAAATATTTTCTCGAAAACGGCTCTAACGATTTTGAACAAATTTACCGAAAAGGGGTTTCGGGGGGGGCAAAAAATCGATCTAGCTAGGTCTCATCCCTGGAAAAATTCGTTTTCTTATCGATTTTATCATTTTAAAAAACAGTTTTTTTAACGTTATAAAACAGTGTCGTATGGTGAGTAGGCTTTGGAAAAAACAAACTATTTTCATTATTTATGTCAAATTACTCTGACAGTCAATCTTTAACTTATTAAAATAATCAGTAATCATTTGAAAAATAAAAAAATAACAACAATAAAATCTAAACATAATTATACTTACATAATTATGTTTAGATTTTATTGTTGTTATTTTTTAACTAATATTTAAATAAATAGGTATATTACTTTTATATTACCTATATAAAATATGTAGGTACATACGTTATGTAGTATGACGTATACTAACGTATAATAATATTATCTACTTATAGGTATGTAATTTTTTTTCTTAAAAACGACTAACGATTTTGATGAAATGGGAACTTTAAGTACTATTTTTTTTTAACTCATCCGAGCAAAGCTCGGTCATCCAGATATTAATAATAAATTATGTTACCTCAACACTCGAGAACCGATACCAAAGATTCTTTCAATAATTAAAAGCCTGCTTTATCACGAGTGACAAATAGGAATGAGCAGTAAGCTAAAGTAGCATCCGGGCAAAGCAACATAAACAAGTGTTGTTTACATGGTAGTTACAGAAAACATTAATTCATTAGAGAAAATCGTTCCATTTAAAATGCAACACCCACTGAACGAAAACATGCATCACTAACAATATTTGAGACGCTAATGACCTCTGTTGTCGAGCGTCTATAATCCACAATTCATTTATTCAACAATATTTGAATTTAAAAAAAACTTTATTAAAAAAACTAAAAACCCGACTGTGTAAAAATCGAACTCTAAAGATGGAAACAAGATCAAATGATAGCATGCAGTCGGAGGCATAGTACTAACAAATTGAACAGAAATACCTGATGTTACTACCATGCGTCCGATTGCATGTTGTTACTACTATGCCTCCGACTGCATGTTATCATTTGATTTTGTTTCCATCTTTTAAGTTCGATTTTTACGCAGTCGGGTATTTTGTTTTTTTAATAAATTTTTTATTTTCTTCCTTTTAGTTGAATCTACTCATCCAGTCTTTTAATTTGATACCCCACACACAAGGTTTTACCGATTTTTTGCGTACTGACAAAATGGCGTCTAGCGCCCGCCATATTGAATATTCCGTGACATAATGTACCCTATTTGAAATGTCAACGAAACCTTTCTTTTGTTTTGATTTTTATACCTTTATCAATGTATTTAGAAGGAAAATTACTTTTGCATTCTGACAAAATGGCGTCTAGCGTCCGTCATATTGAATTTTCCGTGACGTCATATACCTTATGTCACTCTCGGGATTCAGACGAATCTAATGACACCTCATTAAAAGTCGTTTAGGCTTCAGAGCGTGACAAAGAAATATACATACATACACTCGAAAAACAATACCCTCCTTCTGGCGCAGTCGGGTAAAAATTATCGTAATTCCTTTTTTAGGGTTCCGTATCTCAGAACGAAAAAACGAAAACTTATATAGGTTCACTCTCGTGTCTGTCTGTTTTTCTGTCCATCCGATTTCTCCCCCTTATCTCCGAAACTACTGAGCTTAAATTTTGAAAAAATACGGAAAATAGGGCCTCACGCATAGTTTTCAGAAAAACCTAAACGAAAATCCTGTAGTATTTTGATGACATAACTTTTTATATGCTTACTCATATACTTTACATGTTTACTTATTTGTTTTCAGACAGAAAAGTGAAGTGGCGTCATCTTATACGCGTTGATTGAATCAAACCATATAACTAGTGGCGTCATACTATATTATTTTTTGTTTTCATACTGCAAACTAAAGTGGCGTCATCTTATACGCGTTGATTGAATCAAAACATATAACTAGTGGCGTCATACTATATTATTTTTTCTTTTCATACTGCAAACTAAAGTTGCGTCATCTTAGACGCGCTGATTGAATCAAACCATATAACTAGTGGCGTCATCTATACTATTATTTTTTATTAATGTCAACCGTGAGGTTCGCGTTTACACTCAACACTGTGCTTTCATTGACGCAGCTTATACACTAATTAAATTGTTGTAACGGTACGGAACCCTCGTGGCGCGAGTTCTACACGCACTTCACCATTTTTTTTAAATTGAAATATTAGGTGCGTTTGGTATCAAGGTGTAGTGTAGTGTAGTGTAGATAATTTTTCACTGAAAAGTGTAAAAAGTTCACCAAAAGTGTAAACTAAATGTACACTTGTAACAAACGGGCTAGTGTACATTCTGAGTAGATTGTACATGCGCATTACAAAATAAATTAATGACAGATTGGCTGAGTTCATTATTTCTAGTTTTTACGGTTTTTTTTGGTCGTAAAAATGTTAAACTCACTGCCATATTTATCTTGTACCATTACATTTTGAAAGCTCATTCATTTTTAAGAGACAAAAAATGTAAAAAATTGAGTACGAAAAAAGTATCCAATCTGTCAAAGCGATTGTCAATTCAGACATATATCACGTGACCTACACTACACTACGTGCACCTGCTCAAAATTCAGGACTAATAGTTGTTACACTTTTAGTCCCACACTGAAATAACAAACAGATCAGTTATTTTACACTTTTGTATAACAAACGTAATAGTGTCAAAAGTGCTTACACTTTTTACACTACACCTTGATACCAAACGCACCTAAAATTACTGATGTATTTTATTCAGTGGTTGTTGAATTTTAAGTGAAACGATTTTCTCTAATGAAATGTTTTCCATAACTACCAAGTAAACAAAACTTGCCTATGTTGCATCTTAAATGAAATTCACTGTATTGTTACGGATCACCCTGTATATAAACGACAGGCAAGAGTTCTGAGAAACGGGGTCTGCTTACTGAACAACTGCTACCTGCGCGAAAGTTCTAGAGAAAGCGAGAACACACTAGGCTTACGCCACGCAGCGTATATAAACAGCCAGTACGAGTGAGTGAGGAGTCAGTCAACGGTGAGTCACGCATTCAAGTCTACGGTGGAGCAGTAATATAAATAGTGCCGTGATATAAATAACCAAATTGATAAAATAAATACTAGTGTAGTGGTAATAATTACAAATTATTGTTATTAGTTAAGTGCTATTTATTGTTTTGTTTTGCTTTGTTTAAGAATTACTGTTTAGTTATTGTTTACTTGTGTTGATTGTTAGAACTGACTTTTCGTTGTTGCATTCATTATTATTGTGTTTTTTAATTATTGTAAATCAATATTTATTCCGCCAACTCAGAAAACAGTTTTGTAACAGTATTATTTACCACAAATTTGACATAAGTGTTTTTGCCCTAAGACCACCGATATTAAATACCATCCCTACTTTGCTGTGTATAAGGACTCAATTTAGAACAACTCAATCCTCAATGATTGAACTTGCTTCTCTCTTTTTCTATCTTATCATCTCGTTTCATTTATAATGGGAAATCCAAGAGTGCTAGATATAAAAAAGAAGGATTTATTTTATACAGATGATTTCCTACTACATTGTATTATATTTATTAAAAATAAACTGTTTAACGGGGTACTCATTCCTGTGATATTGTACAGCGTTTCTCAATTTTTTCTTCCACGACACAGCTGAACAAAAACATTACCATTGAGATCCGTCAAATGAGTAAACACATAACTGCAACATAATATATTATATTGTAATAAGTAGGTAAGTTACTAACTTCAAAATATTTATATACAAAGTTAGTCCTATAAATTTGTCAATCATCAAATGATTTTACTATTGTAGACAGTATGATAATAAGTACATCTTATTATTAATATAAAATATTTTTTTAATTCATAAACACAGTTTTTCCACATTTCATTAGAAAATAATTCGTTTAATGCCATGATATTAGAAAACGTCGCGAATTCCATTTTCGATAAACTTTTTGTTTATTTTACTTGTTTTATACTTGTAATAAACAATTTCACGATAAATTTTCACTGTTAGCATGTAAAATTTTCCATCGGTTTGAGTGCAATTTTGTGCCACCAGATGCCATATGCTCATTTGACGGATCCCAATAGATGACATATATGTAATACAGATAAGTTGTGGCTGTGCTAACGAGCCACCTTTTGAAGGCCAGATTTGACCGTCGCATCTGTTAGCAGAGTTCAAAAGCTTGAAATAAGTATGTGTGAGTTATAGTTGATTCAAAACATAAGAGTGGTTCTGATCCTACACACTTAAAACAATTTCAATGCTATTAAAATGTATATGTCGCTTTAGTCGCGGGATAATATTTAGATAATAATGTGTTCTTTTGTTGGCATTTATGAAGCATTCCCCCTAATTTAAATTTCACTGAATTATCTATTTGAATTTTTTATTCCTGTATATTTGACACTTTCCATACCTATTGGTACAATACGGAAATAAAGACTTTATTATTTATTTATTATATAGAACGAGAAAAAATTACCATGCCTTACTTATATTAAAAAATGTTGTTGACGCATCATTTTATTAGTTACCATTTTTGCCCCTACGTGCCAGGAATGGATATTATCTATAAATACCAAAGGTTTAGTACTTTATTTTGTTTATGTTTTTAGTTCCATAAAATGACACAAATCATTCAATAAAGGCGCTCATAAGACAGTCGTTTTCTCCCGTATAAGGCAAGACCCCCCTGACATTACTGGTTTGTAACTTGGGTTCGTACCGTTCGCCTTAGCGCAAAAAGATATTACGATCACGTGGTTTGTTCTCATTTGTTTCCAGAAAATAATATAATTAATTATATAATCGGATCATAAAATTTTATCGAAAATATCTTCGAATTAAAATCTTTTTATTTGATACGTATAGAAAAAAAATAATATGGTATTATAAATGTGTGAGTTATTTGATATTTTCCGCTCCATTAATCTTGTTACAAACTATGCATGACTCATTATCTTAAATTTTGGAACTTGACTATAGCTACGTTACGCAACCTGTACATAAATATAAATACACAAAAGTTCAGTCAACACTGTATAAGTAAGCATAATAATAACCTGGGTTTTGTGAGGATTTGTCAGTCCTTTATTATTTTCCTTCGTGTACTCATTTTATAAAGAGAAAATGAAAATCATTTTCACCCTCCGTACACAAAAAGAACTTCTAAGGAATTAGATGCCGCAAAATTAAACACGTATAAAATTGTGCTTGCGCTACAATTCAAAATCAGGTATAAGGATTTGGAATAATTTTTAATCTAAAAATATTTTTTTGTTACAAAAATGCGTAAAAAGAATTTTAAGCAAGCCGTGAGGTGGGTCGTTTATTAGGACTAAAGTGCGACCCTTGAGGTCCACACGACGAACTTCCCAGTTTGATAAATATTTAATAATAATAATTAAATTAGATATTACACAGAAAAGTAATCATTTTAATCATTAAAACATCAATAATTAAAAAAAAAAAAAAAAAAAAAAACGGCTGAACCGATTTTTATAAAATTTATGTCGGATCAAAATGACGTTAACACGCCTCGATTGACACCCTTACGAAGTCGATATAATTTTTTATTCGCGAGATATTGTGTAAAATCTACTTTTTTGGAGGTTATTTGGTTAAGAAAAAAGAACGGCTGAACCGATTTTAAAAAAATTCCTTTCAGATCATATTTACGTTAATACGCGTCGATTGGCACCCCAACGTAGTCGATATCATTTTTCGTTCTCGAGATTTCGTCTTAGAAAGAAATGGACACATACATACGTACGTACGTACGTACATACGTACACACACACACACACACACACAGACATATTTCTAAAAGTAGTGTAAAAATAGTGTAGTGACCTTGAAACATAAAAAATTTTTTTCCTTTTTGATTTCGATTTTCGGACCCATTACAATAACTTCCAATGGGAAGTTAAAAATTGAACTGAGCTCAGACAAGGATTCAAACAAGGATAAAATACAAATATATGAATTAATTGTGGACAACAATATAATAATTATTAAATTAACAATGATCCCAATCCATAAGCATTATTTCTCTTAACATAATCAATCGGTAACCTGCCATCATTATTGATGGCATTGGACCATTGATTGATTAAGTATGTTAAGAAAAGTAATGTTTGTGGATTGGTATTATTGTTGATTTAATAATTATTATATTGTTGTCCACATATATTTGTGTTTAATTATAAAACGGATTTCCGGCTATTCGAGTTATTATTATTATTTAGTTAAGATTATAACTTAATAAAATATTAGTAAAAAAAACTTTTTAAAGACACGCTTTTATTTAAATGTACTTAGGTACTAAAAAGGAAAAAATAAGTTTTAATAATTTAGTTTCATAATTTTATTATAAAAGCATGGGTTGTAAACTCTACAATATTTTATTAGTCACGACGCACGCGCTTTTATAATCATGAAACTAAATTATTGAAACTTATTTTTTCCTTTTTAGTACATTTAAATAAAAGCGTGTCTTTAAAAAGTTTTTTTTACTAATATTTTATTTTGTTCCTTTTAGTTGTTCAAAAGTTTTATCCCCTTTTGACTCCTTTAGGGAATGAATTTCGAAAAATCCCTTCATATAGTGAGTGCTTACGTCACAAAAGAAACCTACTGTCCAAATTCCAAGTTTCTAGCTTTAGCGGTTTGGCCTAGACGTTGAATAATCAAAAAACCCTACTCCCTCGTTTGATCCCCTTAGGTATTGAATTTAATTCTAAAAACGATCGATTCATGTAATCATCGGGAATGCATATATGTACCAAATTTTGAATCGATCGGATACGTGGAGGTCGTTCAAAATTGACTTGCAATATTTGACTTAAACAAACAAACTAACATACAAACATTGCAAGTTAAATAAAAGCTTGTAACAAAAATAAAATCCGCTCTCGCATGTGATGTTGAAATCGTTATATATAGGGAAGCATTTTTTAAGAGCTTTCAGATTAGGTATCACAAGTAGGGGGTTGCCATTAAAGATTATTTAGTTGGGGTGGCTGGGGGTAAGGGGATAACTGAAAACAGGTTAGTTATTACATAATTTTGGTTCCACCTCCCTATTATAGAAATTGTTTTAAGCCATTTTTAAAATTTTTTTTGGTCCCTCAGATATAGCCATTGTAACTTTTCAAATTGTCACCCTGTATAATTGAATGTAGGTAGGGAAAAAATTATGTTATCTTTTTTTCAATCTTTTTTGTTGTCAGTTCATTTTTTGCCCGACGGTATTTAGGGGGTAAAATGAGGTGTTACAAAAATGTGTGACAAAAAAATGTGTGACGCGAATTACTAGTTAGGCCATATAGTTTGTTTGCCTTTTGTATCACGCGTATGTCATGTTAATATTTTTTTGAGAGATCATATAACTACAGAAGTAGGTCTACGTCTTCGATTGCGACACAATCGTAATTACTGTGCCCCTTATCATTTTTTTTTTATTTTAATCTAGCACTTTTTAGTGTCCATGTATTTTAGTTTATTCTAACGCAATTTTTGTAAAATATAGTATCTAGACTAGATACTATATTTTACAAAAAAGTCCGCAAGAGCATAACATGTCTATTAATTAGGTATTTAAGTTTAAAAAAAATTATTAATTTTTTAATTTTTTCTGATAATTTAACATAAATAATATTGAAAATCGAAAAGAAAACATTTTTTAAAGCTATAGATAAATTACTAAAAATTAATTAAAATGTATAAAAATTTAAAAAATATCACGTGACTTCAAAACGCGCCAGGAATGTTTGTGACGTCGTTATGTTAAAATGTGTCTGCATTTGTTAGTATTTGTGTATATGTATTACACATACTATCAAAAATAATAAATTTTTAACTTGGTTACCATGGATACAAAGACCATAGATAACATAATGACGTCACACGCGTTCGGATTCTTTCGGCGCGTTATCGGAACTGAATTTAAAAATTAATTTTTATTTAAATATAACTTTTTAATTAGTAAGCAAAAAAGTTAAATAAAAGCAGTTTTGCTATAAAACTTGTATGGGTCCTTCCATTTAAGTAAAAAAAAAAATTCATTTAAAAACCCAATTGTCTATCTTTAACAAGTAACCCTTTTAAACCTGATCGAAGCCGGATCGAGCTGCTAGTTGTAAATAAAAATAATGTGGTTAGTTCTATAAAACCCGTACAGTGGGAATCTACTTTTTTTTTAGTCGAACAATTTGTAAATACATAGCCAACAATAAATCTATATTATTTTGTCACAATATAAGGGATATTTAATTAAGTTCGTTACATTTGACATTACGGTCACGATGGCAGCAGGCTGGGCAATCATCAATAAAATTTAAGAGTCAGTCATTAATTCATTATTTATTATTTTTATCAAAATTGGAGTATCATTTTTATAACAGTAGATTTTATCCATTATTTTCATGGCCATATGACGTGGCATACAAAGGACACAATTTTTATGTTTTCAATGTTATATTAAAATCTCTACTTAATATTATAAACACGAAAGTTTGTGGGGGCAGTATAGCCTAGTGGTTAGCATGCTTGGCGCCGCAACCTCTAGACTGGACTGCCGTGGGTTCGAATCCCACCTGCGCTCATGGATGTTTTGTGATGTTATTTAGTTTTAAGTTAGTTGTTATTTAGTGTAGTTGAAAGACGATAATGATCTTAGATGTCGACGCGTCTATAATCTACAATAAATAAAATAAATACGAAAGTCTGTGTGTGTGTTTGTATGTTTGTTACCACTCAGTTCCGTTACGGCTGAACGGATTTTCATGAAATTTGGTATATAGTTACTTTAGGTCCTGGAACAGGACATAGGGTACTTTTCATCCCGGAAAAATGTATAATAAGGTACTTTCATGCTAGTCGGCGCAGAACCGCTGTGAAACCGCTATGTGTGTCATCGCTCTTAGATCTGTAAATTAGTAGTAGTAGTAGATCTGTAAATTAGTAGACTGTTAATTTTTAACGCTTAGATATTACTTATATTTATAAAATGTTTTCTTCAAATAACAGTAACAATAACACCTGTTATAAAAACTGCAGATCCCCAAAATCAAAATTCACATCTCTAATTGGGCCACCACTTTCTACAACTCTTCCAAATTTTAACTTTCTATATTAAACGGTCTCTGAGGTGATTCCATACAGGGTGTTTCATAATATATGCGCAGGACTTCAGGATGTGATAGCTCGTCCAAAAATATGAAAAAAAGTTTCAATTAACTTACCCTCTAAAATGCACCATTTTAGAGATACAGGGTGTTGAAATTGAAAAAAAATTTCGTTTTTTGCGAATATCTCCGGAACCGTTTATCGTACAGAAAGCAGCTTTTGTAAGCATTTTCTACTCATAATAAGCTATGTTTTGTGCGGAAATTTTTTTTTTGCAATTATGAAGTTAACGTTTGGTTTTGTTACTTGTTCTAACGTTTAAATAAATTTTGTTTAATTAGTAAAAAAAAATTTTTACTTAAAAAAATTGACCATGTTTTTCAACCGAAAACGATCGACTTTAGAGCTTATGACCAAGAGTATCTTTTTGGTGTAGAAAACATTGGCGGTTCAAATGGGCGTCTCAAAACCGTACTTTTTCCAGTAGCGTAGAAGTTGGGGAGAAAAACACCGACTACCCCTTCAAAACCTTCACCAATTATGACTCTAAAAAAAAAATTTCCGCACAAAACATAGCTTATTATGAGTAGAAAATGCTTACAAAAGCTGTTTTCTGTACGATAAACGGTTCCAGAGATATTCGCAAAAAACGAAATTTTTTTCAATTTCAACACCTTGGACCTATCTCTAAACTGGTGCATTTTAGAGGGTAAGTTAATAGAAACTTTTTTTCATATTTTTGGACGAGATATCACATCCTGAAGTCCTGCGCATATATTATGAAACACTCTGTATATCTATCGATATACATATAAGTATCTGATATTTATACAAATATTATGATATTTTCTAACTCTGCTAAAAATATCAATTTTGACCATCATTAATATACAAAGGTATCCATAGTAAGTTTATAATGGGTACGGTAAGTATTCGACTGCAGAGGAGCGTTTTACGTCGCTACAGCGCGCCGGGACGCCGTCGACAGAACAAAACACAGCGCGCGCCGTCCGGCGTCGTGACACGGCGGAAGCACCTCGTGTTTAAGGGCGCGTAGCGTTTTGTGGGCGTCGGTAGGCGGTTCCGACTTGATACGTTCACCAATAGAACACTGTCAACAATCTATACACTGAATGCTGTTCTTATGCACCATCTAGAATGTATCAACTCTAGAGTTGCCGCTGCATCATCAATTAAATTTGTAACGGGACATCTAACTGTAATTTTAATTTTTTTTTCGGGATACTAAATTCACATTTTGTGTATAGTGAGACTTCGTTCTGGAAGCAAATTTAGTGTTTTACTATTTTCATTCTACTAAATTCACATTGTCGATTTATTATTATTTTTAATTTATGTATTAAAGTGAAAAAACCGAATGATACTTTCACTAGTTTTTTAACTTCCCATTGGAAGTTATTGTAATGGGTCCGAAAATCGAAATCAAAAAGGAAAAAAAATTTTTATGTTTCAAGGTCACTACACTATTTTTACACTACTTTTAGAAAGATGTCTGTGTGTGTGTGTATGTATGTGTGTGTGTGTGTGTACGTATGTACGTACGTATGTATGTGTCCATTTCTTTCTAAGACGAAATCTCGAGAATGAAAAATGATATCGACTACGTTGGGGTGCCAATCGACGCGTATTAACGTAAATATGATCTGAAAGAAATTTTTTCAAAATCGGTTCAGCCGTTCTTTTTTCTTAACCAAATAACCTCCAAAAAAGTAGATTTTATACAATATCTCGCGAATAAAAAATTATATTGACTTCGTAAGGGTGTCAATCGAGGCGTGTTAACGTCATTTTAATCCGACATAAATTTTATAAAAAAATCGGTTCAGCCGTTTTTTTTTTTTTTTTTTAATTATTGTTAAAAATAAATAATAATTATGTTTTAATGATTAAAATGATTACTTTTCTGTGTAATATCTAATTTAATTATTATTATTAAATATTTATCAAACTGGGAAGTTCGTCGTGTGGACCTCAAGGGTCGCACTTTAGTCCTAATAAACGACCCACCTCACGGCTTGTTTTTTATTATTTTGTTAAGTAAATAACGAATAATATAAGTAATAGGAAGATTTTTTCATTGGAGAGCAGCCAATCAATAGATTTTCACTACATGCGAGTGTGAAAATCTATTGATTCTGAAGCATATAAGGAGAATATTAATTTAGCAATCATGTCACAGTTGAGTATTGTAAGCTCATTCCGACGCGAAATTGGAAAGGTTCAGGTTAGATTCCTGACTGGACCACTGGTTGGTAAAATGATTTTTTCCTATAAGTTTCGAAACAATTATATAATTGGTTGCTCTCCAACGAAAAAATCTTTCAGTTGCATACAGCCGTATAAAAAAAAATTCGACTGATGACCAGTCCTATACTTCCCACCTAGTAAATATTTGCAAAAAATAAACATTCTTTTTTCTATTCTTTGACTAGGCCCAAATAACCTTAGCTGTTGGTGGTCTTTAAAACACAATTTAATTTTTATTTTTTGAAAAAAGCATGGCCCTCTTTATTTTTGTTTGGTGATCTACTGATGGCTAGCTTAATGTACCAAAAATCATGGTTACCTTGATTTACGTACAATTTTTATTTTTTTTAGTAAAATATTTTTTTTCTCGAAAACTATACATTTTAGAGAAAAAAATTATTTACATTTTTTTCATATTATAACATCTAGAATTCATTTATATTTTTTTTTACCTATGTTAATACGTGACATTGAGAACGTTTTTTTGAATATCTCAGGATCCACTGAACCGATTTGACTCAAAATCTAATCAGATCTAAGTTAAAGGCTGATAAACACAATAGAACAATCTGCATGCCCGTATGTTGTTCCGTTCTTAAGATATCGAAGGCGATAAATTGACCACATACACACACACATACAGACATCAGTCAGAAAATGATCTCAAACGATTGCTAGAGTCTCAAAACGTGAAGATCTGTTAAAATCTCGAAATATTTTTTTCGGACTAAATCCATTACTTCCCTACCATAGTAGATGTGGTAAGTAAAAACTATTATTATCATAAGTAATAGGTACCTAATTATGTGAACCTTTTAACCCTCGATTCACAAAAAATGTTGTGTTATGTGTGTATGACTCGTGTCTGTGATATCGTAGAGAAAGAAACTGCAGATTATAGACGCTCGATAACTTATTAAATATTTCAGTGGGTGGACCGATTTTGATGCGGTTTTCGTTACACGACAAAACATTTTTGCCTAGGAAAAAAAACAATGAAACCTATAAAATTTTGTGTACTTATGTAATTGTATATGTAGACTAGCCGTTACCCGTGGCTTTGCCCACGTATATTTCGATTTATGTTTTATTGTCCCCCCCCCGCGAGAAATTCTCCTCCTGCGAAGCGATGCCGGACTGGTGGTGTTTACACGCTCAAATTTTATTAATACATATTACTCACTCGCTTCAAAAATAACTTCCATACAAATTTTCATCCCCTATTTAACCCCCTTAGGGGATGAATTTTTAAAAATCCTTTCTTATTGCTCACCTACGTTATATAAGGAACTCCTGTGCAAAATTTCATGCTTCTAACATCAAAAATGACGAACTTTCATACAAACTTTCATCCCCTTTTTAACCCCCTTAGGGGATGAATTTTCAAAAAAAAAATTCTTAGAGCTCACCTACGTTATATAAGACACCCATGTACAAAATTTCATGCTTCTAACTTCAAAAATGACGAATTTCCATATCAAATTCCATCCCCTGTTTAACCCCTTTAGGGGTTGAATTTCGAAAAATCCTTTCTTAGTGGGTGCCTACGTCACAAAAGGAACCTACTGTCCAAATTTCAAGTTTATATCTTTAACGGTTTGACCTGGGCGTTGTCTGTCAGTCAATCAGTCAGTCAGTAACGGAACTGTTTTATATATATAGATATCTTTGGGATGATTTAACTTAAAATTTAAATGACCGATTATAATTAAATTTTTTTATGATTTTATGATTCCAGAAGTGCTATAGGCTATGTTTTATTCAACTTTTTAAATAAATTTTTGAGTTAATATACTTAATTAAATTTTTATTGGTTCTCTACTATACTAACAAAACGTGACATTCCTTTGCATTTTAGCGTATTGGCGGAATCCTACTAACACCAGCCCGACTTCGCTTCGCAGGGGTAGAGATTCTCGCAGAGGGGATAATAAATCATAAATTATTATCTCTGGAACTACTGAGCCGATTCTAAAAATTCTTTCACTAATAGAAACCTATAACACTATCCCTAAGTGATATAGGCTAAGTATATTCTATTTTAATAAATTTCTCGCGGAGGGGGGTAATTCCTGTAAAACGTAACTCTGAAATTCTTTTGCATTTTAGCGTAGGTATAGGCGGAATCCTACTAATATTATAAACACCATCAGCCCGTCTTCGCTTCGCAAGGGAGAATTTCTCGCGGGGGGGGGGGGGAGAGAAGTTGAACGGGACCGCTAGTATTCCTGATATAATTATCCTCAATATACCTATATATAGGTACAGTCTGGGTAATTGAATATTATCGAAATATAAAGCAAATAATAGAAATACCTAATTAGCAAGCAATATTTATGCCAGATGTCATTGCATAAGTATATTAAAATATATATCTGCACAGGCAGTGGTCGAATTTATGTGAAACATATGTTCGGAATTTACAAAAAAATTAATTAATGATACTTACGGTAGCATCGACAGTTTGCAAAATTATCTGCAAAATATTGTACAAATAATATGCAGTAATCTGTTATCTCTTTTTTTATTAATAAGTCAATCACACTTGTCATAATGGATAAATCGAACCAAAAAGTAGGCCAACAATATTTATTTACTAGCCTTTACCCGCGACTTAACTTCATAGTAGCTCAGTCCCCGTTAATAGTAGGATTGTGACGCCATATTATAAATCAGATCAAAATCGAATCAAAAGTTTTGAGCAATACTGAGCAAACTGACAAACAGACCCAGATAAAAATGTTGAAAATGGTTACCTGCTTCAGTAAATAAGTCTAGGTATATCCTATGAAGATAAAGTATCTCTAGGTACCAGAGCTGGGCAATTAGTGCTTGCAATAATGCTTTAAGCATTTATATTGTTTAAAGCACTTTTAGAGCATTTGCATGAAGACTTGCTACTTATTAAGCACATTATAAATTGCTTACTAGGCATTCAACAAGCTTATTAAGCATTAAGAAATGCTTAACGAGCGTTTTAAATTCTTAATAAAGCTATTGAAAAGAACGTAACATTTTAACCATTAATTACCAAGTTTACAAAAAGCGCGTGATTTTCAAGAAGCTGTAACGCGCTTACCATTAGTATCACAGAAAAATTGTAGGAATGAAAATTGTAGAAAATGTAATCCTTTTTAAAATATTACATAGTAGAAGAATCGCTTAAGTCGACCATTTGTGAGATATTTCGAGAAAAGCAAACAAAGTGGTAAAATTTCGTGGTTTTTTTTTGTTGCCCTCACGTAAGCTCGCGTCGAGGTACCGTGCAAACCTAGGACACTTCTATTTCACGCCAAATGAAGCGATCAAAACGATATCCCGCTTTCCAACATTTATTTCCACCAAACTGACCTTTATTTTGCTGGTCTATGTCTCATTTTGATAAACAAAATGTGTTTTGAATTTTGGACTTTTGAACTGTTATAATGTTGGAAGTTCAGCAGTTACTTTAAAATGCTTAATGCAGAATTTTTTCAAGCACTTTAGTGAGTGGTCGATGCTTTTTAGTATTTTTATAAACGAAAGTGCTTATCGCTTTAATAAATCGAGAATTTATGGAAGTGCTTGATGCTTCAAGTATTACGCATCGTGCTTTAAGCAATATTAGGAACAAACACTCGGATTAATAATACTCCGAGAGGGCAGTATGGTTTTGTGTACTGGGTACCGCAGCCTCTAGACTAGACTGTCGTGGGTTCGAATCCCACCTGCGCTCATGGATGTTTTGTGATGTTATTTAGTTTTAAGAAAGTTGTTATTTAGTGTAGTTGAAAGACGCTAATGACCTGAGATGCCAACGCGTCTATAATCTACAATAAATAAAATAATAGATACTCCGTTTTTCAAATAAATTTTCATATGGAAATTTTAAGTAAATGAGAGCGAAATTTTGAGAAAATAATTTCAAAATTATATTTTGATTACTGCAAGTAATATATTTCGATTTAGGAGATTATATTTTGGACTAATCGTTACCAGTGGTATCGCACGCGTTAATAGAAATTTTAAACGGCGCGTATAAAGCAGCCTATCTCCTTTGAGTTTAGGAGCCCCATATACGTGTACCTACCAAATTTCATCAAAGTTAGATTAAGAATTGGGTTATGAAGGATCAATTGGCAGACAGACAGATAGAAAAAAATCCTGAAATGATCAAATTATGAATTGATATTATGCCTAAAAAAGATGAAAGTTAAAAAAAAAACTAACATGGAAAACCGGTGCGAATACAGTGTTATTATAGTGCTGCAGATTATTAATTCAATTAAATATACAAAAATAAAATAAATATAATAAATATACAGAACAGGAAATGGCCTATTATAAAAGATTAATTTAATTTATTCGCAAATAGAATTTATATTACCAGTTCTCATAACCTATATTTTTAATTTTAATTTTGTACGAAAATTATTATAACTGTCAATCAAAGCAAAAATGCGTTCTGAATTCTGTCAGATAACAGCAAATACTATGTGCAAATAATCGCCAACTACTGTAATTACATATTTTATTGAATCAAAAAAACTCGATATTAAATCTAAACAGATATATGCAAATTAAACAATCTAAAAATGTCGTATTGATAAGCTAATATCCAACTATCTTCGACCATACACTCATGGACTGATCAAACCTCAAGCGAAACAACATATCTTTTTGGTAGCAAGTGTTTCCGGGCTAGGTAGCCGTGGTCTAATGGATTTTACTCCATTAGACCACGGCTACCTAGCCCGGAAACACTTGCTACCACGGAGTAAAATCCATTAGACCACGGCTACCTAGCCCGGAAACACTTGCTACCACGGAGTAAAATCCATTAGACCACGGCTACCTAGCCCGGAAACACTTGCTACCACGGAGTAAAATCCATTAGACCACGGCTACCTAGCCCGGAAACACTTGCTACCACGGGGTAAAATCCATTAGACCACGGCTACCTAGCCCGGAAACACTTGCTACCACGGAGTAAAATCCATTAGACCACGGCTACCTAGCCCGGAAACACTTGCTACCACGGAGTAAAATCCATCAGACCACGGCTACCTAGCCCGGAAACACTTGCTACCACGGAGTAAAATCCATTAGACCACGGCTACCTAGCCCGGAAACACTTGCTACCACGGAGTAAAATCTATTACACCACGACTACCCAGCCCGGAAACACTTGCTACCACGGAGTAAAATCCATTAGACCACGGCTACCTAGCCCGGAAACACTTGCTACCACGGAGTAAAATCCATTAGACCACGGCTACCTAGCCCGGAAACACTTGCTACCACGGAGTAAAATCCATTAGACCACGGCTACCTAGCCCGGAAACACTTGCTACCACGGAGTAAAATCCATTAGACCACGGCTACCTAGCCCGGAAACACTTGCTACCACGGAGTAAAATCCATTAGACCACGGCTACCTAGCCCGGAAACACTTGCTACCACGGAGTAAAATCCATTAGACCACGGCTACCTAGCCCGGAAACACTTGCTACCACGGAGTAAAATCCATTAGACCACGGCTACCTAGCCCGCGGAAACACTTGCTACCACGGAGTAAAATCCATTAGACCACGGCTACCTAGCCCGGAAATACTTGCTACCACGGAGTAAAATCCATTAGACCACGGCTACCTAGCCCGGAAACACTTGCTACCAAGATGTCTACCGTCCGTGACAGCATGAAACTCCAATTTATCAATAGACACCGGTTCAGTCCTGCAGTGTTTAGTGCGCCGACGCACTCTCATTTTAACATTTTAATTATTTATTTACTTTTGAAACTACCTATGTACCTGCTTAAAGCATTTTATCATTTCATGAAAGAATTGTGGATTATAGACGCTCGACAACAGAGGTCATTAGCGTCTGCTTATCATTTCAAGTATTGCGACTAGGATTACATACAGGTACAGATGCGTAACCTAAAATAAATTAGAACATTGAGGCCCGTATTCACCGAGCCTAGTTAGTTATTTATTCCGTTGATTTATTCCCCTGATAACTATTACTCGGAATAAATAGTGATAATTCAAATCACCTAACGTAGTTAAGTTTACTGTAGGTATAAATCGTAAGAATAGTTATTCTGTCCAATTTCAAGGGTATAAATATTTATTCGCCTAGTAAAATAGGGTGTGCACGAAATGCATAAATTACTTTATGGCCTGGCGACCTATTCAGGTAAATATTAATTTCATATCTTTCAGATAAAGGCTTTTGTCAGTAAAATATGTCAATATTCACCATTAAACATTTTCGATCGATGCGCCATCGGTCGGATCTTTGGTAAACGTGCTTTAGAATCAAAATATTTGACAAAATCTTCAAGGTGTATGGTATATAGTAAATTTTTACCTGAAGTTACTATTCTATCGAATGAATTGTTTGGTTAATTTTATTCTAAGGACTAAATTTATTCTAAGATTACTAACTTCTATCTTTAACAGTGTTTGGTGAATACGGGCCTGAATGAGTCATTTTCCTGAGAGTAGTTCCATCAATTATCCACGAGAGGCAGCACTTGTGGTAGGTACAAACATTATTTATTCCCCATTAGTGTCGTGTCATTTTAGTGGTACTTATAACTTAATTATTAAATCAATTAAATAATTAAGTAATACCACTACAATTACACGACACTAATGGGGAATAAATAATGTTTGTAGCTACCACAAGTGCTGCCTCTCGTGGATAATTGAAGGAACTACTCTCGGGAAAATGGCTCATTGGGAATATTAATTATTACTGTCGATAAAAAAGAGAATAATATAAATAAAATAAGTATTTAAAAAAATAACCTAGTTTTTAAAATGTAATGCTCAAGTGCTCAATTATTTACGTTCAGATATTCGACTGCATATGTGTACCTATATATAAAAGCGTAGGTCGTGATTGTAATACATTATCATAGAGCTTACGACCCATGCTTTTATATTACAACTATACTATATAGTCGCATATGCCTATTTGAACCTTAATTAAATGCCTATTTTTTCATTTTAGTGCATTTTAATAAAAGGTTATTTAAAAATAAATACTTATTTTATTTTTAAATTTTCAGTCATACAGTTAACACTCTATATAATCCGACCGTGCGTTAATCTGGCCCGCCCAATAATCCGGCGCACGTTGCGGCAGCGTCTTACGAGAGCATTTTCTTACTTTATAGTATATATGTTGTTTTGTAATAAAAAACAGTACAATACACGAGTTTATGCTGCAACCTTCCAGTAATCCGTCCATTCTGGTAATCGGAAACACCCTGGTCTGATATATGCCGGATTCGGGATTAGTGTACCTACTGTGCCATTTTATGAAAAAGCTTGCAAAATCATTATTTAAACTAGTTATAATTATGTATTTATTTTATTAATTTTTACGTGAGTTACCGGTAGCTCGCGATCGTCGATTTGGCGACCACACTGTAAAAAATGGATTTAAAAATATGTACTTTCAAAGTTAAGGTAGAATTCGCTCGATTTTCTAACTGATTTTACATTATTATTTATTTTTACACAGAAAACTTCATAAAAACTTGGACTTTTACTGTAAATTTAAACAAATTTGTGATTTTTACATAAAGTAAATTAAAATTACATAATTTGTGTAATATTCCAATAAAGTGTGAAAAATCACAAAATAAAATGTATAGTCACATATATAAAATGGATGAATACAAAACAAATTAATGTAAAATTAGTAACCACGCATGCGCAATGTGTTTTTATGGAATATACGCGATGTGGCGATACCTGTTTGCGACGCCGCATTGTCTCTTTGTGTGCCTATTACCAGATTAATCGCTGTCTACAAATGGACCATCGATAATCTATGTAATCGGCCTTCTCATTTCTTACAGTGCACTGGGTAAATAGATATTGTAAATTATAGACGCTCAACAACCGAGTTCATAAGCGTCTGAATTGAATTGAATTGTAGATTATAGATGCATGACAACAGAGGTCATTAGCGTCTAAAAAAATAAAAAATAAAAAAGTAAACAAAAGAAACGCAAAAACAATAAAACCAAAGCAAAATAAATGCAAAATCAAAAATTGACACACAACAAAATAAAATCATAAGTACAAATAAAATGTGTCATATAATATACTTCATAAGCGTCTGAATGACCACTGGTCTATTGGACCGATATCTGTTAGATAAGGTTAGAAGCAGTCCACGAGTGTATAGTCGAATCCAACTATTATCTACTGAGCAACACTGCAATACTGTAAACATAGAAGAATCAACATGTTGACTGAATATCAGTTGTCATACATTATGGGAGGAGCTTCGACGTTAAGGACCACCCCCGATAAACAGTTGAAACGATAACGTCGGCGTCTGTAAGGTCCGAATTGATATCGTTTAATTCGCGAATGGCAACCTAAAGCGTCGTACTTACAGACAGCAGTTGTTTCAAATAGGGTGTTCTTGTGAGGTTGTCAGTCACTCGCGTGCTATCAAGGATTTCAGTAAGTAGTTGAAACCGCGAACTCATAGTTACAACACTGATAACTAACTTCATCACGCTCCCATTGTTGACATTTGTTTTTATTGTTGCAATTGTTTATAAATAAACTAAAATCGTGCGATTTATGAACTGGTGCGGACGAAATAAACAAAACAATCAAGATGTGAAAAAAAAGACATCTGAACGTTATGTTAAGTTTGTGTTACAGTGAAAACGTGTGTTAAACAATTGTTTATTGCACAACAATGTATAGAAATAAAATAACATTGTCTTAATAAAACGATAGGTTGAATTGATTATTGATAATTTTGTTAATATTAATAATAAAGGAGTATGGAAGTAGGTGCGTTGTCAGGTCCAATGCCACTTGACTTTAGTATAACGGTAAAAAGTCGTTCTGCTGAAGGTCCGATTTCGGAGATGTCGCCGTCGGCGTCTCCGCGCGTCTTACACCATCACCATAGACCGACGGATATCAGTCCGGGTCCGATACACCGGAGTTCCGGGTTCGCACAAACGTCCGTCGCCGCCGGAGATTCTAGTCCTGTACCTGTTTCGTCGAATAGCGCTTTTAGAGTCGTCACGCCCAAAGGAAAATTAAATGACGGTAAGTTTTCCAGATAAATTTCATAACAAAGGTCCAGACAAAATGAATTTCTAAGTCTATACCATACCTATTTTAAGAGATTTTGTATAATATAATTTAAAAAGCCAGCATTATGGATCTTACTTTCTTGACATAAAAATGATTTAAGATTTAAAAAATACTTATTACTAAAGAAAACATTTTAGAGACAAGTTTTTATTGAAATGTACTAAGTAATAAGGAAAAAATATTTTTTTTATTTTTATTTATTTATTACCAGAAAAATTTACATACCTACGTAAACTCTCCCAGAGGCACAAGGAGTTGCCTGTATGTGAGACTGGAGAAATAATATTTAATAATTTAGGTTCATAGCTAATTATAAAAGTGGGGGTTGTAAATTCTATTATAGTTTATTAGTCACAACTCACGCTTTTATTTATTTATTTTTCCTTTTTAGTACATTTCAATAAAAGCAGTTGTCTCTAAAAAGTTTTTTTACTAATATTTTATTTTGATCTTTTTAGTCTTTCAAAATGTTACCCCCTTTTGATTCCCTTAGGGGTTGAATTTCGAAAAATCCCTACGTCACAAAAGGAACCATACTGTCCAAATTTTAAGTTTCTAGCTTCAGCAAATTGGCCTGGGCGTTGATTAGACAAAAAAAACCCTACATCCCCGTTTGACCCCCTTAGGGGTTGAATTTAATTCTAAAAACAATTGAATAAAGTATTGTCATCGGAAATACATATATGTACAAAATTTCAAATCGATCGGATACGTGGAAGTCGTTCAAAATTGACTTGCAAGATTTGAACTAACAAAAAAAGTTATAAACATACTAACACAGCAAGTTAAATGTAAAATTAAATCGATGCAAAGTTTCTCAGTTATTAGGCCGAAACTATGAAACATTTCTAATATTGAACGATTAAAATAAAAAATCATAAACTATTTGCTCAGCAAATTAATGACACTATATTTTTGATAAGGGCTGACACAAATTGATTTCGATAAATCTATTTTAATCGCGATGTTTTTTTAACACACTGTTAAATTTTGACAGCTAAGTGTTCATTGGTTGCTGCGTTTCGTTACCATAGCAACTCGTCATTTAACAGTGTTACAGTGTGATTAAAAAACATCGTGATTAAAATGGACGATAAACCGGCCATAAGTATAATATATAGCTGTGCTCATTTTTTTGCAATTTTTTTATTTATTTTGAAACTATTATCTATTAATATCTGCATAAACTTATTTAGATGAGGCAAATCATTGATTTGCCTCTGTACGCAAATAATTGTACTATAATTAATCTGATAATTTATTTATAATAATTACCATAATATGAGAAGATTTTCAAAAAACAGTTTGGTCCATGTTAAATTAAAACTAAATCATTTACGTAAACAACTTGTCAAGAAATTATTAAATGAAAATTCAGCAAGCCGTGAGGTGGGTCGTTTATTACTTAGGACTAAAGTGCGACCCTTGAGGTCCACACGACGAACTTCCCAGTTTGATAAATATTTAATAATAATAATTAAATTAGATATTACACAGAAAAGTAATCATTTTAATCATAAAAAAATAATTTTTTAACAATAATTTAAAAAAAAATGGCTGAACCGATTTTTATAAAATTTTAGTCGGATCAAAATGACGTTACCACGCCTCGATTGACATCCTTAAGAAGTCGATATAATTTTTTGTGTAAAATCTACTTTTTTGGAGTCTATTTGGTTAAGAAAAAAGAACGGCTGAACCGATTTTGAAAAAATTTCTTTCAGATCATATTTACGTTAATACGCGTCGATTGGCACCTTAACGTAGTCGATTTCATTTTTCGTTCTCGAGATTTCGTCTTAGAAAGAAATGGACACATACGTACACACACACAGACATCTTTCTAAAAATAGTTTAAAAATAGTGTAGTGACTTTGAAACATAAAAATTTGTTATACATTTTGATTTCGATTTTCGGACCCATTACAATAACTTCCAATGGGAAGTTAAAAATTACTCGCTGGAAAAAGATTTATTTTAAAAACAAATTAATTAATATGGTTGGTTTTGCCAATGCGTAAAAATCTCTATATTTCAAAAATGACCAAATCCTTGCATATTTTTATATATTATATTTTACGAACATTTGATTTTTTAAGATAAATAAAAGTGGATATATTCCTTTCCATGACAACGAATACAATTAGTTGTGTTTAACGGTATTCATTTATCTGTCTGTAGCCGCGATACAGACATAACAATTTTTTATAGTAATTTTATGTAAATTTAGTAGTGGACAACTTGAAACCATGCCTTTTGTACACATTTTAGCAGGTAGAATTGACAGTTTACTATTATTATTAGTGTTGCCGTCTAGATCTAGACTTTCTAGACTCTTGTCTTGTCTTGTCTAGATTTTCAAGACAAGACTTGCACAAGTCTTGTCTAGAAATTTTCAAGACAAGACAAGACTTGCTTTATCTAGATCAAGACTCTTGCCAAAACTCTAGACAATTTTCAAGAGTCTAGATAAACTAAGTAGTAGTATGTAAAGGTATACTTTACCTACTACTACTAATATAGACTCTTGAAAATAATCTAGAGTCTTGATATTAGACAAGACAAGAGTTTGTTAATCTAGACTTAGACTAAGTGAAGTCTTGATATTTCAAGACAAAACTTAAATGAAGTCTTGTCTTGATATTTCAAGACAAGACAAGACTTTGAAAGTCTTGTCTAGTCTTGTCTAGACGGCAACACTAATTATTATTAAATATTAATATAGGTAATTTGATGGGAAAGATGGACAAATATTCGTATGTAAAACTTTTTTTATTTATCGCCAACGTTTCGTCAACATTGCTGACTTTCTTATACATACGAATATTTGTCCATCTTTCCCATCAAATTACCTATATTAAATTACAATGGACTCAAACATTAATATTAAATATTAAATTAATTATAATAATAATATTTCTTTATTTGCATTTACACCGAAAGGTATACAAAACGTCATATAGATATATATTTAAAAGTTACATTAATATACAGAAATACAAAATAAACTACCAGTCCCGTGTTAGTTTGAACAGTCCCGTCGTTCAGACGATGTTGTGAATAGCGTCGGGACGTTTATTAACGACGCTGAGGGTCGTATGAATAGGGACACGAGAGAAACGCACCTGTAGACGAGGTGTTAATGACGTCATGTCAATTAAATTGACACTAATGAGCACCAAATTGGTTGCATTTAGTCAAAGTTTTGCACTAAATTCATGGTGTCTTGTGTTTTGTAAGATCTATAAGTAAGCAAATGACGAAATTATCTCAAACTTTTAGACAAGATTGCTGTGGCGATCTTCATTTATTCTGTTTAGTTAGTCCGAAGTTTGTAGAAGTTTTACGATAGCTGCTGGGTTGAGGTAAATTTGTTTTTAATTTTTCTCCGCGTGAGAACAGTCAAGCGACTATATTTTTATTTATTTATTGTAGATTATAGACGCGTCGACAACTTAGGTCATTAGCGTCTCAAGCGACTATAGCAATGCCGTGATTTATAATGCCCCCCGGCCCCACTCCCCAGGTTCTAATCGAAGAAGTGGTAAAAGTATCAAGTGAAGACCCAAAGTGGATAAAGGTGTTAAGTCACATTTTTTGAAATGTTGGTTTTGATTGCTATTTGGGTCGCCCCGGTAATATTGGAAATGTTAAAGGTCGTTATATCAAAAATTAGACGTTTATAATATAGATATCTGGACGACCGAGCTTTGCTCGGATGAGTTCAAAAAAAATAGTACTTAAAGTTCCCATTTCATCAAAATCGTTAGTCGTTTTTAAGAAAAAAAATTACATACCTATAAGTAGATAATATTATTATACGTCAGTATACGTCATACTACATAACGTATGTACCTACATATTTTATATAGGTAATATAAAAGTAATATACCTATTTATTTAAATATTGGTTAAAAAATAACAACAATAAAATGTAAACATAATTATGTAAGCATAATTATGTTTAGATTTTATTGTTGTTATTTTTTACTTTTCAAATAATTACTGATTATTTTAATAAGTTAAAGATTGACTGTCAGAGTAATTTGACATAAATAATGAAAATAGTTTGTTTTTTCCAAAGCCTACTCACCATACGACACTGTTTTATAACGTTAAAAAAACTGTTTTTTAAAATGATAAAATCGATAAGAAAACGAATTTTTTTTTAGGGATGAAACTTAGCTACATCGATTTTTTGCCCCCCGAAATCCCTTTTCGGTAAATTTGATCAAAATCTTTAGAGCCGTTTTCGAGAAAATATTTATATACGTACATATTATATACAAGATTTGCTCGTTTAATAATATAGCTGGATATAATTGTATACGAACCTCTAACAACTAAACAGTTTAGTCGAGTTGAAATCGCGACACGTACACAACTCGACTAAACAGTTTAGTCGTCGAAAAAATTGTGTGTATATGCGCCCGGCCTTAATGTTATTTTAAAATAAAAACAACGGTTGTCTGCAGTTAACAATTTTTAAAACCCGAATTTACAGATCTTCTTTCGCTGCATCATATCGCGACTATAATGATTAGCAGCTATTTTTAGGCGTAAATAAAATATCTATTAGTAAAAAAAACTTTTTAAAGACACGCTTTTATTTAAATTTACTAAAAAGGAAAAAAATAAGTTTTAATAATTTAGTTTCATAATTATAAATGCGTGGGTTGTAAACTACGATATTTTATTAGTCACAACCCACGCTTTTATAATTATGAAACTAAATTATTGAAACTTATTTTTTCCTTTTTAGTACATTTAATTGAAAGCGTGCCTTAAAAAAGTTTTTTTTACTAATATTTTATTTTGTTCCTTTTAGTCGTTCAAAAGTTTATCCCCTTTTGACTCCCTTAAGGATTGAATTTCGAAAAATCCTTCATTTAGTGGGTGCTTACGTCACAAAAGAAACCTACTGTCCAAATTCCAAGTTTCTAGCTTTAGCGGTTTGGCCTAGGCGTTGAATAGTCAAAAAAACCCTACTCCCTCGTTTGACCTCCTTAGGGATTGAATTTAATTCTAAAAACGATTGATTCACGTATTGTCATCGGGAATGCATATGTCTACCAAATTTTAAATCGATCGGATACGTGGAAGTTGTTCAAAATTGACTTGCAAGATTTGACCTAAACAAACAAACCAACATACAAACATTGCAAGTTAAATAAAAGCTTGTAAAAAAAAGCTTGTAATAAAACAAATTGTGAAATGCCTGTTCAATAATTCACAGCAATATTATATTGAAAATTGAAAACAAACAGTTAAAATTGTAATTAATTAAAATATTCAATGGACAATATAAAGCTCTTATTTTTACGATACATTTTCATTACTATAATATTATATTATAAAGGTGATGTTACATTTGCTTTAAATTTTTAGTGTGTATTTGCCTATACATAATTTATTTATATTTACTTTTTAACCGACTTCAAAAAAAAGAGCTTACTCAATTCGACCGTATATATTTTTTATGTATGTTCGCGGATAACTTCGTCGTTTATGAACCGATTTTGAAATTTTTTTTTATTTGAAAGGATATACTTTCAGATTGATCCCATAGAAATTTCATCAAAATCGGTTCAGTAGTTCGGCTGATTTTAATAAAAAAGTAAGTAACGGCGTGTGATTCTTTAAGGTAAATGTTACTTTTTGACGCTAAAAAGTAAAAAATAAAAAACTTTTTAACAAAAAAAAAACCTCCTTCAAAAAGGCACTAAAAAGACGAAAATAATGAAATTTTGAGGTCTGTGCCAATTAAAATATGAAGTCGGTTAAAAAGTATAGTATAGTGATTAATATCTTCTTTTTAACCAATTTCATATTTTTGAAGGAGGTTTTTTTTTGTTAAAAAGTTTTCTTTTAAGGTCGCCAACAGCTATGGTTATTTGGGTCTAGCATCAATTCATATTTTCAATTTATGATTTATTGATAATAAATCGACAATTCAGTTGATACTTTCACTAGTTATCGGATTACCGGGGGCTTGTAATCTACTATTTACTTCTTTTCATCCCAGAAAGACGTTGTCACGCCCAAACACCCCCGGCCGTGTAGACAACACAGCATATCCCGATTTTTATCCATTTATACGATCATGTTAAGATAAGCTCCCCATAGAGATATCATAGATAGAGTAGGGAAGCCACTCAAAAAAGTGCGTCGATGCAAAAGATAGAGATGGAGAAGAGACGCGTTGTTCTGTCTTTTTCTATCACAAATATATAACCATGGTTACAGATGTAAATTAAATTAAATTCTAGCACTGGTCTCCCAAGTTGGGCAGGAAATTCTCATTTTCAATTATTATATAAATTGTTATACCTATTTTTTTTGAGGAATAAATAAATTGAAATTGAATTGAAATACCTACTTTAAATGTTTAAATTCACAAATGCGTCAGAAGACAAGAAAAAGACAACATATTTGTTTTCTCTCTCTTTTCCAAGGTGACACTGCCACAGTTGTGCCCCTACTCTATTTATAATATCTCTATGAAGCTCCCTATCAAAACGTGAACGAAGCCGAGGGTAAGGGCTAGTAGGCCATATACTGGGTGTCCAAGACAAGCGTGAAATGCATGGGGATTTCCTAAACGGCAAGAGATAGAGATTGAATAAAATTATTAAATAAAAATATGTAAAGAGATTGGAAAATTCATGAAAAAGTGCCTTAATACAGTGAAAATATTTTAACTTACTTAGTAAGCGAGTTATAAATAAAAAACGAAATTGGGAAAATATTGTTTTTCAAATATCTGTCGCAAGCCAAACAAAATATAGAAAGTTTGACTACGCAGGGTAGTAGTACTGGAGATTCTGCACATTTTTTTTCATTTAACCAAATCTCTATCTCTTACCGTTTAGGAAATCTCTATATGCATGTTAGAGCAAAATATAATAATCCAAATCAAAAGCCCGACTCAAAACGGGCAAAGTATTATTTTAACAAAATATAATATATCGCAGCGTCTCGTTCGCTGGTCGACAAAACATAATGATTTCTAGTCAGATATAAAAATCCATGCCCTCTGTGTGCCCTTGTCTTAATGACCAGCGCTTATGACGACACGAGTATTTCGTTATATAAACAAATATCCGTAGACTGAACTTCTCGCAATGACGTCTTAGCCTTTCAATAATTAAGTATTAATAACTAGACGGAACATAAATAATAACTAATAACCAATAATAATATTTTTCGCTAACATGCATTTCACGCTTATCTTGGACACCCCGTATAATTCCAAACAGTCTGTATTCGATATTCAATATATTGTATATGTCAACGGCAATGTAAAATACACAGACACAATGTTATGAGAGGCGAGTATTTCAAAAACTAATTATTTTTTCGTCAATTTTAATTATTTCCATATTCAATAATAACAACCCCAACATCAAAGAGAATTTAATATTAAAATCATATAGTAATCCTGCGTTATAACACCCAGCATTGTTCTACATACTCAATATTACATAATACATACATACATAAGTACGTACACACACGTATACTTGTATAATAGAATTCATAATAAACTGACATCGTTAAAATTTGCCAAAAATATTAATGTAAATGTTTGCATGGCAAGGTAAAATATACAGTTGAGTTATACAGACTGCCACCGTAAAAGTAGATTTACACGATGCCACTAATTTTTGTGCATCTTGATGCATGCTGCAGTGAAAGCAGCGTCGTACACTGTAAGAAATGAGAATGCCGATTACACAGATTGTCGATGGTCCATTTGTAGCCAGCGATTAATCTGGTAATAGGCACACAAAGAGACAATAGCGTCGCAAACAGGTATCGCCTGCACATCGCGTAGATTCCATAAAAACACATTGCGCATGCGTGGCTACTAATTTTAAAAACAAAATAAAATATAGTTACTTCTTACCACAACAGTTTTATTGATGGATGTACATTTCGAAAGCTAAGCTTCCATCTTCAGCGAACACTATACATGATGTATAGTGTTCGCTGAAGATGGAAGCTTAGCTTTCGAAATGTACATCCATCAATAAAACTGTTGTGGTAAGAAGTAACTATATTTTATTTTGTTTTTATTCCAACCACAGTGCTCATATATATTTTTACTAATTTTACATTAATTTGTTTTGTATTCATCCATTTTATATATGTAACTATACATTTTATTTTGTAATTTTTACACACTTTATTGGAATATTACACAAATTATGTAATTTTAATTTACTTTATGTAAAAAAAACAAATTTGTTTAACTTTACAGTAAAAGTCCAAGTTTTTATGAAGTTTTCTATGTAAAAATGAATAATAATGTAAAATCACTTAGAAATTCGAGCGAATTCTACCTTAACTTTCGAAGTATTTTTACATTCATTTTTTACAGTGTGACAACAAAGTGATACAAGGGTATCGGTTTTTTCATTGTGAGGTACGGAACCCTAAAAATAGCTAATTGTGTGATCTCACAGGTTGAATTATTGAACAATTAGAGTTATGAGGTTATGTTGTCGGTCGATTTTCAGCTAATTTCCGGCCAGGTGTATTATGCACAGCTGTTGACACACGTACCTATGTTCAGAGTCAGCAGCTATGGGTCTATGCATTAGGCAATTCCGTCAGTAATGCGGAGTTTTTACAGTAATCATGAATTTATAAAATACAAAAACACGTTTCAATCTACACATACCTACTAGTATATGTGTGTGCCTGTAGCTTCTACGAGTCCCAGTTGACGTGGAAATCTCATTACGCGATTTCAATTAGCGCTTTCCACATTTTCACGCTCAACATATTCATACTCCAAACTCACATATTATATATACTTTGTTCTCATTGAATTTTGAAGTACAGAGAACTGACAATCGACACTGATAGCTAACTGTAAAAAATGGATGTAAAAATACTTTGAAAGTTTAGGTAGAATTCGCTCGATTTTCTAAGTGACTTTTTATTATTATTTATTTTTACACAGAAACTTGGACTTTTACTGTAAAGTTAGTGATTTTTACATAAAGTAAATTGAAATTACATAATTTGTGTAATATTCCAATAAAGTGTGTAAAAATTACAAAATAAAATGCACAGTTACATATATAAAATGGATGAATACAAAACAAATTGATGTAAAATTAGTAACCACGCATGCCCAATGTGTTTTTATGGAATCACGCGATGTGGAGTCGATACCTGTTTGCGACGCCATTGTCTCTTTGTGTGCCTATTACCAGATTAATCGCTGGCTACAAATGGACCATCGATAATCTATGTAATCGGCCTTCTCATTTCTTACAGTACTCGTGGGAAATACCTGACGTATGAAAAACTAAATAATAATCAATCTTTATCTGCAGGCGGAGGGTTTTTTAACTTTTCCCTAGGTTACAAAAAAAATTATGGTAACACATAATATGACCACTAACAGTAATTTATGCAACTAGTGGATTAAGTGACGGATTATATGACAGTCGCGATTTTACAATACTCTCTTAAGGTTATGTTGCATTTATACTAGAACTCGTGTGATTACTGCACTTGCCTTCGGCACGCGCGGTAAAGACACACTCGTTCTGGTATAAATGCAACAAAACCTTAAGAGAGTATTGTAAAATCGCGACTGTCAGATCCGTCACTTTAGCCACGCGTCACATACAAATTTTTTTGCAACACCTGCTTCAAAGGTTCAATTTTAAGCAAATAAAACACAATTTAGATAAATATTTTATTAGTAACATTATAGCAAATTAATTACTTTATTACGCACGTGTGTTATAAAGTAAAACAAAACAGTATTACTTTATAGAACGGAGTGCGTTAAAATTTACTTCAAATACTACCGTTCCAACGCATTAGAAGCGCGGAATTTTAGATGGCTGTGTGATGGCTTTTCAAACGGTACACAGCCATCTAAAATTGTACTTTTGATGCAAGTATTGCAAAAATTAAGTTTATTGCCCTGGGTTATATAGGAACCAGAATTTAAAATTTATGTAACAAACTGTAATTTTTGATATTGTGTCAATAAATCCTTATCTTAAAAATTGGAAGATTTTTGTAATATTTTAAAATAAGTTATAGTATTTAGGGTGTAAATACTTCAGTTAGTAAATCAGCGATCGGAACCTCTGGCGTGCAGGACGCTTAAAAATGTGTAAAAAAACTAGTGTTTTTAAAAGCTGAAATTCGGCACAGTGTTCATTGTAAGAAATGAGAAGGCCAATTACATAGATTATCGATGGTCCATTTGTAGCCAGCGATTATTCTGGTAATAGGCACATAAAGAGACAATGGCGTTGCAAACAGGTATCGCCTGCACATCGCGTAGATTCCATAAAAACACATTGCGCGTGTGTGGTCACTGATTTTACATTAATTTGTTTTGTATTCATCCATTTTATATATGTAACTATACATTTTATTTTGTAGTTTTTACACACTTTATTGGAATATTACACAAATTATGTAATTTTAATTTACTTTATGTAAAAATCACAAATTTGTTTAACTTCGCAGTAAAAGTCCATGTTGTTATGAAGTTTTCTGTGTAAAAATAAATAATAATGTAAAATCACTTAGAAAATCGAGCGAATTCTACCTTAACTTTCAAAGTATTTTTACATCCATTTTTTACAGTGCGGAACCTCTGGCGTCAGGACGCTTAAAAATGTGTAAAAAAACTAGTGTTTTCAAAAGCTGAAATCGGCACAGTGTTGGGTTAATTTATTGAATATAATCTATGAAAAAAACAATCAAAGGCTACAACTTTTTATCAAAAAGTGCGGGACGAGCTTCGACTGAAGAAATTAATATTTCGAAGTCTAAACTAAATTATCTGGACCATACGTGGTCGCACGTACAAAAGCATACGATGCTCTCGGAACGAAAATTTGTGTCTCGACACAGATTTTGGAATCGGCCGAATTTGTGTCGTGTCATATGCGCTTTTTCATTTTATAACATCGTTGTCATTAATTGTATTTCGACCGGCCGATTGATTAAACATTAATTATGCGCGCCTATTTATAGCCTTATGCCGTCTCTATGCATTCAAAACTCGTATCCATGATGTATCTATATTTTGACTGTGTATATTTATGCAGTACTCAATACATTATGCACACTGCCAGTTTGTCCCTTTATGATTACTTTTTCAAATATGCCTTTTAAATTAAAAAAAATGTATAATTAAAAATTACACATAGCGTTGTGTGGGTTTTCTGTATATTGGGTGAACGGCTAATTCTTTCCACAATTTTTATGCGACGCTGTGACAAAAATCGAGATCAAACATTAAAAGCAGTTGAAAAATGTTTTTTCGTTGGAGAGCAGCCAATTATATAATTGTTTCGAAACATATTGGAAAAAATCATTTTACCAACCAGTGGTCACAGTCAGGATTCTAACCTGAACCTTTCCACTTCCGCGGCGGAATGAGCTTACAATACTCAACCGTGACATGATTGCTAAATTAATGTTCTCCTTATATGCTTCAGAATCCATAGATTTTCACTACATGCGAGTGTCAATTCATATATGCTAATTCAAAGTGAAAATTATTTCGAATACCCTTTAATGGGATATATTAATAAATACCTAGATATATATCCCATTAAAGGGTATTCAAAATAATTTTCACTTTCATGTTGGGCTCTCGCTAGTACGAAGATTCACTTCATATTATAGTTATTGAATTAGCATATATGAATTGAGACTCGCATGTAGTGAAAATCTATTGATTCTGAAGCATATAATGAGAATCTTAATTTAGCAATCTCGTCACGGTTGAGTATTGTAAGATCATTCCGCCGCGAAAGTGGAAAGGTTCAGGTTAGAATCACTGGTTGGTAGACCACTGGTTGGTAAAATGATATTTTCCAATATGTTTCGAAACAATTATATAATTGGCTGCTCTCCAACGAAAAAACATTTTTCAATTGCATTTCAGCCGTATAAAACTATTATTTATATTAAAAGCAGTGGTTCTCAAACTAAAGTTCGGTTACGCCTACGGAAACGGATTTGCTGATGCTTTAAGATTTTTTCTAAATTTTTTCATAGGGCAAAGGCCGAGCTATACCGAGAAGATACTTCAAAAAATTCAATTAAAAAAAAAAAAAACCGACTGCGTCAAATTCGAACTTAAAAGATGGAAACAAGATCAAATGATAACATGCAGTCGGAGGCATACATGTAGTAACAAGTTGAACATAAATATCTGATGCCTTCGACTGCATATTATTATTAATTGATCTTGTTTCCATGTAATTAGTTAGTGACGCAGTCGGGTTTTTTTGATTTTCTTAATTTAATTTTTTATTTAAATACGTCTTTTTAGTTTTTTGAAATCGTTTCAACGAGACCTTTCTTTTGATACCCATATCGATGTTTTTAGAAGAAAAATTACTTTCGGATAAAATGGAATCTAGCGTCTGCCATGTTTAATTTTCCGTTACGTCATATATACCTTGTCACTCTCGAGATTAAGACGAATCTAATGACACCTCATTTATTAAAATCCATCCAGCCGTTTGGATGTTACGAGGGAATAAAGAATCCCACCTACACTGTAAGAAATGAGAATGCCGGTTACACAGATTATCGATGGTCCATTTGTAGCCAGCGATTAATCTGGTAATAGGCACACAAAGAGACGATGGCGTCGCAAACAGGTATCGCCTGCACATTGCGTATATTCCATAAAAACACATTGCGCATGCGTGGTTACTAATTTTATATTAATTTGTTTTGTATTCATCCATTTTATATATGTAACTATACATTTTATTTTGTAATTTTTACACACTTTATTGGAATATTACAAAAATTACGTAATTTTAATTTACTTTATGTAAAAATCACAAATTTGTTTAGCTTTACAGTAAAAGTCAAAGTTTTTATTAAGTTTTTATGAAGTAAAAAAAAAATAATAATGTAAAATCACTTAGAAAATCGAGCGAATTCCACCTTAACTTTCAAAGCATTTTTACATCCATTTTTTACAGTGTACATACTTGCATACATAGATAGCGCCGCTAATGATCTCAGTTGTCGAGCGTCTATAATTTACAATTCATAGCCTGCCTTTGCCATTGCGCAGTTGGGTTTAAATATACAAGATATATCGAACAAAGAATAAAAGATACCAAGATACTTTGCATGAAAGTATCTAAATAAAAGATACTTTAGTATCTAACTTTTCAATTAAATAAAAAGACAAGTTAAATTATCCATCATTTTTTGAAAACATCAAAAACAGGGTTTATGTAATAAAATATTATTACGTAGATATATATTTAAAAGTACTAAATACTCCCTTCTCTATAGCAGTATTTTCATTTTCGGATAGAGATACTTACAATAAAAAATTCAAGTAGAAAATATTTTTGTTGGCAAAATAATATAAACAAGCCGTGAGGTGGGTCGTTTATTAGTACTAAAGTGCGACCCTTGAGGTCCCACACGACGAACTTCCCAGTTTGATAAATATTTAATAATAATAATTAAATAAGATATTACACAGAAAAGTAATCATTTTAATCATTAAAACATAATTATTATTTATTTTTAACAATAATTACAAAAAAAAAAACGGCTGAACCGATTTTTATAAAATTTATGTCGGATCAAAATGACGTTAACGCGCCTCGATTGACACCCTTACGAAGTCGATATAATTTTTTATTCGCAAGATATTGTGTAAAATCTAGTTTTTTGAGTCTATTTGGTTAAGAAAAAAGAACGGCTGAACCGATTTTGAAAAAATTTCTTTCAGATCATATTTACGTTAATACGCGTCGATTGGCACCCTAACGTAGTCGATATCATTTTTCATTCTCGAGATTTCGTCTTAGAAAGAAATGGACACATACGTACGTACGTACACACACACACACACACACACATATTTCTAAAAATAGTGTAAAAATTTCGATGTTCGGACCCATTACAATAACTTCCAATGGGAAGTTAAAAATGGCTGCCGTATTTTGAACCGTGAATTTTCATAAATTATACTATACACCAAATTCGAGAATTTTTTTGTAAATTAGGTAATTAATTTGCACTTACAATTATTATGCAGGCCGCAGGGTGCACCAACCATAATATATTTCGTCTATAGTCTTATATACACTATTTATACAGTAATATAAACGCACAATATTTGTTCGCTGACCTCAGTTATCGAGCGTCTATAATATACAACCACAATGTTTGTTAGTTATTTCGAGAACTAATTAAATTAAAAAAATAAAGAGCGTCACAAGCTGTATTTACAAATATGCAGGGTTCAGACTTCAGTCTTTTCATACAATGTTAAAACCATTTAAATTCACAAAAAAAACAACACTTTTAAAAAATCGAATTTATATACCGATAAATAATAAGAATATCGTTCGTCATGCAATTCACGTTAAAACATAATCAGAAAACGTCGACAAACTGTGCCTGTTTGAACATTATTGTGTAAGAAACATAATTTTAGTAAAGGATTACATAATAGAGACATTTACAAAATTTCTATCGAAATCAATAAATCTTTGTGTATACTCTACACACAGAAACTAGAGAATTTTTATATTAAACCGTAAATTTAATTTTCAATTTTGGTAAACTTTGTTAACAGGGCATTTTCAGATTTAAGTTAACATTTTTTTGGTGAATATCTATATACTAATATTATAAAGCTGAAGAATTTGTTTGTTTAAACGCGCTAATCTCAAGAACTACTGGTTCGAATTGAAAAATTATTTTTGTGTTGGATAGTCCATTTATCGAGGAAGGCTATAGGCTATATAATATCACGCTACGACTAATAGGATCGGAGCATCAATGAAAAATGTTGCAAAAACGGGAAAAATTATTCCTTTTGAGATCTTCCGTTGCGTGCGTTGCGTAAATGGTTAAAGTTACGCAAAAATCATGTATGACGGAATTGTTCCCGGAAGGTTTATATATATAGCGAACGAGCGAAGCGAGTGAGTAATGTAATTCCTAAACCACACAACGGATTTAGATGCTGTTTTCACCATCAGTTAGATAATTTTTCACGAGAGGTTTATATATATAGCGAACGAGCGAAGCGAGTGAGTAATGTAATTATAATATTCAAGCGAACGAGCGAAGCGAGTGGGTAGTGTATTGCACCCGGGATTTCTTAGCACCCGGGCGAAGCCGGACGGGGCCGCTAGTTTTGTATAAACGTGCCCTGTATATCCGAAATTTAAAAAAAATGGGTGTGTGCTTATGACCACACGACAGAAGTGAAAACTTCTGATTTTCTAATTTTAAAATATTTAATATGGGTATTAAGTTTTAGTGTCATCTATTAGCGCATTTATGAACTACAAATTAAAATATATATATAAGTACTTATATGTTTTAGTGTCATCTGTTAGCGCATTTGTGAACTACAAATTATTAGGTACCAGCATATTGCAAATACGTGTTCGTGTTTGAGCCGAGTAACCCCGATTCAGCGAGCGTCACCGTCGTGTGTGGACAGTTCACTTTCGTTCACTGCCCGCTTAAGGAAGTTTTCACTTCAAAAATAAATTGGATTTGACCACAGCACGAAGCCTATTAAAAATGGGCATTATCGGGCCATTTTAAGAGGTGTACTTAGGGGTTAAAAATTGTTTTTGAACCCGAAAACAGAAAAAATGTACGAAAATCTTAAAAAAAAATTGGTTTTTACTGCAAATTAAAATATGCACATAAAATTAACTAGCAGAACCCATGTTTATAAAATTATTAAGTGCATAGATGTTTGTTAATTTCGTTACTAAATTAAAAATCCAATTTATACATTTACCTGTTTTCGGATTAGAACCTGGGAGCTGGGGGCTTGTAACAGATCTGGGAATGCCGTATAAAAGTACGTGCAGTATGGAGCTGGGATTCTAGATGGTAGCGTAGATCATAGCAGGGCTTGCTTAAATTAATGCATTGTTATATATGCGAGCGTACACAATGAAGCAGTGAGTGTAGCAGGTATAAGCGCTGTTACAAGAGCTGGTAGATACAAGAATGTATCTCACCACTCTTTCAGCGCGCTGACTACTGCAATCAAAGTGTGACAACTGTCAAATGGCCGTTACAAGTTTCGCAATGGATGTAACTAGTTTAATAAGTGAAATTTTGCCAGTTTTTATTTAATTTGTTTTGAGTTTTTTCTAAGACGTATTTAAAAGTGTTAGTTCCATATGTAAATATTAAAAAAACCGGTTTCGGTAAAATTTTAATTCTTGGTATAAATGATGAAATTCGTCATGTTTAGATCGTTTTCTATTAATAGGGTGGACATGATAGCTCCTACCCAAATTTGTATTTAAAATATACCACTTTGTAGCAGAAGAACACAAATATTCGTCTTCGCTGTCTGACATTTCAAACGCGATTTAAGCTTGTATCAATGCTAGTATCAAAACTTCGTTGTGCAAACTTATAAGCGCTTATAATTTCAGCCACCATCTACCATCCATGCTACCATCTAAAATCCTAGCTACGTACTGCACGTACTTAAACAACGGTATCGCTAGACGCTCGGCTACTCTCAAGCCCTAATAACGTTCAAGTAAGGAAAAGATGACATATTATGTTATTAAATGGCTTCTGCGTTATTTAGGCAAATATATCACTTTGCACACAATCTTATACAAGAGATTTGATTTGTTTTTACGCGTTTTTTACGACTTAATATTTAAACATGTGGTACTGAGTTTTGTTTATTACAGGAGGACAAAAACTTCTTAACATTTTAGTGCAGGCAGATTTCACCATAACATGTGGCGCTGCTAGCCATTTTATCTTTTAATGACTTGCTACTGAGATTTACCTTCTTTATTTATTATTTACATTCTGTTATATGCGAAACTTTTTTATAAATTTTTGCGGTCGGCTATGTTCGCGTGAACGTCGATTTCGCTTAGTTCGCGTTAATTCAGTTTGACAGGAGATCTATCTTAAAACCCTGTAATATAAGTTGAAATCGACCTTTATTTTAGTTATGTCTTATTAATTGAAATCGAGCTTTATTATTTAGTTGTGTTTTATAATAAATATCTGGATGACCGAGCTTTGCTCGGATGAGTTCGAAAAAAATAGTACTTAAAGTTCCCATTTCCTCAAAATCGTTAGTCGTTTTTATGAAAAAAAAAATTACATACCTATAAGTAGATAATATTATTATACGTCAGTATACGTCATACTACATAACGTATGTACCTACATATTTTATATAGGTAATATTAAAGTAATATAACTATTTATTTAAATATTACTTTTCAAATAATTACTGATTATTTTAATAAGTTAAATGTCAGAGTAATTTGACATAAATAATGAAAATAGTTTGTTTTTTCCAAAGCCAACTCACCATACGACACTGTTTTATAACGTTAAAAAAACTGTTTTTTAAAATGATAAAATCGATAAGAAAACGAATTTTTCCAGGGATGAGACCTAGCTAGATCGATTTTTTGCCCCCCGAAACCCCTTTTCAGTAAATTTCATCCAAATCGTTAGGGCCGTTTTCGAGAAAATATTTATATAGGTACACAGGTACATATATACAAGATTTGCTCGTTTAATAATATAGGGATTTAATTAGTTTAATGTTACATAAAATAGAGTCGTTTTGACTTGCAATCATAGAAAGACGTTTTTTCAATCGACACTGTAAAATTTAGAATTGTTATATGGCGTTTCCATAGCTCCTCTAATTCAAACCCCCAGTTTCCAGGTCTTAGTCCAAGAATAGTATCAATTGGATTTTAAAAATAATAAATTAAAAATATGAATTGGGGTAAGAGGTTTAAATAACCCTGGCTGTTGGTGGCCTTAAATAAAAATAGGTAAAAAAACTTTTAAGTTAAACGGTTTTATTTTAAATCATCAGCTGTACCAAAAACTAGAAAATAATTAGGACACAAACCAAGGGGCACTTCGTGTCGCTGCGTCAGCGGAATAAGTAATAAAAACGTGGGGCGCATTTGAAATATTTCTGTTGGTGGACTTGGAAATACATTTTTCTAGACAAGCCGTTCTTATTTAATAATTATACAGTCGTTATACACATTTTTATGCGCCCCACTGTTTTATTACTTATTCCGCTGACGCAGCGACGCAAAGTGCCCCTTGGTTTGTGTCATAATTATTTTCTATAGTTTTTGGTACAGCTGATGATTTAAAATAAAACCGTTTAACTTAAAAGTTTTTTTACCTATTTTTATTTTTAGTTTTTAGTTTGATTTCTGGCCCGTATCATTATGCAAACTCCACATCCTTTCAACTGTCCACCTCCTGATTCCATCATCAGACCCTCGTTACCAAGTTGAAATTATCATAATATTGTATTGTCACGGAAACTCAATGTGTGTGCAAAGTTTCATAAGAATCGGTTAAGTAGAAGTAGTTGAAAAAGCTGTCGCAAGATTTGAAACAAAGATAGTAACAAACAAATATACGGGGTCAAGCTAAATAAAACCGTTTAAAAAATAAATAGCGTTGTGATGTCCCAGTTTATTTTTACACATTTGTATACAGGCTCGACAACAGAGTTCATACGCATTTATTAGAAATTTGACATGAGTGATATTGTATTATGGCCATAGATAAATATTAAATCGTTTTTAGTACATCATTAGCATCCTGTTTGTGGATATTTGATACTTACAATCTGTTGAAGACATTCGGACAAAAAAATCTACTCTCAAAACTGTACATCAGGACAGATTTAAATTTACACAAAAAAAAGTTAATATTGTCATCGTTAGTGCATTTCTTCTGCGCATGTGTGAGCTTTTTTACTGATTTTTCTGTGTAACAACCTTTTTCTCACAGTCATGCCAAATGTACTTAGATGCTCAATGTCATAGAAGTACGTTGATGTATGACTTTTATGTCTCTTTTATGTTCACTTTTAATTCCGACAGGCAGGGCCGTATTCAGTAAATATTTTGTAACTACAGAATTAACAGTTAAAATGTTCTTGTCAAAACTATACTTCCTCAAAGGACATCATCTGATTTTTGTTCAAATGTTGCCCGGTGGAAATCGGAAGATCAAGTCATAAATTACAAATTTGTCTATTGCACCAAAATCCTAGAAAAACAGAAATATTGCTTCGTCAATTAGGTATTTAAGTTTAAAAAAAATTATTAATTTTTTAATTTTTTCTAATAATTTAACATAAATAATATTGAAAATCGAAAAGAAAAAAGTTTTTAAAGCTATAGATAAATTACTAAAAATTAATTAAAATGTATAAAAATTTAAAAATTATCACGTGACTTCAAAACGCGCCAGGAATGTTTGTGACGTCGTTATGTTAAAATGTGTCTGCATTTGTTGGTATTTGTGTATATGTATTACACATACTATCAAAAATAATAAATTTTTAACTTGGTAACCATGGATACAAAGACCACAGATAACATAATGACGTCACCCGCGTTCGGATTCTTTCGGCGCGTTATCGGAACTGAGTTTAAAAATTAATTTTTATTTAAATATAACTTTTTAATTAGTAAGCAAAAAAAATAAAAAAAAAGTTTTGCTATAAAACTTGTATGTGGTCCTTCCATTTAAGTAAAAAAAAAAATTCATTTAAAAACCCAATTATATTGATCTTAATAAGTAAGTAAAACTATTTTTAATAGTTTTTTTATACGGCTGTATGCAATTGAAAGATTTTTTCGTTGGAGAGCAGCCAATTATATAATTGTTTCGAAACATATAGGAAAAAATCATTTTACCAACCAGTGGTCACAGTCAGGATTCTAACCTGAACCTTTCCAATTTCGCGTCGGAATGAGAATGGATGTTTTGTGATGTTATTTAGTTTTAAGTTAGTTGTTATTTAATGTAATTTAAGACGCTAATGACCTAAGTTGTCGACGCGTCTATAATCTACAATAAAATAAAAAATAAATAGTGATTACCAAATTCCGTTTAAATTAAATTAACGGCTTTCAGCCTTAAATCTAGATTTAAAACTGACAGTCGTACCAGAAACCCAGCATTAGTCATTCCGAGAGTTCCTGATGCATTTGATTCAGTGATGCTTAAGCGGAAAATTTATTTTTCTACGAAATGCGGTCCTGGAATAAAGGAGAGGAACAAGATCTAAGTATTTAAAAAATCATAATCGTTGGAATTGAGGTTTAGTGTTAACGGAAAACTGTATATGAATCTACCGACAGACCAATTAACGTGATTAAACCTTTTAATATATCCGTGTATGCTATTGCTTCATAGTAAAAACAACAAGATACTGACTGTCACAAAATAAATCTCACATTAGTGGTAGGCGATTACGAGATGTTTTTACAATTGAAACAATTGTAATCGTTCATAATAACAATCGAGTCCACCATCGACTCGGAGTTTGATTTTACAATCGAAATGTTCGTTTGTTCAAGTCGATTATTAGTCGTATAGGTTATAATAATAATAATAATATATTTTGCCCCAAAAAAAACACTGTACAAAACAGGAGGGTGCGTCATCAATAAGTAATTACAAAGTTACAATAGAAAATTAAATTAAAGTAAGCGTTTCAATTATTTGCGAGAAAATTACTTACAGTATCTTATTTAGTTAACAATTAGATTAACAATCAATATTGTTATTACTTCCTATACTGTACAAATTCACTATTTTAGTGAAATTAACATAAGGACATCAGACGATATTAATCGACATAACATGCCCTTATTAATTATTGTAGAAAGGCTACATAAGAAAAATTTAAATGCACCGCCGGGAATCGAACCCGGAACACCCAATATCGCGTCGGGCAAGTTTTCCAGTTACTCCACAGTGCCCATGGCATACACTTAATCTTTTCTTATATATAGCACAAATACACCGCAAGTCCACAAACTGCGAGAGCTAATAATATTTTTATTTTTATAACAACACTACAATGAATGTTGCTTTTCTCAAAATAGGCCGGATATGCCTAGTAATAATTTCAATTATTTGCGAGAAAATTACTTACAGTATCTTATTTAGTTAACAATTAGATTAACAATCAATATTGTTATTACTTCCTATACTGTACAAATTCACTATTTTAGTGAAATTAACATAAGGACATCAGACGATATTAATCGACATAACATGCCCTTATTAATTATTGTAGAAAGGCTACATAAGAAAAATTTAAATGCACCGCCGGGAATCGAACCCGGAACACCCAATATCGCGTCGGGCAAGTTTTCCAGTTACTCCACAGTGCCCATGGCGTACACTTAATCTTTTCTTATATATAGCACAAATACACCGCAAGTCCACAAACTGCGAGAGCTAATAATATTTTTATTTTTATAACAACACTACAATGAATGTTGCTTTTCTCAAAATAGGCCGGATATGCCTAGTAATAATTTCAATTATTTGCGAGAAAATTACTTACAGTATCTTATTTAGTTAACAATTAGATTAACAATCAATATTGTTATTACTTCCTATACTGTACAAATTCACTATTTTAGTGAAATTAACATAAGGACATCAGACGATATTAATCGACATAACATGCCCTTATTAATTATTGTAGAAAGGCTACATAAGAAAAATTTAAATGCACCGCCGGGAATCGAACCCGGAACACCCAATATCGCGTCGGGCAAGTTTTCCAGTTACTCCACAGTGCCCATGGCGTACACTTAATCTTTTCTTATATATAGCACAAATACACCGCAAGTCCACAAACTGCGAGAGCTAATAATATTTTTATTTTTATAACAACACTACAATGAATGTTGCTTTTCTCAAAATAGGCCGGATATGCCTAGTAATAATTTCAATTATTTGCGAGAAAATTACTTACAGTATCTTATTTAGTTAACAATTAGATTAACAATCAATATTGTTATTACTTCCTATACTGTACAAATTCACTATTTTAGTGAAATTAACATAAGGACATCAGACGATATTAATCGACATAACATGCCCTTATTAATTATTGTAGAAAGGCTACATAAGAAAAATTTAAATGCAACATTCATTGTAGTGTTGTTATAAAAATAAAAATATTATTAGCTCTCGCAGTTTGTGGACTTGCGGTGTATTTGTGCTATATATAAGAAAAGATTAAGTGTACGCCATGGGCACTGTGGAGTAACTGGAAAACTTGCCCGACGCGATATTGGGTGTTCCGGGTTCGATTCCCGGCGGTGCATTTAAATTTTTCTTATGTAGCCTTTCTACAATAATTAATAAGGGCATGTTATGTCGATTAATATCGTCTGATGTCCTTATGTTAATTTCACTAAAATAGTGAATTTGTACAGTATAGGAAGTAATAACAATATTGATTGTTAATCTAATTGTTAACTAAAGTAAGCGGTATTGTAAGAATTAATAAAATGCAAAAATGCATATAATATAATACAAATTAAAATATTCATAGTCATTATCATTGCGACAGATACTCATTTATCGAATAAAAAGATTCCTGTATCAAAAAAGATTTAACAGATCGCTTGAAGTTATTTAAAGTTTTAATATTTTTTATAGAGATTGGCAGCTTATTATAAAAAAAACAACAGCGAATGAGAATACATATAATCACGATTTAAGGTTATCTGCTAGTCGACTGACGTTCACGCGACTCATTGATTGTTCACTGTTCACACTGTTCAGTCGGTACTCACTACTCTGTGATCTCTTCACTATTGAATTCGTATTACGCGATTACTGCACAATCGACCATCGACTCGACCACGCAGTTGTTGAGTGATGAACGATTGTATAATATTAAGTGTGCTTACATTGTTTACCGGAAAATTTTTGGTTCGAGCTCATGGTGACAAGTAAATAAAAATGTTAATTAACTTACCAAATATTCTAGTTTTAGCAGCATCTGTAACAAGAAAAATATATTATTAAATCATATCATAAAGTTAAAACTTAAGAGTCAGGCGAGAGGACAGTGTGGTCCACTGGTTGGTGTCGCGGCCTCTGGATCAGACTGTCATGGATTCGAATCCAGCCTCCGCTCATGGATGTTTTGTGACGTCATTTAGTTTTAAGTAAGTTATGTTATTTAATGTAATCAAGAAGCTAATGACCTAAGTTGTCGACGCGTCTATAATTTACAATAAAATAAATGAGTCAAGCGAATCAGTGAATCATCCGTCGCGATATTAGAAGATTAGGGTTTGAGTCCCGACGGTGCCATAGGTTTAAAAAATGATTTTTTCTAGTATTGCATTGTAACGTTACGAGAAGCAATTATTTGTATTTATAATATATTATTAAAATTTTGTTTTTTCATCTAATCTTAAAAATATTATGAAACATCTTGTATAAGGTTTCATCTACTAATGCGACTGTTACGTGCTTTTAATAAAAAAAAACTTGATGTATTTAATTTTTACCACCAGATCATTTATTTATATTAAAAAGATGACATCAGTAGCGTAACAATAAATTCTACCCCTCGTCAATAAAAACCTTAAACAAGGCCCCTCAAGTTAAGTGTGATTTTTAATAGACATAAATTAAAAAGGCTATAGTGAATTGAGTAGTATTATATAGTGACATCAGATGGGATTTGATATTACTATGAAGTATCACTAAAGCTAGTTTTTTTTTTTTTTAAACGCGCACAACTAGGCTATATGCGCCGATATGCGCTGTAAGAAACGAGAAGGCCGATTACATAGATTATCGATGGTCCATTTGTAGCCAGCGATAAATCTGGTAATAGGCACACAAAGAGACAATGACGTCGCGAAGAGGTATCGCCACATCGCGTAGATTCCATAAAAACACATTGCGCATGCGTGGTTACTAATTTTCCATTAATTTGTTTTGTATTCATCCATTTTATATATGTAACTATACATTTTATTTTGTAATTTTTACACACTTTATTGGAATATTACACAAATTATGTAATTTTAATTTACTTTATGTAAAAATCACAAATTTGTTTAACTTTACAGTAAAAGTCCAAGTTTTTATGAAGTTTTCTGTGTATAAATAAATAATAATGTAAAATCACTTAGAAAATCGAACGAATTCTACCTTAACTTTCAAAGTATTTTTACATCCATTTTTTACAGTGTGTGATTATAAACTTTGGTTTAATCAGTTATATGAAGCTAGTTTGGTAACATTATTTTTTCAAGAAAACAAATGATCTGTAGGCATGTCGCATGCGAACTGTCAAAATTGTTGTGCATAATTATTTTACTTGTAATTTGTTAATAAAAACGTTAATATTTTTGAATAATAAGTTTTTGTAATTGTTAACTAACAGTTTTTGACATTGTAATAAAACGACAGTTTTTTTTATAATTTGTAGTGTTAAATTCGAACATACGTTTTTAGTGTTTTTTGGTTACGTACTTTACAGGGCCGTTGTCATTCACGGGAAATGTTATAAATTACCATTATCAAGCGCGGGCAGGTCAGGAGCGCTGGGCGTTGGAGCGTTCTCTGGAGTGCAGGAAGGCCTGGGCCCTCCAATTTCCCAATCCGAACAAATAACAAAGTACACTGTAAGAAATGAGAAGGCCGATTACATAGATTATCGATGGTCCATTTGTAGCCATCGATTAATCTGGTAATAGGCACACAAAGAGACAATGGCGTCGAAAACAGGTATCGCCACATCGCTTAGATTCCATAAAAACACATTGCGCATGCGTGGTTACTAATTTTACATTAATTTGTTTTGTATTCATCCATTTTATATATGAAACTATACATTTTATTTTGTAATTTTTACACACTTTATTGGAATATTACACAAACTATGAAATTTTCATTTACTTTATGTAAAAATCACAAATTTGTTTAACTTTACAGTAAAAGTCCAAGTTTTTATGAAGTTTTCTGTGTAAAAATAAATAATAATGTAAAATCACTTAGAAAATCGAACAAATTCTATACCTTAACTTTCAAAATATTTTTACATCCATTTTTTACAGTGTATACTTAAGTCTCTCCCTCGGGGCCTTACAAATGTTAGCGTTCCTGAAAAAATATAACCAGTCCGCCCCTGGCCATAATATTATATAAAAAATAACAGCAACAGTTCGAAATGCACGTGAGCGGAACCGCGGGTACAGCTAGTTAAAAATAAAATAGGTAGATCGAGAACATCCTGTATACAGAATAACCAATATTACGGTTAACAACATTATTTTTGTCGTGCTGTTGCTTCGGTACAGGACTCAAGACGTTCGGTTGGTTGAGAGATACAAAACATACACATAGAGAAAATCTCTTTCTATAATAAATCCAATATAAAATTCTGGTTTCTTTTTCCTTCTGCGATTCTGTCTCCGAGCTTAATATAAAGCCTTCAAGGTATATTTGTAACGAAAACTCGCAGCTTTTTATAGTTCGTTCGCTCTAATATTACCGTCTATTCCTATACAACCAATAGACCCAAGGTTAGTAGAGTATAGGTGCCTCGTTCCGATAGATAGTAGTGGGGGGGATGACGTCACTCGGACTATACCATGCTTGCTCACTTCAATAGAAAAGATCAGACCATGGACGCTGCGAATTTTTGGAAATAAAAATCACAGTAACCATCATGGTAGTGTGATATGTTTTTTCAATACCTAATAGAAACATGATTCTTCTGTTAGTGAAAAAAATATGATAAGTTGTCAATTTTGTGATAGCTGTTAAATGGTGTTTGGTGGTTATTTTTAATATTTTGTGAATATAAAAGATAAAATAATAATTTATCAATTTGTTAGTTAATTCTATTTGTTTCTTAAATTTACAAAAATAGGTAATTAACAAGATCTGCCATTTCTTGAGCATTATTTAATTTTTTGTTTGTTTATATTATAGATATTAAAACCTAAATTTTGTAATAAAAATAAAAATTATCCTATTTTTTAACATCTATTCTTCTATTTATTGTCCCTTGCCAATTTTAAGAAAAAATCTGCACGAAGCACCTAATATAAATAAGCATAATCTTCAACAATTATTGTACTTGATTTAAACTAAATTCCAGCTGACGTCATTCCCGCGCTTACGCTGATTGGTCAGATGGAACGAGGCAACCTGTACTCTAATAACCTTGCAATAGATCTTTTCACGAGTAGTTACGCGCAAGCGCCGTCGCCATGGTTATGATCGCGCCGTTCAAAAATTCGTACGCTTTTCGTACTCTTTTTGACGCAATGACTAGGTCAGAACCGTTTTTCAATGCTTATTTAGATGAAAATGTTACTAACGGTGCTAAATTAGTGCACAAAACAGTGGAAGAACATATACTTGTGCTAAATTGGGACGGTAGTTGAAGTGCCACGGCCGGAAAACTGGTGGAAGTAAACGAAAATTGGTTGACAGGTTAGAATCCTACCTGTCATGAATTGTTTATCGTAAAAAGTTTATCTTTAAAAGTACTCAAATATTTTTCTAGGATGTTGTACCACTTCTTTAAATAATATATCTTATTTAATTACTATTTACTTTTTTCAAAATCAATCACTTGCCATCTGTCAATATGACAAGTCTTTGAAAAACATGGCGGAATTGGGCACATGCGTAGAAAAAAATTAATAATGAAAAGGTTTATGTAATGGAGATGGACACTGCCAAACTTGACCGCTAGGAGCGCCAGCTATGTAACCACCTTCGTCAGTTGGCAGGTCATAATAGTGTGTACAGAAGAAATTTATTTAAAATAATAAATCGTTGACAATGCCGATGCGCTGTGTTTACCGCAATGTTCAAATCAAATAGAGGTTTTGTATTTCCAAAGGACCCGGAACTGAAAAGAAGTGGGTTTCATGCAGTTGACCAAGCTGGTTGAAATATAGCATACGCTCTAGGTCAGGCGCGGACCCAAGGAAGGGGATTATGGGGGCAATTTCCCCCCTCCCCAGTCATAGTTAAATAATAATATTTTACCCAATTTTTGGTTTCATATATCACAAAATCTGAGCGAATCTCCTGGAAGATAGATAACGCTCATAAAAATTGCTCCCCCTGTAACAACATAGCTTTTCACTTATTGTTGTTACAGTTGGCGATCCTGCCAGGATTTTATTGAAATAAATAAGTAAATAGTAAATTCAATTTTGATATGTAAAATTTCTTGCCAACAATACAGGAAAGGTATTGTTGTTACACCCCCCTCCCCTGAGCGAAATCCTGGATCTGCGCCTGCTCTAGGTACGATAGGGCTTATAGAATTGTTCGTACTGCCCGTCATAAACGTCACTTCCGTGACATTTTACCGAGTCACTATGAATGAAATTTTCCAAATCAAAAACTTTTTATCGCGACTTCGCAATTGTTATGTGCGCGTTCTAAATTTTCTTTTGCGTTATGTAATGAGAAAATACAAAGTTGAAAATAACAAACGAATAACGTCGAATAGAGATCTGTGCAGCACTTTAAGCCGTCAGTGTATGGCGAAGTCTCCAGAGATCAAAGCACACGAATTGTCAGCCAATAACCTGACAGCAAATCATAATTATGTCATGTCTGTGGGGACGTCGTACCGTGGCAGGGAAAAGAAAGATCTTTGAGCTATAAAAACTACCTTTGGATACAGACATGGACAGTGGAAAAAATTAGTATGTCTGTATCGCAGGTACAGACAGATGAGTGAATATCGTTAAACACAAATAATTGCATATTCGTTGTCATGGAAAGAAATACATCCACTTTTATTCAACTTATAAAATCAAATGTTCGTAAAATATAATAAATAAAATATTTTGAATATTTTATATTTTAAATTTATTTCAACAACGGGGTAGACACCCCAATTACAGTTGAAATTTACACATAAATATGCATTTTAGTGCATTGTCGAAATACAAAAATAATAATATAATAATATTGTAACCCAATACCTATATATTTTCACTATAAATTGCAGGTACAAACGCCAAGCCTATAAAAAAAATTACAATTATTTTATTTCTTATATTTTACGAAAAATTTTACAAGATAAATAAAAATGGATGTATTCCTTTCCATGAATACAATTATTTGTGTTTAACGGTATTAACCACATCTGTCTGTGCCCGAGATACAGACATCCATTTTTTTATCCCATTTTTATTATGCAGTATATGAAAATATATCAATTTGAACTAAACTCTAAAATCTGAGAAACATTAAACGATTCGTTGAAGCGCAATAATTTAATAAAATATGAAGAAACTTTCAAAGAAATCATGTTGTTTACATGGCGTTGCTATGGTTCTTCTATTAGAAGTCCCCAGTTCCCGGGTTCTAGCCCGAGAGCTGGTAAAAGTGTCAATTGGATTTTCAATTTATTATTAAAAAAAAAATAATGAATTGAAAATATGAATTGGTGCTAGGCCCAAATAACCTTAGCTGTTGGAGGTCTTTAAAACACAATTTAACTAGGCGCAAATAATCATAGCTGTTGGTGGCCTTAAAAAAAGCTTGAAAAATTGGGCGTTTGTTTTTCTGTAAGTACAGTCTGCCAGAATTTAGTTATTGCGTTGACATTTTGTCATCGACTCGTGAATCGAAAAATAAATCCGATTAAACGTTTACGAACTTATGGTATAAATGCATTTCACAAATCATTGGATTATTTAGAATGCTTTTATTGAATATTGAATTAAAAATTTCGACTGATGACCAGTCCTATATTTCCCACCTAGTAAATATTTGCAAAAAATAAACACTCTTTTTTTATTCACAACCTGTGAAAATGTCAACTAGCTACCTCTTACCGTTTGTGAAATTGAGCATTGTAACAGACGAACGGACACACGGACGGACGGACGGACATCGTAGGCAGAGTAATAAGGTTCTATACTGAGGTCGGAACCCTAAAAATGTGTAATTGGCGTTTGTTAGTTTTAAAAAACATCGAAAAAAGGCAGCACAAATGACTACTAAATTTCCTATATTTTGACATCATGTTGAAAATGCATGACTTTTTGATGACATTGAATAGATCTCGATCAAAATATACGGTACAAAATATTAAAATTTATAAACTTATTTTCAAAAGACGTAGTCCTACGAAAAACACAGCGGTATAAAACTGAACCCACCCGATTTTTTTTCAATTTTTGTAAACAATAAGTGAATTCCACACCTCTTTACAATTGCGTCATAAATAAACATTAATTTAAAAAGATCAAAGATTGGTGCATGTTGGTATATTTATTTCAGTTAACGGACAATTAAATAATTAACTGTGAGATTCGTCTTTTGTTTTCTGAACTTATACATCGTTCTGTATATTTTTGCTGAACAAATGGGAGTTTTCGTATACTTAAGTAAAATACCATCTCTGGAAGTTAATTATTATCATTATGAGAAATTGTGGTTAATTTTCATTTAGTTGTTGTTTTGTTTTAAACAACTGCAAATCACTGTGCTTTAAAATGAAAAGAGACGTTATAAAGGTGGGAGAGAACAAAATGGTGTTCAACTTTCAAGGATTATTAAATGTAAATAAAGGAAGGAAAAAGAAAGGTAAGCCAAAACGTTCATGGAATGAAGGAAGAAGATAAACCTGAGATGGTATAGTAGTTATGTTGTGGCCTTCCAGGATTATTAAAAGGATTTCAGAAGGAAGGAAAAAGTTAAAAATTCAAAATGCTCCTGAAATGAAAGGAGACAAAAAGTCTGAGATGATGGTATGGTCGAGTTATATGAGGGTCGGAAAGAAGAGATGGTCTTCTAGAATTATTAAACGGATTCAAGAAAGAAATAAAACAAAGTCAGATATGACGATTGACGCTATCACATTACAAGGATGGGAGAGAAGAGATGGCATTTTAAGGTTATTAAAAGAATTATAGAAGGAAGGAATAACAGAGACGTTCCTGAAATCAAAAGAGAACAGAAAGAGTGAGATTGTATGGTCGAGTTACGAGGATGGGAGAGAAAAGACAGTCTTACAGGATCTATTATTAAACGGATTCCAGAAGAAAGGAAAAAGGAAAGAAACCCACGATGATCCTGAAATGAAAGGAGAAAGAAACTTGAGATGATATGACACATTCTGAGAATCGGAAAGAATTAGAATTATAAATGAGTTCTAGAAGGAAGAGAAAATAAAAGAAGGCCAAGATGATCATGTGATGACCAAGAAGTCATGAGAAGTAGACAAGATATTTTTGATAGAAAAGGTTTGCGATTCGGCATCGCCACATGATCCAAATTATAGATTAGTTTTTGCCCGCGGATCCACCAACATGATAGGATCGTCTTAAAAAATCACTATACGCAAGACGTGGTGCATTCAGAAAGAAGAAACTGAAAGGAACCTGAGATGATATGACACATTCTGAGAATCGGAAAGAATTAGAATTATAAATGAGTTCTAGAAGGAAGAGAAAATAAAAGAAGGCCAAGATGATCATGTGATGACCTAAGAAGTCATGAGAAGTAGATAAGTTTTTTTTGATAGAAAAGGTTTGCGATTCGGCATCGCCACATGATCCAAATTATAGATTAGTTTTTTGCCCGCGGATCCACCAACATGATAGGATCGTCTTAAAAAAATCACTATACGCAAGACGTGGTGCATTCAGAAAGAAGAAACTGAAAGAAACCTGAGATGATATGACACATTCTGAGAATCGGAAAGAATTAGAATTATAAATGAGTTCTAGAAGGAAGAGAAAATAAAAGAAGGCCAAGATGATCATGTGATGACCTAGAAGTCATGAGAAGTAGATAAGATATTTTTGGTAGAAAAGGTTTGCGATTCGGCATCGCCACATGATCCAAATTATAGATTGGTTTTTGCTCGTGGATCCACCAACATGATAGGATCGTCTTAAAAAAATCACTATACGCAAGACGTGGAGCACTCAGAAAGAAGAAACTGAAAGAAACCTGAGATGATATGACACATTCTGAAAATCGGAAAGAATTAGAATTATAAATGAGTTCTAGAAGGAAGAGAAAATAAAAGAAGGCCAAGATGATCATGTGATGACCAAGAAGTCATTAGAAGTAGATAAGATATTTTTGATAGAAAAGGTTTGCGATTCGGCATCGTCACATGATCCAAATTATAGATTAGTTTTTGCCCGCGGATTTACCAACATGATAGGATCGTCTTAAAAAAAATCACTATAAGCAAGTCGTGGAGCACTCAGAAAGAAGAAACTTTAAAGATTGCGATTTTTAAGTTTCCAGTGAAAGCAAATTTCACTTTACTACAGTCGAACATGGAAAAACCTTAGCCCGGGTTATAAATTAGCTGCATGCAAAATTTCATTCAGATTTGTGGCAAATTTGAGACGTGATCTGTTACAAAACACATTTATAGGATAGATCAGGGGTCGGCAACCTTTTGAGACGGAAGAGCCAAAAGTTACAATTTACAAAATTTCCCAGTTTTTAAAGAGCCACTAACATTTCTATTTCAATATTATGGTATTTGATTAGGATTAGAACCGTTGACGACACAGTGCACCAATAACTAAACAAACAGAACAGTGTTGCCACATTTAAAAAATGTCAGCTGTCCGTATACTCTCTACTCCACCTATTCTCACTGTTCTCTGTTGAATGTTTTTATCCTGTTTAAAGTTTTTTTTGCAGTAAAATATTTTTTATGAGTTTTGAAAATAAAATAATATAATTATTAATATTTGCGCATGGAACTAGAGAGCCGCATCTTGACATCATAAGAGCCGCAGGTTGCCGACCCCTGGGATAGATGAAGCCCAGTCCTGGCCTCTTCTGATTTTTACATTAAGTTCGCAACCGGATAATAGCTCTCTGTCTGTGTGTGTGTGTGTGTTTTCATTGCATGGTCGACTGTAATGCTATTAGCGGGGTGGTTAATAAACCGCTCTGTCTTCTTTGAAACCATTAAATATTCATAGGGAAATATTACATATCAAAGAACTGAACTTGCAGGAAATTGCTTGACTGTAATCTTAACAGAAATCAATCGTGTAAACAGACAATATTGTCTAACAAAATGCGTACATTTAACTGCTTCCTTTTCATGGAAAGATTTCTGCTTTTATATCTATTTTCATACTATAGGTAGCAGAGCCATATTTCATATTATAGGTAGAATAGCATATTTTCATATACTTCAGTAGCACAGCATATTTTCATATTATAAGTAGCAGAGCATATTTTCATATTATAGGTAGCATAGCATATTTTCATATACTTAAGTAGCACAGCATATTTTCATATTATAAGTAGCAGAGCATATTTTCATATTATAGGTAGCATACCATATTTTCATATTATAGGTAGCATAGCATATTTTCATGTAAGTAGCACAGCATATGTTCATATTGTAAGTAGCAGAGCATATTTTCATATTATAGGTAGCATAGCATATTTTCATATACTTAAGTAGCACAGCATATTTTCATATTATAAGTAGCAGAGCATATTTTCTTGTAAAATAAAGTGGAAAATATATTTTTGTGTAGCATATGTGTTATTGTGGCATATCGTTGGAAAGAGCTCATTTTGAAGATACCAAAAATATTTTTTGAGCTTTTTATAGGTTGCCTTCTTTATAGAAATGTATAAAAAAGTATGACCTTTTTAACCGACTTCAAAAAAAGGAGGTGGTTCTCAATTTGGTTGTATTTTTTAACCGACTTCAAAAAAAGGAGGTGGTTCTTAATTTGGTTGTATTTTTTTATGTTTGTTACCTCAGAACTCCGTCATTTATAACCGATTTGGAAATTTTTTTTTATTTGAAAGGATATACTTTCAGATTGGTCCCATAGAAATTTCATAAAAATCGGTTCAGTAGTTCGGCTGATTTTAATAAAAGTTAGTAACGGCGCGCGATTCCTCAAGGTAAATGTCACTTTTTGACACTAAAAAGTAAAAAATAAAAAACTTTTTAACAAAAAAAAAAAAACCTCCTTCAAAAAGCCACTAAAAAAGAGGAAAATAATGAAATTTTGAGGTCTGCGCCAATTTAATAAAATATGAAGTTGGTTAAAAAGAAGATATTAATCACTATACTATACTTTTTAATCGACTTCATATTTTATTAAATTGGCGCAGACCTCAAAATTTCATAATTTTCCTCTTTTTAGGGGCTTTTTGAAGGAGGTTTTTTTTTTGTTAAAAAGTTTTTTATTTTTTATTCAAAAATATATAGGGGTGGACAAAGCGATTTTTGATTTGGACGTTAGATAATTAATTTTCGTTTGTGTTTTGTTCATAAATATGAGTAAGCAGTGACATTTTTTTCTCAAAACGCATGACAGAATGTGTAATAAAGTTTAGGAGTAATAAAAAATCCAATTGGAAATGCGATAAATCAGTGTTAATCAGTTTTATGTCTGTTTTAATTCACTGTCCCGTTGTCAAATAACGCCACGCCATGTCGAATGCAGTTCTTTCTTTTGTTTGAGCGGTGGTTCCTGACGCGTCATAATAATACCTACTTAAATTATAATATACTGCCAGTTGCTACTCATTTTTATATTACGGTCTATCTACGGGCGCGAGGCAAAAACACTTATGTGGAATTTTTGGTGTGCCGTTAATTGATCCCAGCAATTTTATACCACGAAAAGTGATCCCACGACAACTAATCCCAACGACATTTGATCCCAACGACAATTGATCCCACGACATTTGATACCAAAAAATTGTCTATAAACTATCAGAGCCTGATAAGTAATAAAGTTATTAAATTTTATTAATTTAATGAAATAATTTAATCGATTATTCCCTTTGTCGGGAAATTTGTTTGAATTAAATTTGTAGACGTTATGATATATTTGTAATTACATTGTTATTAGAATTCTAACGAATGTAATAGTATAATGTGTATTTGACAAAATTACGATGTATCCCGGGCAATGATAAATAAAAGTGGATTATTCAACTTGATCTTTACATAATCTTTAAAGGATTATTAACTCATAAACACATTATATTTACTATTACATTCGTTAGAATTCTAATAACAATGTAATTACAAATATATCATAACGTCTACAAATTTAATTCAAACAAATTTCCCTCGATTAAATGATTTCATTAAATTAATAAAATTTAATCACTTTATTACTTATAAGGCTCTGTTAGTTTATAGACAATTTTTTGGGATCAAACGTCGTGGGATCAATTGTCGTTGGGATCAGTTGTCGTGGGATAAAATTGCTGGGATCAAATGTCATGGAACCGGAGTTTTTAAAAGTAAAACTTTTTAACTCGCAGTGGCGCACAATTTTCTGTCAGATATAAATCTAATTGACACGTTAAAAAAGTACCTACACATTAAAATATAAGAAATATAAAATTACTGGCAACATAAAAATTCATCTACACTGTAAAATGCCCGCTCTAATAAAAAAATTTTGATATTTTCCTTAAAAACTGGGTAGGTATTATTTTTTAACCTTTCAGATAGTTTATTGTAAATGTAGGCTGAATAATTTTCTGGGCAAAGCGTGTATCTATATATTTTTTGTTGCCAATGGTAGTTTTATGGCCTTTTTTATGCGACGAACAAGGCAGATTTAGTTAATTTAAACGTACGGAGTGCGCTGGCCAAGTTCTCGGAAGCAAAACAAACCGCACGCGCAATATGCAATATTTGCACGAATCATTTCGAATCCTTTTCGACCCCCCTTCTATCTCTGAGGCTAGTTACGTTATAGGACTGAATTTTTTCAGGGAGGTTAATCCCAATAAAAACATATATATAAAAAACAGGCCAAGTTCTCGTCAGGACTGTTTTGTTGTCTGAAGGAAAAAAAAATAACTGAAATGTAGTAATTATGCCAAGTTCCTTGCCTACACGTTATTAGCAGTTTGGATAAGCACAGAAAATATTGTGTGAATTGATAAATTTCAAAACCAAACTTGGCAAGCTTTCATTAAAGAACTGCGCAATATTGAGGTCCTTTGATTTCTTAGATTTGATCCTTAAATTTGCTAAGTTTTGTCTGGAAATTTACCAATTCATACAATATTTTTCTTTGCTTATCAAAATGCTGCTAATAACGTGTAGGCAAGAAATTTGGCTACAATTCAGTTATTTTTTTTTTCAGATAACAAATTACACAGTCCTGACGGGAACTTAGCCTGTTACATGTATGTTTTGGTGGGATATTATTTTATCGAAAAACTGCCTTAAATCTGCTTGTCTTATAACCACATATATATAATGGAATCAGTAGTATACAGACTGTTTTCTCAAAATGGCTAAGTGCTAAGTGGCTAAGTACTAACGTTTCTATTAATAAATATGTTGAGAAAAGTGACTGATATTTTATTTTTCATCACATTTACGAACATTCCGAAGACATCAGAATTTCGTCCGTATTCCGGACAAAGTATTAGAGTCCCGGACATATCCGCAAAAATCCGGACGTATTAGCAATCCTAGTATAGATGAACACTCTGTATATAATATATAAATATCTGGGTGGCCAAGCTTTGCTCGGATGAGTTCAATAAAAACAGTATGCTGTGAGATATTATTTTCTCAGAATATTATTCCGAAACGAATTTATTTCTGTAACATAATTTAAAATAATTGTTTCTGATATTTTAACTACCTATGTGTATTTTTAAGCGTAAAAACTAAGTATCAACTTTTAATCAAGCATTTTTTCCTGTAAATATTATTTAGGTCGCCATTTTCAAATCTACCGCCGTTATTGTTTTGTTGACTGAAGAACTCGCAAAAACCGATTTTCATAGATTGAATATCTTGTAAAAATGTTCGAATCAGATGAAATTTTGCTCGCCCGTTACCATTTTAACAATCCAATTTTAAGCATTAATACCAAATATCAACTTTATCGAAGTACTTTTTCTCTGGGATGTCATCTTAACAACTTCCAGTAAATTTCAAATACTTTTTTTTGCATAGGTACCTACTGAAAAACTCACAAAAATCGATTCTTTTAATAACAAACGTCAGACTATAACCTGCGCAAAACTTTTTTTGCATGTATCTTCACTATAGTTTTTAAAAATCGATGTGTTTTGATACACATGCCTGCGGCGCTAGAAGTGCGGCTCTTTGGGCCGCCGTGCCAATTTTTAGATACGCAAAACGTTTTTGTATGTATCTTAACAATAGTTTTTAAAAATCGATGTGTTTTTACACAAACCCGCGGCGCCAGAAGTGTGGCCCTTCGGGCCGCCGTTTTGTCATTATTTACATATTGTGCAAGACACTTCTTATATTAGTGCTCATTTACAATTTTAACACTTGTGATATATTATATAAAATCTATGTAGAAATAGACTTCGAATTAATCTGACTTTAAGTAATTGAGCGAGCTATAATAAATAAAAAAACACCTTTTTTTTAATTGCTCCCCTCTGGAACCAAAATTCCTGCCTAGATCAATTTCTCGCCCCGAAAAATCCTCATTTTGTAAATTTTATCAAAATCGTTAGTCTTTTTTGAGAAAAAAAGGTCTAGGTAAGATTATACGTCATACTACATTTAACATACCTACTTACCTATACTACATATTTTATATAGGTAATATAAAAATAACATACCTAATTATTTAAATATTAGCTAAAACTACTTACATAATTATGTTTAGATTTTATTGTTGTTATTTTTTTACTTTTCAAATAATTACTGATTATTTTAATAAGTTAAAGATTGACTGTCAGAGTAATTTTGACATAAATAATGAAAATAGTTTGTTTTTTCCAAAGCCTACTCACAATACGACACTGTTTTATGACGTTAAAAAAACTGTTTTTTAAAATGATAAAATCGATAGGAAAACGAATTTTTCCAGGGATGAGACCTAGCTAAATCGATTTTTTGCCCCCCGAAACCCCTTTTCGGTAAATTTGATAAAAATCGTTAGAGCCGTTTTCGAGAAAATATTTATATAGGTACATAGAAACATATATACAAGATTTACTCGTTTAATAATATAGGGGGATAATAAGTAGAATGTTTTAATGAAGTCGTCACTTTACTGTTTGTTTTGATTGATTCAATAATAGACCACAAAACTACATCATAGCAAAGACTTTCGATGTAATATATTATTAGTAAATTGTATATCTAGATACCCAGCGATGTAGCTTAGTGGTACAGCACTGGACTCGCATTGGAAAGGTACTGGGTTCGAATCCCGGCGGGGGCAGATGTGGCTAGGACTTTTTCCTACTGCCTCACGCCGAGAAACGGTAATTCCTGTACCGGCCATCTTGTTTGAGGTTTTCCATGGTTTCCCTCAATAATTCCAGATGAATATCGAGATGGTTCCTTATTCAAGGCCATGGCCGATTACCTGTCAAACTCCTATGCTCCCAAAGTTGCCTACCTTATCCCAGCGATGTAGCTTAGTGGTACAGCACTAGACTCGCATTGGGAAGGTACTGGGTTCGAATCCCGGCGGGGCAGATGTGGCTAGGACTTTTTCCTACTGCCTCACGCCGAGAAACGATAATTCATATACCGGCCATCTTGTTTGAGGTTTTCCATGGTTTCCCTCAATAATTCCAGATGAATATCGAGATGGTTCCTTATTCAAGGCCATGGCCGATTACCTGTCAAACTCCTATGCTCCCAGAGTTGCCTACCTTATCCTGATGTCCTATAATTCCTTCATTCGCACATTGCTATTAATTAAGTTGAAGTATATTTTTTTTGCAAACTATTTCGTTGAAACTCAAAGGAAATTAGAGCAATTTTATTTGCATTGAGCAAATCTGCATCTTCCTGAAGCCGATATAAGAGCAGTGCATACATAATGATATTATTTGAGGCGTTCGCAATATCACACGGCATCGTCTAATGGCGACAATATTGCAACTCGCAAGTGCCGGTTGTTAAAAAAAGCGAGTGTGTGCTTATGACCACACGACAGAAGTGAAAACTTGATTCAAATTCAAATTTTTGTTCCAAGTGTATTAATAAGTCGAGCGAACGAGCGTAGCGAGTGAGAAATGTTTTAATTGTATTAATAATTCAAGCGAACGAGCGAAGCGAGTGAGTAGTGTATTAATAAAATTCGAGCGAACGAGCGTAGCGAGTGAGAAATGTATTAATTGTATTAATAATTCAAGCGAACGAGCGAAGCGAGTGAGTAGTGTATTTATGAAATTCGAGCGAACGAGCGTAGCGAGTGTGTAATGTATTAATAAAATCAGCCTGGCTATTAATATATAAATTCTTAGCACCCGGGCGAAGCCGGGTCCGCTAGTAATAGTATATTATATAAGTACATATATGCGGGATATACGACATTGCAATTAAACAAAATTATAGGCAGATTCCGTTACTATTTTATATTATTTATTGTTATTTATATTATATTATTATGAAAATAAATTAAAAATCCAGTTATAACTTTCACTAGTTTTCAGATTAGAGCCTGAGAACTGGGGGTTTGTAATAGCTAAACCATAAACAATGGTTTTTCAAAAATTTCAACCGCTTTCGCTAGCTTTCAGTTGACTTTTAGAATTAATGTATTTCGTGTTGAACAAAAGACAGTGCAGAACAAATGACGGTCGCGGCCAATCATCAGGAAGACGACAAGCGCGCGTGCTTATAGACTGGGGTCTTCAATGAATGAGTCATCCGCTGGCCGTCAGTTTAGCATGGAGCGACGTTACCACGCTCCTACGCGCCCTTTGAGTCGCCGATGACATCATTAGGGTCAAATCAATCGGGTTCAAGTTCGAGTCAATTCAATCAAATCTCTAGTAAAATTATTATAATGTTAGGTAAACAATGCTGTCATCATTTAACAGCTAAATATTTCTATTGATTGTTATAAACATTAAACAAACGAATTCGATGTGTCAATGAACACCAATTATGCAAAAGCCATTGTTGGACAGCTGATATGTTTTTATTGATTGATTTATTTCTTTTTTATCCGCAACATGCCAAGGAGGGTATTGCTTTTAGCACAATGTATGTTTGTTTGGAGTCTTTCTTCTTTTTTATGAGAATACTTTTATTAGTCTACAGCCCAAACGACTGATCCGATTTTCATGAAACAGGTATTTAATGATTCGTAGCAGTGGCGGCGCGTGAACATTTTAAATGGATGTTCTGCAGAGTCAACCCCCTAATGAGGAAACCTCGAAAAAAAAAATTCAAAAATACTTTTGATGCAATTTTTAAGTGTATTTTTGATCTGAATAATTTGTCTATACATTATACAATGATTTCGCTAGCGCTAAAATCGTAAATAAAGTGATTTTTATAGCAATATTTATTATTGTATTAAAAAAAAGAGTGTGTGTGTGTACTATGTACGCACGTCAGAAGCTATACCTACTTCTTTTACGTAACAAAACAAAAATAACTCCAAAAATTTAATCCCGCGTGCTAGTACTAAACGTTTGTAAAAGACGATAAAAAAATAAAATAAAGATATTAAATAAATTAATTTAATTTAATAAATTATTAATTTATTAAATATATTTATTTATGAAATTTATATCTAATTATTTATTAAAAACAAAGAAAGTATGCTTGTCTTGAGAATTGAACCCGAGACCTGTTGGTTATAAAGCCACTACGTTATCCGTTAGACTACGGTCACATCTAATCCATTTGCTATATAATACGGTTACCCTGTGTGCGTATGCCAACAGACTAGATAATATATTAAATAAGAGTTAGTACTGTACGTTTTGCGAACCTAAATTTCTTGCTTACGCATACAAATCTGTCTCTTTTTGTACTCTCTTTACTCTCTTTAACACATTGATTTTGGTGCAAAATATAATGCAGAACGCATCACGTGCGTAGTGAAATTAGTACGGCTGCGGACGGTTTATAGAATATTATAGGCCCCGTGGCATGCCGTCATTTATAATAATGCTATGTGATGGCTTCATAATTAGGCTTCATAATTATGAAATTAAAACATATTATGCAGATTTATAATACAATTTTTTTAGACTTATAATACAATTTTTTTTAATTGTGCGTTATTTTCTGGCAGTGCGGCAGCTCCGCAGCTCTCATAGAGGAGCCGCCACTGATTCGTAGTAGTCTCGTGAGTAACAATGGCCATAATATAATTTTTTGAAAAAACAATATGGCGGATGGGAGACGCCATTATTTTGTTGTACAAATTGTTATAAAATAATCTATAGAAAAAATAGTTGGTGCGTGTACTTATAGACGCGCGTTAGAAGTTATACTTCGTTGGCGTGATTAAAAACTAATTTTTAAAATATAATTTATAGAACTAAAATTATAAAAGACAAGATTTGTTTATACGGTAACTATGGAATCATGTTAATTTTGATGTCACAGTTTTTGAAAAATTCACTCTCATTTTTTTACAACGCGCCTAAAGAAGTATAACTTCAAACATTTTTAGTAGGTAGGTAGGTATAAAGTGAGTCATCAAGCTCATAAAACAAAAATATTTTTTTGTATTTTCGCATTATTGACCGTGGAGGACCCAAAACATTTTTTTGGTAAAACGACCTTTGCGGTCTAGGAATCTAAACATATAAATATTGATTATTAATTTGCTTTGTTTAAAAAAATGAAGTGATTGAAATAACTCTAATTATTTTCTTTTTTTTCAGTAAACAATGATCCCTCGGAATCACCGTCATCTCCGCTCCAATTTCCTTCGAATGCAGTTTACGCAACATACTGTAAAAGTATTTGGGGCGCTCCATTTTTATCGTCTGGGCCCCGATATACGGGAACGATCATGGCTCCGTCGGAACTGGTTTCAGATACCAAAACAGATAAAGGTAATAAATCTAAGTATTATACAAAATCCTCTTTTCTGTACGTTTGTTTGTATGTTCTCGATAAACTAAAAAACTACTGGACCGATTTAAATTCGGTTTTCACTCTTGTTTTTTTTTTGTTAAAATTATTTTTTTACTTTTTGGTGGCTTTACAATTAGTTTGCACGTTATTAACCGACTTCTGTCACTTACGCTGTGTTAAAATTGACATTTACCTTAACGCTATTATACAGTCCGTTACTCACTTTTTATTAAAATCAGTTGAACTACCCAACCGATTTAAGTAAAATTTATATGGGACTATCTCGGAAGTATGCCCTATTAAATAAAATAATAGTCATTAAAATCAGTTCACAAATACAGGAGAAATCGATGAACATACATGCCTACATAAAAAAATACATAGCTGCCGAATACGGAACCCCTCCTTTTTTGAAGTCGGTTAAAAATAATAATCATTGTGACTCCCTATTTGTTTGCCTCGCAATGCTAACACACACTACACACAGACACATCTATATTCGACACACAGAAGTCGAGCGTCTATAATTCACTCACTCGATTACACAGAAAATGAGATGATCGGCTCTCCGTCTATCAGTTATTGTAGGGATGCGCGATTACAAGATGTTTTAGTCGATTGTCTCGATTGTTCAAACATCTCGATAACTCTCGATGGTTGTCACTTGAACTCGATTGTTGTTGTTTCATAGTTCATCGAGACCGAGTCGCATAGTACTGAATCGTACACTGTCAAGAGTCACATAATATATACAATCGTTCATCACTTAACAATTGTGGTCGAGTCGATGATCGATTGTGCAGTAATCGTGTAAATACGAATTCAACAGTGAAGAGATCTCAGAGTACCGACTGAACAGTGTGAACAGTGAACAATCAACGAGTCGCGAGAATGTCAGTCGACTAGCATATAACCTTGAATCGCGATTGTATGTATTCTCATTCGCTGCTATTGCTATAACATATGTGGCAAATAATCGACTTGAACAATCGAACATTTCGATTGTAAAATCAAACTCCGAGTAGATTGTGGACTCGATTGTTATTGTGAACGATTGCAATTATTTCGATTGTAAAAATATCTCGCATTCGCCCATCACTACACTCGACATACAGAAAATGAGACGATCGGCTCTCCATCTATCAGTTATTGCGTAAAGTTGGTCGTTGCGTTGAAGAAATATTGTTTGCTGCAAATGGCGAGCGTTATGACGTAACAATACAGACCGCACAAGTGGATTCATCGCATTAAACAATTAACTTGTTAACGGTTAAATATCGATGCGACATCCGGCTTTTTATGTATACGTATAAAATGCCTACAGGGTGTCCATTTCAGAGAAATGGCGAGGGGAGGGACTTTTGAAGTGAAAACTGCCTAAAGGTACGTGCAGTATGGGCTGGGATTCTAGATGGTAGCGTAGATCATAGCAGGGTTTGCTTAAATTAATGCATTGTTATATATGCGAACGTACACAACGAAGCAGTGAGTGTAGCAGGTATAAGCGCTCTTACAAGAGCTGGTAGATACAAGAATGTATCTCACCATTCTTTCAGCGCGCTGACTACTACAATCAACGTGTGACAACTGTCAAATGGCGGTTACAAGTGTCGCAATAGATGTGACTACTTTAATAAGTGAAATTTTGCCAGTTTTTATTTAATTTGTTTTGAGTTTTTTCTAAGACGTATTTAAAAGTGTTAGGTTCCATACGTAAATATTCAAAAAATAGGTTTGGGTAAAATTTTAATTCTTGGTATAAATGATGAAATTCGCCATGTTTTAGATCGTTTTCTATTAATAGGGTGGACATGATAGCTCCTACCCAAATTTGTATTTAAAATATACCACTTTGTAGCAGAAGAACACACATATTCGTCTTCGCTATCTGACATTTCAAACGCGACTTAAGCTTGTATCAAAGCTTCGTTGTGCAAACCTATAAGCGCTTATAATTTCATCCACCATCTACCATACATGCTACATCTAGAATCCCAGCTGCGTACTGCACGTACCTTTAGGCGCACTTTGCACTGAACAGTGAACGAAGTGAACCGTCACGCTCGGGTCGGTGACGCTGAATCGGGTTTACGCGGCTCCACTCGACATCAAGCGCGCTCGGGTCGGTGACCATGTTTACTGTCTAACAAGGAGCGCATCGTTTCTAGAATTACGTTTTTATTACTACGTATTATAATAATAAAATAATATTAAGTATAATATTATGTGTGTTTTGCATATAATCAAGTTTTCACTTCTGTCGTGTGGTTATAAGCACACACTTACTTTTTTAAACGTTTTGGTGTTTTGTGGTTATTTTTAATATTTTGACGTTTTTATTATTACGTATTATAATAATAAAATAATATTATAATATCATGTATGTTTTGCATATAATCAAGTTTTCACTTCTGTCGTGTGGTCATAAGCACACCCCCACTTTTTTTAACGTTTTGGTGTTTTGTGGTTATTTTTAATATTTTGTATCTCTTCGTGGATTTAAACCACTAGTAGATTCGTACCTATATTTGAAAATAGAATCTCGTTTTTTTTATCAAATCCGCGTACCTATTAGCAAACACTTATCTTTTATTTATATTAAATATAATAAAGTGAATATATCAAAAATTAAGTGATAAAATTATGTGATTTACAATCGGAGCCTTTGGTGTTCGATGATAATGTAAAAAAATAAATCCATGTTATCATATTTTTTATTGATTTGATATTAAAAATTTAATTACTTGTACGCCAAGTTATTTTTATAATATAAGAATGAATGTTTGAGTTATTTTGCATTCACCGAGTTATTAATATATGATTACTTATCACAGGTATTAAAAGTAGAGATACGTTAATTCAGTTCAGGACTTTATGAAAAGCCGACACTTCATTTCAGGACCGGACCTGAAAATATCTATATATATAAAAATCTCGTGTCACGGTGTTTGTGTTCATACTCCTCCGAAACGGCTTGACCGATTATCATGAAATTTTTTGTGTGTATTTGGTAGGTATGAGAATAGGTTGTAAAGTATTTTTCATACCGCTAGGTGATGAGGGTGTCCCTATCCAGAATTTTTTAATCTATTTTTTCGACTTCGTAAGGGTGTCAATCGAGGCGTGTTAGCGTCATTTTGATCCGACATAAATTTTATAAAAATCGGTTCAGCCGTTTTTTTTTTTTTAATTGTTAAAAATAAATAATAATTATGTTTTAATGATTAAAATGATTACTTTTCTGTGTAATATCTAATTTAATTATTATTATTATTAAATATTTATCAAATTGGGAAGTTCGTCGTGTGGACCTCAAGGGTCGCACTTTAGTCCTAATAAACGACCCACCTCACGGCTTGTTTATATAATATTTAAGCAACTTTGCAAAACAATTCCAAATTTTTTATCCGCCACAACTCTATTTTAATGAATAACTCGAACTATCTTCTAGGCGCTCATTGTCTCTCTCTTTTGTTGTTTCTAAAATGAGTGAGTTATAAAGATTTTTCTTATTGCTGATCTGCATTTTTTTATCTACTGAAAACAAATATCAAATTTCCAAAATAATTAAATACAGATAATATTTTGATTTATAGTAATCGGTGGATTAGTGACTTACTTTAATACAAAATATAATAAACCAATCTATAAAATGATGCAGGTATTAGATTTTCTCATTTTAAAAAGTTATTTACAACTTTTAATTTAAAAATATTACTAAATAATACACTTTAAGTTTCTTTTAATTTTTACTTACATTTTGTTTATCATAAAAAAATGTTATCAGAAATCTCTTCCAAACCTTTTAATTACTAAATTAAATCAATACTAATATATAAAATCGTAACGGGACATCTTTCTGCATTGTTATCAATATCTATTCAACTAGAACAAGGAATAAATCCACAGGCCACAACGAAAATAATTATTTTTTGCATAAATTAAACATACTTCAATAAACCAAATAAATGCTTTAAGTTAGCATTTGTGGTAGGTACACCCATCGAATGACATAACGTTACAATACAACGCTAGAAAAATTCATTTTAAACTTATGTCATCGCCGGAACTGAAACCCGAATCTTCCACTATAACGGCGACTGAGTTATCATTTACTCTACGGTGACACGATTAGATAATCAATTTTGTTTCCATTATAAAGCAATAAGCAAATAAATAATAGTTATTTTCAATACGTGTGCGTAAAGTGAGTTATTCTAGTAGGCTTAAATTGAGACACGAAAGGGACTGATGCATACACAACCAGATCGAGTGCGCTTAAAGTCCGCTTAAAGTGAGATATCTAGTAGGTTTAAAGTGAGGCACTCGCTAAAGGGACTGACGCATACACAACGAGATCTCGTTGTGTATGCGTCAGCCCCTTTAGCGAGTGCCTCAATTTAAGTCTACTAGATATCTCACTTTAAGCGGACGTATCGAACATAATTTTTTATAACGACTGCTTCTAAAGTTTAATAGAGAGAAAAAAATTATGAAAACGGAAAATTCGCTCTTCTAGTCCTTAAAACTTTACAATTACAGACTAAGTTACGATTTAGTTTATTTTTATTAAAGTTATTAACTTCTGTATAAATCATTAAAAACACGACTCTCTCATGATGTGGACTTTGTATGCGCGATACTATATATAGGAAAACATCGATCGATAGCCTGTAAGTGCTTGTATTGTACAAAGTGCGGAAATTTCGAATTTCGAAGATGTAGAGATTGTACTTTTACGCACGCTTTGGACTTTTACGCACTGTGACGGTACTTTTACGCACGCTTTGGACTTTCACACACGGTGACTAAAATACGCCTCTTTACGCCCGCCTCACAGTGCTCGAATATTGAACTTTAGAAGCAGGAGTTATAAAAACTAATATTTCATAATGTGAGAACTGATTTTTAAATTAGCTATATTGTTAGATATGAACCTTCTCACGTACGAGTGCTAATGTCATTAAATAATATAATTTGTTTTAACTGCGTCTGTTTTTTAATTTTAACACATAAATGAAAATTAGATATTGTAAATTATAGACGCTCGACACCAGATGTCTTAAGCGTCCTATTTAAATTTAAAATTGGAAATCAATTTTTCGAATTATATCATTAATAATGATAATTTTACACTGTCCAGTTTTTTGTAAGAAATTCAACGGTTATTTTTTTCCCAACTGGCGAAGGACGATAATACTAATGTTTTTTATGAAAAATGAATGACAAATACAGATTAATCAAAGCGTAATTAGAATATAATTGAAATTTATGGTTTTATATTAATTACGCAAAATAACAGAACAGAAAATAAATTATTTCAAATTGCTTAAAAACTTTAAAAATTCAAAACTTGTAAGACTAGATACTCGCAGGACAATTAAAATTTGGCTATAGGGTTTCTAAACCGAAATTCAATGACTTCGCAATTCCGAAATTTTGCAGGATAAAATTTTACACATCAATTCTGGAACTGAAGATTTTAATATCATAATTCCAAAGTTGATGAAAAGGTCAAAAATTGACAGATTTTTGTTTATATTTTTCAAAAAATTTGGTAACTACTCTGAACCAAGTTTTCCTCATACTGTTCTTTTATTTGAATTTGATTTTAAGTTACTATCAGTCCGTCGTAAAAATAATGCTGTACTATTTAAAATAATTCACAATTACGTTGATGGTCGACATCTCCTTAGTCTTATCCCTTTGAATGTACCATCCTTAAGAACTAGAAATGCTCCTACGTTTTATCTTCATTACCCAAAAACGTCCCAAATGGCTAACTCCCCTCTGTTTTGAATGTGTAATTTTGCTAATGACTTAAATGTTGATATATTCTGTGTATCGTTGAATCAATTGAAAAAGCATTTATTTTGATTTTCTTTTTTTTAAATACTAATTTTGAGCAATCGACATTTTGTACTACTTTTGGAACTTTACTGTTCGGTCATTATTTGTTGATTTAAATAAATAAATAAACAAGCCGTGAGGTGGGTCGTTTATTAAGACTAAAGTGCGACCCTTGAGGTCCACACGACAAACTTCCCAGTTTGATAAATATTTAAGAATTATAATTAAATTAGATATTATACAGAAAAGTAATCATTTTAATCATTAAAACATAATTATTATTAATTTTTTACAATAATTGAAAAAAAACAAAACGGCTGAACTGATTTTTATAAAATTTATGTCGGATCAAAATGACGTTAACACGCCTTGATTGACACCCTTACGAAATCGATATAATTTTTTATTCGCGAGATATTGTGTAAAATCTACTTTTTTGGAGTCTATTTGGTTAAGAAAAAAGAACGGCTGAACCAATTTTGAAAAAATTTCTTTCAGATCATATTTACGTTAATACGCGTCGATTGGCACCCTAACGTAGTCGATATCATTTTTCATTCTCAAGATTTCGTCTTAGAAAGAAATGATAACATACGTACGTACGTACAATCATACGTACACACATACACATTCACACACACACAGACATCTTTCTAAAAATAGTGCAAAAATAGTGTAGTGACTTTAAAACATAAAAATTTGTTATACATTTTGATTTCGATTTTCGGACCCATTACAATAACTTCCAATGGGAAGTTAATAAGTAAATAAATAAATAAATTATATCGTTGACTAGAAAGTGAATCTTAGCCATAGATGTTGAGGATGATCCGAGGTCCTCCTTTGTTCTGCCGTCACACTTTCTTGACCTTCGCAAAAAAATCATTTTGCGTAGCTGTGCGCAAAGTTGCGTTAGACGAGCTGTACGCCACTGATTGTTTATAAATTAGGGCGACAAGTAACTCGAACTCATAATCTACAGTAACAATATAGTTAAATTATTAATTGATGTCCAGTCATTACCATTGTTTAAGGTAAATATTTGTGGAATCGATATATAATAACGAAATGAATTTCTTTTGTGTGTAAATAATGGAAAAGCAGTTTGTCCTGTCAAGTATTGTGTAATGCAAATATGTAACCACATATAGGGTAAAGGCACCAGTTCTCGACCACTTATATCTGTGGTCGACCACGTTTTAAGGTTCTATTTATTTTATTGTAGATTATAGACGCGTCGACAACTCATGTCTTCAACACAACAAATAACATATTTGTGTATTAAAATCCACCAGCCGGCATACACAAACCGACTGGTACGAGCTCGGGTCCCTTGGAGCACTAATTCCCAAAGAACATTGATATGCAATTGCGATAACAACTACATCCCAATGTCCCCCCTGGGGGATTTATAGGTTCTGTGCCAAAATGGTAAAAATTGGTAACGATCGCAAGTACAGACAGATGATGTGAATACCGTTAAACACAAATAATTTTCATTGAATGTACTAACTTAGGGCTACATTCAGGATTTTTTTCAGAGAGTTTAGAATTTAGGGGAGACCCTTTTATTACGATTTTGAAAGTAAATATCTTGTGACAGAGGGATGTAAATCAAAAGGTCCTAAAACATTTATTGTTGCATTTTAGGAGACCTATCCAAAGACACCCCACTCAATAGGGTAGGTAAGTGAAAAAAATTTTGATTACACTTTTAGCTCTGCGGGGGTCAAAAAATTATATTTTATTGAAAAGCGATCCTTTTCTATGTAGATCAATCATTTATTTTTGTGTGCATACAATCTAAATGTTCTGTACATGACAGAGAGTTTGACAACAACATTAGACTGTTCCTGCATGTATAAAAATTGTAATGATATGATCACAATCTAAGGTGAATGTCAAATCAGATTTTTTGACAATGCAAATACAAAAGTGGTCGATTACAGGACAGGTGGGTGATCGGAAACCGGTTCCTTTACCCTATAAGGTAGTTACGTGTACAATAATACGCATGTATGTGTTAATTTCATTAGACATAATTGCAACCTGCCACTAACAATATGCTTGCGCGCGCGCGCTATTTTCTGGACTGATTTTAATACTATACGCGAGGTTTTCACTGCCTGTTTTGAATCACGCACGCCGTTGCTTATTTAAGGGACTACGTCTCCTTTGACATCCGAAAAACAGACCTTTTTAACTTCCCATTGGAAGTTATTGTAATGGGTCCGAAAATCGAAATCAAAATGTATAACAAATGTTTATGTTTCAAGGTCACTACACTATTTTACACTATTTTTAGAAAGATGTCTATGTGTTTGTATGTGCATGTTTGTGTGTGTACGTATGTACGTACGTACGTATGTGTCCATTTCTTTCTAAAGGCCGGTTCTCACGGGGCGATTTTAATTGATCAACTTTAGTTGATTAACTAAAATCGAATGAAAATGAGCGTGAGAACCTATATTTCAACTTTTGTTGATCAATTTTAGTCGGTTCCACAAAAGTTGCACTGAGTCTAACTTTATCGTTCAAGTATGAGTCATATTCAACTTCAAACTAGTTGAAACTGCTATTTGAAGCGTGTGAACTGCGAACTATTGTATTGTCAGTCAACTTCACTTCATTCGTCTGTCAGTACTGTCAATGTTGTCTGGTGTCCCGAAGTGTTATATTATTATTGATAATAATGAAGTGGTCAGAAAAATTAACATTAAATTTCTTAGAGTTGTATCAAAAACACAATTGTTTGTGGAATCACAAATTACACATACAGAAATAAAGATTGCCGAGAAAATGCATTACATATTATAAAGAGTGAAATGAGGTTAGAAGACCTGTCTATAGCGGACATTAAAAATAAAATTAAAACCATCAGAACAAAAACGACGTTTTTTGCGTTGTTTCGTCATTTTCATTAAATTTTTTTTAGTTCGTCCCTTAACAAAGTGGCTATTATTCCTAGACCTGCACGGAAAACTGCATTTGGCGCCATTTTGAAGTTGAAACAGTCAATCAATTTTCATTGAAACGTGGGAACGAAAAGTTGTTCAATTTAAGTTCAATTTTAGTTGATCAACTAAAGTTGATCAACTAAAATCGCCCCGTGAGAACCGGCCTTAAGACGAAATCTCGAGAATGAAAAATGATGTCGACTACGTTAGGGTGCCAATTTATTTAAATATTAGTTAAAAAAATAACAACAATAAAATCTAAACATAATTATGTAGGTATAATTATGTTTAGATTTTATTGTTGTCATTTTTTTACTTTTCAAATACTTAATTACTGATTATTTTAATAAGTTAAAGATTGACTGTCAGAGTAATAAATAATGAAAATAGTTTGTTTTTTCCAAAGCCTACTCACCATACGACACTGTTTTATAACGTTAAAAAACTGTTTTTTAAAATGACAAAATCGATAAGAAAACGAATTTTTCCAGGGATGAGACCTAGCTAGATCGATTTTTTGCCCCCCGAAACCCCTTTTCGGTAAATTTGATCAAAATCGTTACAGCCGTTTTCGAGGAAATATTTATATAGTTACATAAGTACATATATACAAGATTTGCTCGTTTAATAATATAGGGATTAGCCCGCCTCTGGTTTCCAAGTTTTTTGACCGAAATGTCCGATGTTTAAATATTAATAAATAAACAAAAATCCAACGAATCGTTTATTCATTTGAATCTGCAGTATTTTTGTTAGACAATTGCTGTGACCGAAACTCGGTATGGGGTTGGATTATTATTATTTATTTGATCAGGGATTATTACAGGTCATATTTAATAAGCTTTTGTTTGTTTTCAAGCTTGCCGTGCTCAGTTCAACCCTCAAAGTTGTTGGTAAATATAAGATTATGCAAACAAACCTATGTTTGTTTGGTAATTTATTAACTAGCCGGATACGCACGTTATAATATACCTACCTATTTATACAGCTAGATCGTAAAGTTTGCTAAAACTGCGACAAATTATTTGTAAGAAACGCCTCGATTTATTGTGACATGAATAAAGGTACGTGCAGTATGGAGCTGGGATTCTAGATGGTAGCGTAGATCATAGCAGGGCTTGCTTAAATTAATGCATTGATATATATGCGAGCGTACTCAACGAAGCAGTGAGTGTAGCAGATATAAGCGCTGTTACAAACGCTGCTGCTGGTATAGATACAAGAATGTATCTCACCATTCTTTCAGCGCGCTGACTACTACAATCAACGTGTGACAACTGTCAAATGGCCGTTACAAGTTTCGCAATGGATGTGACTAGTTTAATAAGTGAAATTTTGCCAGTTTTTATTTAATTTGTTTTGAGTTTTTTTTAAGACGTATTTAAAAGTGTTAGGTTCCATAAGTAAATATTCAAAAAAACGGTTTGGATAAAATTTTAATTCTTGGTATAAATGATGAAATTCGCCATGTTTAGATCGTTTTCTATTAACAGGGTGGACATGGTAGCTCCTACCCAAATTTGTATTTAAAATATACCACTTTGTAGCAGAAGAACACAAATATTCGTCTTCGCTATCTGACATTTCAAACGCGATTTAAGCTTGTATCAATGCTAGTATCAAAGCTTCGTTGTGCAAACCTATAAGCGCTTATAATTTCAGCCACCATCTACCATACATGCTACCATCTAGAATCCCAGCTGCGTACTGCACGTACCTTAACGTGTCTCATACTGGGGTGAAATTTTAGAAATATTACGGAAATAGTTGACATGTGCAAGAACACACAGCATGTATAACTATTTTAAGGTCTCAGACACAGTAAGCCAGGTGGTAGTGCGGAAAAGTACGAATCTACCGACAGGTGCAAACACCAAACCCAGGTTCGAATCCCCAAGGCTTTTAATATATTTTTTATAATGAAAATATAGGTAATTGGATGACAAATGGCATTTGTACCTGTCGGTAGATTCATACTTTTCCGCACGGCCACCTGGCTTACTGCGTCTGACACCTTAACAAAGTCATACATGCTGTGTTTTGTTTTACATGTCAACCACTTCCGACTATTTCCGTTTCATCTAATATTTCTAAACTGCTACCCCAGTATGAGACATTAGACGTCAAACAAATTTTTAGTTTAACAATTATTTATCTCCATAAATCTCTACTAATTTATTATATTACTTAATTGCGAAAGTTTGTATGTTTGTTACCATACTCAGTTCTGTAACGGCTGAACGGATTTTCATGAAATTTGGTATATAGTTACTTTAGGTTCTGGATTAGGACATAGGGTACTTTTCATCCCGAAAAAATGTATAGTTCCTGTGGGATAGTAACAAAACGTTACTCTGCAATCTTTTTGCATTTTAGCGTATTGGCAAAATCCTACTGATATTATAAACACCACCAGCCCGGCTTCGCTTCGCAGGGGGAGAATTTCTCGCGGGGGGATAATAAATCATAAATTCATAGCACCCGGGCGAAGCCGGACCGGGTCGCCAGTGTATATAATAGTTGTCGTTCAATTACCATTTCTGCCGCAATGAACGCGATCTGTCAGCTCTCTGATTAAGCGCATAAGAACAGGCGTTCATGACAAATTTATTATTTCATTAATTTTAGAAACCATCTTGTATATTACATTCGCTCGATGAAAATATTTTATTTTTTCGCTGTTTAATAAGCGAACCGAACATTTTAAAACATGGAATGTTGATTTTTTTTTCAAGTTCAAAAGTCAAAACAAGTTTGTTTACTACAAAAGTAAATTCAAAATGTGAACCAATATTTTGAATCAAAATCTAACAGTTTTATTTGTTTATTTTGAATTAAGTTGACATTATTTTTATTTATTTTTCAATTTTTATTTGGTGTAGGTAGTAACGATAGGGTGCCGTGTGAAATTTGTAATGGACCGTTAAGTCTTTCTGGTAGGTTATAGGAGTTATTTTACATTATTTTAACCACTAGGTAGTCTATAAATAGGTAGGAAATAGTTTTAGGTCTTTAGATTTAATCATCTCCTGATGATGCCAACTTGATTGGCGAAACGTAGGCCCAGAATTTTTAAACGGTTTGGTGTTTTGTGGTTATTTTTAACTTTTTGATTCTACTATATTATATAATGAAACTACTGTCTGTAGAAAGTGGCCACCCTGTATAATGAATCCGAGTGAATCCACCAGTAATCTCTACATAAATTGAAGTCGCTTTTCGCGTCTGTCTGTCTGTTTAACCGCTAGCTCCTCCTAAACCACGCAACGGATTTTGATGCGGTTTTCACCATCAGTTATAGATAATTTTTCACGGAAGGTTTATATATATAGCATAATTAATAAATAATAATAATAATTAAATTCGTAACCCGACCGTAAGAATTCGCAACATACTTATATATCATAAAAACGACCGTACTCAACTGTTCCACTCGTAGCGCAGAGGTTACATCGCAGCGCTCTATATGCACAGGGACCCGGGTTCGGAAACTGATGGCATCGTAGATTTTTTGGCTTTTTTTTTCTAAATTCTACATGATATCATATATATAAAATTCTCGTGTCGCGGTGTAGGTTATTTAATTCCTCCGAAACGGCTGGACCGATTTTGATGAAATTTTGTGTGCTTATCGGGTAGGGTGGAGAATCGGACAACATCTATTTTTCATCCCCCTGAATGTTAAGGGTGGTCCACCCCAAATTTTTTTTTTTATTTTTTGGACAAAATTTTTTGTTTTAATTTTTTCATGATTCAGCATTGAAAAATACATACAACTCTAAATTTTCACCCTTATACGATCAACCCCTGTCTAATATATAAAATTCTCATGTCACGGTGTACGTTATTGAACTCCTCCGAAACGGCTGGACCGATTTTGATGAAATTTTGTGTGCTTATCGGGTAGGGTGGAGAATCGGACAACATCTATTTTTCATCCCCCTAAATTTTAAGGGTGGTCCACCCCAAAAATTTTTTTTTTAAGTTTTTAGACAAAATTTTTTGTTTTTAATTTTTTATGATACAGCATACACAAATACATACACGCCTAAATTTTCAACCCTCTACGATCAACCCCTATTTTTGTCACGGTGTACGTTACTGAACTCCTCCGAAACGGCTGGACCGATTTTGATGAAATTTTGTGTGCTTATCGGGTAGGGTGGAGACACGGACAACATCTATTTTTCATCCCCCTAAATGTTAAGGGTGGTCCACCCCAAATTTTTTTTTTTTATTTTTTGGACAAAATTTTTTGTTTTAATTTTTTCATGATTCAGCATTGAAAAATACATACAACTCTAAATTTTCACCCTTATACGATCAACCCCTGATTTTTAATCGCGATTTTTATATTAAGCTTTAAAAAATACATATATGGCTAACGAGCGAAGCGAGTGAGTAGGCGAAAATATTCAAGCGAACGAGCGAAGCGAGTGAGTAGTGTATTAATAAAATTCAAACGAACGAGCGAAGCGAGTGAGTAATGTAATTATAATATTCAAGCGAACGAGCGAAGCGAGTGAGTAATGTAATTATAATATTCAAGCGAACGAGCGAAGCGAGTGAGTAGTGTATTTATAATATTCAAGCGAACGAGCGAAGCGAGTGAGTAGTGTATTTATTATATTCAAGCGAACGAGCGAAGCGAGTGAGTAGTGTATTTATTATATTCAAGCGAACGAGCGAAGCGAGTGAGTAGTATATCAATAAAATTCAAACGAACGAGCGAAGCGAGTGAGTAATGTAATTATTCCTGGAAATAACGTATATGGCTAAACAACGTTTGCCGGGTCAGCTATACTAAATATACGTGAGCGGAGTAATGGGTGACCGCTATTAAATCATAATTTCATACCATCCGAGCGAAGCCGGACCGGGTCCGCTAGTTTATTTATATATTTTTATTTTTGTTATATTCTTTCTTTGACAATAATTATAATTTTTTTAGTTTGGTTTGCGCTCATAGTTTTACAGAATTCCGTCCGATGTCACTATCCCTGTAGTAATCCGTCTATCTATCTCTTCATAATATAAAATGAAGTCGTTTTCCGCGTCTGTCTGTCTGTTTAACCGCTAACTCCTCCTAAACCACGCAACGGATTTTGATGCGGTTTTCACCATCAGTTAGATAATTTTTCACGGAAAGTTTATATATATAGCGAACGAGCGAAGCGAGTGAGTAATGTAATTATAATATTCAAGCGAATGAGCGAAGTAAGTGAGTAGTGTATTGCAACCGAGCTTTTTTAGCACCCGGGCGAAGCCGGACGGGGCCGCTAGTATTTAATAAAAATTAAATAAAATTATTTTATATTTGTATTAATTTATAAAACTGATGAGCGATCATTGATTAGACAGATGCGAAAACTGCGGGTTGTTTTGTTTTAGTTTAATTAATATAATGAAGTGAGTCATCTATAAGCCAACAAGCTAACAAGTTAACTCATTCCGGATATTATTTTATCATTCATTTCAAGAAATGCAGTGCATTGTCTTACTAAAATACATATTGATTCTATAATAAATAACTTATTCCGCTTTACAGCTTCACAGTTTAGTTAAATTTAATTTAAATATGGGATTTTATGGAACAGTCCCGCATTTTTATAGCATAATCAAAGAACTCACACCCAACGGGCAGAAACAAACATTTTTGTTTTTAGAATTGGAATCTCCGTTACAAATAGATAATAAAACAGTTTTTTTGAGGTTTTTCGGAAGCTATTTCGGCAAGAAAGAAATTCCCAAAAGTGTTTATTTCCATGTAATTTTAAACATAGAATTATACCGCTACGGAAATTACGTCATTCACAAGGCCTTCTGTGATTGGCTGCTGTAGTTGAATCACGCCCACTGATCCATAGATATAAGGAGAGAATATAGTATACTAATTTGTTTATGTACAGTTGACAGGCTAGCAGTTAGAATTTTTCATGAGTTATACGACTGACGATGGAAGTATTCCTCTCTTTCCATAGACATACCTCTCTTTATCTATACGTGGCTTCATTGGTCTGGCTTTTACGTCATAATATGGCGGCTAAGCTCAGCCCTTTGAAAGGAACACACTTTTTTAATTCATTTTTCCAATTAAGAGGAAGGATATAAGAACAAAAAATTCGACTGATGACCAGTCCTATACTTCCCACCTAGTAAATATTTACAAAAAATAAACACTCTTTTTTTTATTCTTTGACTAGGCCCAAATAACCTTAGCTGTTGGTGGTCTTTAAAACACAATTTAATTTTTATTCTTTGAAAAAAGCATGGCCCTCTTTTTTGTTTGGTGATCTACTGATGGCTAGTAATATAGCAAAAATCATGGTTACCTTGATTTACGTACAATTTTCTTTTTTTAGTAAAATATTTTTTTCTCGAAAACTATACATTTTAGAGAAAAAAAATATGTATATTTTTTTCATATTATAACATCTAGAGTTCATTTATATTTTTTTTACCTATGTTAATACGTGACATTGAGAACGTTTTTTTTAAAATCTCAGCATGGCCCTCTTTTTTGTTTGATGATCTACTGATGGCTAGTAATATAGCAAAAATCATGGTTACCTTGATTTACGTACAGATTTCTTTTTTTAATAAAATATTTTTTTTTCTCGAAAACTATACATTTTAGAGAAAAAAAATATTTACATTTTTTTCATTCATTTATATTTTTTTTTACCTATGTTAATACGTGACATTGAGAACATTTTTTTTAATATCTCAGGATCCACTGAACCGATTTGACTCAAATTCTAATCAGATCTTAGTTAAAGGCTGATAAACACAATAGAACAATCGGCATGGCCGTATGTTGTTTCGTTTTTACGATATCGAAGGCGAAAAATTGACCACATACACACACACATACAGACATCAGTCAGAAAATGATCTTAAACGATTGCTAGGGTCTCAAAACGTGAAGATCTGTTAAAATCTCGAAATATTTTTTTCGGACTAAATCCATTACTTCCCTACCATAGTAGAGGTGGGAAGTAAAAAGTTGGTTTACATTATTTGTTAATGTATGAGAAATAACATACTGTTCAAAATTATTAAATTTTGATACGCGGGATGACCCTATTCAAATCATTATAAGAATGGCAGGTACTTGAACTGCAGTGAAATAAAAGTAAATGATTTTTCATCTTCTATTATACATCGTATAATTAGTAAATGATAAATCACTGACTTTTATTTTATTGCAGTCCAAGTACCTGCCATTCTTATAATAATTTGAATAGGGTCGTCCCTCGTATCAAAATTTAATAATTTTGAACACTATGTTATTCCTTATACATTAACAAATAATGTAAACCAACTTTTTACTTCCCACCTCTACTATGGTAGGGAAGTAATGGATTTAGTCCGAAAAAAATATTTCGAGATTTTAACAGATCTTCACGTTTTGAGACCCTAGCAATCGTTTAAGATCATTTTCTGACTTATGTCTGTGTGTGTGTGTATGTGTGTGGTCAATTATATTAATCAATTATATTAATTAAAATATACAGTAAAAATACTACATATAAAATTTTCCAAGAAAATTATTTTTCTGTTTGGGAAATTGTTACCTCCTAACATTGGTTGAATGTAATCCCTGTCACGATTACATGTGGACTACTATAAATGAATACATAAACGGTTGATCAACCCTTATTTAATAACAAGGGTTGACGCACAACCCTTACCCACATTATTGAATCATTCGTGAATGTGTGATATTTAATGTTTTGTTTCTTTTTATATATTATAATAATATAAGAGATTGAAGGCAAAGATTACAAAAGGAGTTAAAAAAAGTTGCTATTTAGGAATGATGATATTTAAAAAGTTATCTCCAGGTGTGCAAGCTTTCACGGCCGGCATTGTTCCAAGTCTTCATGGTTTCCGGGCTTGTAGGCCGTGGTCCGGTGGTATTTCTACCTGACGTTTCGTCTACAACTGAGGTAGACATTCTCAAAGGCGATGTGGCAGCGGTCGAAGTGTCCTCCTTGGCGGCTGACCTGTGAGCCGCCAAAGAGGACAGTTTTACATAGAATGTTCCAAATTTTATAATATCTGAGGAAAGGGGTAATTTTTTTTATAATTTTATTGAGACGTGTCGCAACGAATGACACAGCCTTCTACATTCAGACGAAATAGGCGTTTACATGTTTATGTTAAGATAGAGACACATACATACGGTGCTCTGCCCCCCTCCGGGCGGTGCACAACAACAGATGTCACACTTTGTATTTTATGAATAATTCACGAGTGTGTTAGATGGAACCCCCTCGACATTAAGCTTAAGCTAAATCAACCGAGTGCTGTAACAACTTTAGTCACTCTTTACAGATATTAGCTGTGGATAATTTGCAACGAATGGAATTAAATATACCTATAATAATAATACATACATATATTACATACACTGGGTTTATAAAACATCTTAATTCCGTATAATTATATATCTTAAATGGAGAGGAGGACAGTGTGGTGTAACGGTTAGCGTAGCCGACCTTTGGATCACACTGTCGTGGGTTCGAATCCCACCTCCGCTCATGGATGTTTTGTGATGTAATTTAGTTTTCTAAGGAAGTTATTTAATGTAATTAAGACGCTAATGACCTAAGTTGTCGACGCGTCTATAATCCACAAATCCTTTCCCGTCGCCTAAAAACTGTTACCGCTCTCCCGACGCTATTTTCAAAGTAAAGGGTTCGGATAAACGCTAAATGAAGGACCAAGAATCAACTCCAGATTCTGCAGGCGAATTTTTTGAAAAAAAGTTTTGACTATGTGTGTAATTTTTAAAAAGTTGTAAGTTTTTCCAGATTTTTTTTTTCAATGTTTCGCCTGTAGGATCTGTAGTGTGATTCTCGATCCTTCATTTGGAGTTTATAATCTACAATAAATAAGTAAATTAAATGGAGAGAGCGACTGTTAATTATAGACGCTCAACAGCTGAGGTCATTAGCGTCATGTCAAATGGAACCGAAATAATTATAGTAGATAATTTATGCAACTAGTGTGACGGATTATATGACAGTCGCGATTTTGCGATACGAGCCTAAGGTTATGTTGCATTTATACCAGAACGAGTGTGTGTTCACCGCGCGAGCCAAAGGCGAGTGCGGTAATCACACGAGTTGTAAAATCGCGATTGTCAGATTCGTCACTTAAGACACGCGTAACATACAATATTTTTTACAACAACTGCTTCAAAAGTTCAATTTTAAGCAAATAAAACACAATTTGGATAAATAAGAATTTTATTAGTGACATTATAGCAAAGTAATCTATAAAGTACTGTTTTACGCACGTGTGTTTTAAAGTAAAACAAAACAGTATTACTTTATAGAACGGAGTGCGTTAAAATTTACTTTAAACACTACCGTTCGAACGCATCAGAAGCTTCCATAAAGAATCACTTTTCAAACGGTACACAGCCATCTAAAATTGTACTTTTGATGTAAGTGTTGCAAAAATTATATTACCGTACAGGTTAATCGAGTTTAAGATCTTTGTTCAACACCCGCAAGAAATAAATTATTTCGTGGTCCTGCTGAGCGTGGGCGAAATAATGAGTTCCTTGATTGTTGACGTGCAGAGTGGGCGAAATAGCATTTCGCCCACGCTCATTACGGGGAACGTTTACGCAATCAATCAGGTCACCCATTATTTCGCCCACGCTCAACAGAGCCAGGAAATGACAGATTTCTTGCGGTAGTTGAACAAAATATTGTGTGCAACTGTTGGTCGGAAGAGGAAATTCCACTCGTGTGTTTTACCGCACTCGCTACGCTCGTGCGGCAAAATCCACACTCTCTTTCTCCCACTAGTCGCACAATATACTATTGTTTGACTGTGTTGTGCGAAACAATATTGTTACAAAATAAAAACTCAGCCACCGCGATAGTGGAAGTTTAGGGTTTGAGTCCCGAAGGTGACATAAGTTTGAAGTGAATTTTTCTAGTGTTGCATTGTAATGTTACGTCATTCGAAGGTGGTTTCTAACAGCAACCAAGCATTTATTTGTATTATAAAATAAAGTTCTTAAGTCTAAATAATTTAAAACGCTGTGTGTAATTTAATTAAAAAAGTATATTAACGATCAACAAATGGAAAGTGTGTGCAGAGGAAACAATATATCGAAACATGATATTTTATTGTGTCGAGATTTATAAAACGGGGCAAAAAATAGCGCAACTGGTAAAAAGAATACTGATGAATGCCAATCAGTCTCGCTAAATGAGAGCAATATAAAATCAGTAATCAACACTGGACAAGAGTTGGGGGAACGTGGGGGATATAGGCGGAAGGGATATTGTTTACAATATATGTCATTCATTATCACGGCACGGCACAACGGAATCAACAACAACGGCAACAAAATATCACAACACAAACGCCATGTGTGTGATTTCACAAATTCGCGCTTCGCGAAACGCTTCATTTGATCTGCCTGACGGCCTGCCTCGTGACGCATACAGTATGTTTTTAATTCGGTAGCCATAAACGCGAATTTCCGAATTTTTATACATTTTATTTATAATGATTTTTACCATTCCACAAGTGCACTGTAAGAAAAGGGCGATTACTGCATAGATTATCGATGGTCCATTTGTAGCCAGCGATTTATCTGGTAATAGGCACACAAAGAGACAATGCGGCGTCGCAAACAGGTATCGCCACATCGCGTAGATTCCATAAAAACACATTGCGCATGCGTGGTTACTAATTTTACATTAATTTATTTTGTATTCATCCATTTTATATATGTAACTATACATTTTATTTTGTAATTTTTACACACTTTATTGGAATATTGCACAAATTATGTAATTTTAATTTACTTTATGTAAAAATCACAAATTTGTTTAACTTTACAGTAAAAGTCCAAGTTTTTATGAAGTTTTCTGTGTAAAAATAAATAATAATGTAAAATCACTTAGAAAATCGAGCGAATTCTACCTTAACTTTCAAAGTATTTTTACATCCATTTTTTACAGTGTACCTAACTCCTTATTTTTATTATCTCATGGAAACCCTCGGTCTGACTCGCACTTGGTCGGTTTTTTTTACAAAGTTATCATTTTGCCTGTTTCATAAAACGCGATGTATGAGTAAGTCAAAGTGAAAACATAGACGTGCCTATATAATAGTCCTACGTCAGAAAAATGCGGAAAAATATACATAAAAATGTTGTTTAATTTACTAGCAGTAACTTTGTTAAAATTTCTATCAAAACTGTGAAAATTATTTTATCTGTTTTCATTGTCTTTGAAAAACCAACTGTTAGAAAAAACATCCTGTATACTATGTAACTTCGTTTATTCATATACGTATAAAATATACATTATATACATCTAGTATACAGTGTGTAAACGGTTTTACCGAACATAGGGAAAATAACATTGAGAACATTTACAATTTTGTACTAGGCCATGAGCCATAAGATCTAATGTAAATATGTAGTGGATTACATAGAAAAAATAGTATCTACAGTGAATTTTTTAAACAATTTTACATATAGCAATGGTTGACTATTAAGAGTAACCTCGGAACTTGCTAAATAATAATATTTAATAATTTAGGTTCATAATTATTATAAAAGCTGGGGTAGTAAACTCTACGATAGTTTATTAGTCACGGCCCACGCTTTTATAATAAATATGAACCTAAATTATTAAATATTATTTTTTCCTCTTTAGTAGATACATTTCAATAAAAGCTTGTCTCTGAAAAGTTATTTTTTACTAATATTTATTTTTTACTTTTTAGTCTTATGCAAAAGAATTTAAGAGTTAAATTTTGCATACCTCTTCTATAGTATATCATTATATATCATTACATAATATACAATAAAAGAAAAATAATCTAATTGTATTAATTTTTAATTGTTTTTATTTTATTTTTAATAATAATGTACGATTTATTTCGATAACTTAAAGATCTGTCAGAGTATTTTGACATAAATAATGAGAAAACAGTGTGGTCCAGTAGTTAGCGTCACGGCCTCTGGATCAGACTGTCGTGGGTTCGAATCCCGCCTCCGCTCATGGATGTTTCGTGATGTCATTTAGTTTTAAGTTAATTGTTATTTAATGTAATCAAGACGCTAAAGACCTAAGCTGTCGACGCGTCTATAATTTACAATAAATAAATAAATAGACATAAATAATGTATAAGTAGTTAGTTTTTTTTCCACAGGATTGTAGGTACCTACTTACAATTTTACAATATTTTGAAATGTCAAAAAATTAAAACCCTACACCCCCGTTTTACCCTCTTTGGGGTTAAATTTGATTTCCATGGTACCAAATTATTGTATTGTCATCCGAATTTAATACACTTGCAAAGTTTCAAATCGATACGACAATTAGAAGTAGGTTAAAATCGACATTCTAGATTTGTTTACATACAATTGCGAAGTTAAAAACATGTAAAAAAACCAAAAAACAAACCATCTACTACATATTTACATTGGATCTTATGGCTCATAGCCTACTGCAAAATTGTAAATGTTCTCGGGGGGCAGAATAGCCTGGTGGTTAGTATGCTTGGCGCCGCAACCTCTAGACTGGACTGCCGTGGGTTCGAATCCCACCTGCGCTCATGGATGTTTTGTGATGTTATTTAGTTTTAAGTTAGTTGTTATTTAGTGTAGTTGAAGCTAATGACCTTAGATGTCGACGCGTCTATAATCCACAATAAAATAAATAAATAAAGTAAATGTTTTCAATGTAATTTGCCCTATGTTCGGTGAAACCCTGTACACCCAGTATATGTGTTGGGCACACCATTAAATTAGTTCCAGTTACGAAACAAATGAGAATCATTTGCGAAATGTAATGTATTCAGTGTACCTTTGTGTAGAGCTGACAACAATATGGGCGTTTTTATAACATTACTCCCCCTCTGTAATCTCAGTACCGGATCGGGGATTACCCGATGCCGCGCTGACGGCACTTTTGTTTCACTCAAAATATATTAATTAATCATTGTTTATATGTTAAATGTTCCGTGCGATCCAGTTTCACAAACTATTACAATACAAATAAATACTTTTTTGCCATACCCACTACAAAATAGCTACTTTCCATGCACGTATACCGGCCTGTAATGGGCCATTTAACAGACAGGCGTGCCGAAAGTGTTCTTAACACTAATGTTAACATAAAAAGCATTATTTTTTATTTATTTATTTGTATTATTAAAAATAAAGATAGTTATTTCTTACCACAACAGTTGTGGTAAGAAGTAACTATCTTTATTTTTATTCCAACCACAGTGCTCATATATTTTATTTTTTTATTTGCATTGTTTATAATAATTATAAATGCGTCATCACACGTCTGTTTTTTTCCACTCGAAAGGTGCGTTTGGTATCAAGGTGTAGTGTAGTGTAGTGTAGAGAATTTTTCACTGAAAAGTGTAAACAAGTTCACCAAAAGTGTAAACTAAATGTACACTTGTAACAAACGGGCTAGTATACATTCTGAGTAAATTGTACATGCGCATTACAAAATAAATTAATGACAGATTGGCTGAGTTCATTATTTCTAGTTTTTACAGTTTTTTTGGTCGTAAAAATGTCAACTCACTGCCATATTTATCTTGTACCATTACATTTTGAAGCTCATTCATTTTTAAGAGACAAAAAATGTAAAAAAGAGAGTACGAAAAAAATATCAAATCTGTCAAAGCGATTGTCAATTCAGACATATATCACGTGATCTACACTACACTACGTGCACCTGCTCAAAAGTCAGGACTAATAGTTGTTACACTTTTAGTCCCACACTGAAATAACAAACAGATCAGTTATTTTACACTTTTGTATAACAAACGTAATAGTGTCTAAAGTGCTTACACTACACCTTGATACCAAACGCACCTAATGGCCAGGAATGTTTGGTAAAATAAATTTGCAACTTTAAAAAAATGTCTGTGCCTAGAGCTGAATTTTTGAGGTTATACGCGAATTTTTGATGGATTTTCAGACCTTAGTTTTTGACAAAACTTTACAAAAACTCAGAAATAAATAATTTATATTTCTTTTTTATACATTTAAATTTTTACGTATAATCGTCCCGTTATTCACACCATAATATGGTGTGCTTAACGGGACGATTATATTATATTATTACAGCTAGTAAATTGCTTGTTCACTCACCAGTATAATAGGTGTACTGTCAATTGTCATCTCTTCTTTGTCTAATCTGCCATCTGCAATAAAAAAAAAAATTATTAAAAAAAAATTAGAAGACAAGCTTTTGTTGAAATGTAGTACAAAAAAGGCAAAAAAATAATTTTTATAATAATTTAGGTCCATAATTATAAAAGTGTGGGTCGTGGCTATTAAATTATAGTTTACAAGCCATGCTTTTATAATTATGAACTTAGATTATTATAAAAATTATTTTTCGTACTGTCAATTGTTATCTCTTCTTTGTCTAATCTGCCATCTGCAATATAAAAAAATATTATTAAAAAAAATTTTAAAGACAAGCTTTTATTGAAATGTAGTACAAAAAAGGAAAAAAAATTTTTATAATAATTTAGGTCCATAATTATAAAAGTGTGGGTCGTGACTATTTAAATTATCTTATAGTTTACACGCCACACTTTTATAAATATTATAAAAATTATTTTTCCTTTCTTGTACATTTCAATAAAAGCTTGTCTTTAAATATTATATTGTGTAACTAGTGTGCCAAATACATCTATATGCGTCAGGGATGTTATTAGAACAAGTAGAAGGCGAGCGCGCACGAGCCTTGGCGAGCGTGCATCGCGAGCCGTATATATGAGTGCTGCAAACATTGCGCCTGACGCATAAAGAATTAGCGCACGCGTTGCACACTATACTTTATTCATCACATGCATGGTTTTCGACAATGTAAAAAACTTGAAATTTGGACAGTTGGTTCCTTTTCTGACGTAAGCATCCACTAAGAAAGGATTTTTCGAAATTCAACCCCTACGGGTGTCAAAGAGGTAAAATTTTGAAAGACTAAAAGGAACAAAATAAATATTAGTAAAAAAAACTTTTTAAAGACAAGCTTTTATTTAAATGCACTAAAAAGGAAAAAATAATTTTTAATAAATTAGGTTCATAATTATAAAAGCGTGAGTCGTGAACTCTATGATAGTTTATTAGTCACGACCCACGCTTTTATAATTATGAACCTAATTTATTAAAAATTATTTTTTCCTTTAAACATTTCTTCTTTGTCTAATCTATCATCTGCTTAAAATACAAAAAAATATTAGTAAAAAACTTTTTAGAGACAAGCTTTTATTTAAATGCACTAAAAAGGAAAAAAATATTTTTTAATAAATTAGGTTCATAATTATAAAAGCGTGGGTCGTGAGCTCTATGATAGTTTATTAGTCACGACCCACGCTTTTATAATTATGAACCTAATTTACTAAAAAATATTTTTTCCTTTTTAGTGCATTTAAATAAAAGCTTGTCTCTAAAAAGTTTTTTTACTAATATTTTTTTGTATTTAAGCTGGTGATAGATTAGACAAAGAAGAAATGTTTAATGCAGTAAGTGTACACCTTAGTACAGGTGAGTGCACATATAACCGGGTTCGATCCCTGACGGCGTATTGGCGTTGTAAACGGCACAAGCGATTGTTACGTGTTAATTGAGGGGGTCGGATTGTTGTCGAAACAATAGAGAAGAAGAAACGAGGGTTTTGTCGAGTGGCGTGGACTCGTGTCGAGGTATTTAGTAAATGAAACGAACGAACAGCAGCTTATGGTGGGGTGCTGTGAGATTCTGTCAAACCGACACGGGGGTGAGTGAGCGAGATAGATATACCTATATATTGAAAGAGTGAGGGGGAATACCTTCACTGCCTCCGCATCATCGGGGGATTCAAGTCAATTTGCACTTTACATGGCCTACATGATGCAGCTCATTTCACGTTTGCCACGTTTATACCTGCTGTACGATAAAAATTGCGGCAAGTGTTTAACCTAATGGTGAGAGTACTAGACTCACATTCGGAAGGTACCGGGTTCGAATCCCGGCAGGGGTAGATGTGACTAAAACTTTTTCCTACTACCTCACGCCCAGAAACGGCAATTCTTGTACCTGTAAATATTGTTGAAGTTTTCCATGGTTTCCCTCAATAATTCCAGATAAATATAGACATGGTTTCTTATTCAAGACCGCATATTATTGTTACAAAACTGTTTTCTGAGTTGGCGGAATAAATATTTATTTACAATAATTAAAAACACAATAATAAACAGTAATTACAAAGCAAAACAAACAACTATATACAATAACTCGTAACAATTCACTATATACCAGGACTATTTATTTCTAGTTATTTATGTTTCAAATATTTATATTCACTGTATTTATATCAGACGCACTATTTGTCGCTCAGTATTCTCCATTGACTGATTTGAATGCGTGACTCACCGTTGACTCCTGTTTATATATGCTGCGCGCCGTAAGCCTAGAGCGTTCTCGCTTTCTCTAGAACTTTCGCGCAGGTACCAGTTGTTCAGTAAGCAGACCCGTTTCTCAGAACTCTTGCCTGCCGTTTATATACAGGGTGATCAGTAACATTATCTTCCAAACTCATATGCTCACAAGTTGCCTCCCTTAATATATCCTGAAATATAGCTCCAACGGGAAAATGGTTAATGAAAGATAAGTAATTGGGCGAGTGGCGTTTATAGTCGCATTAATTATTAATTGCAGCCAAATGGGCGACAGGACAATTCCAACTCCAAAAATATTGATATTTGACATAATATACTTATAAAAAATAAGTATTTTATGACACTTGTTTTTCATTTCTTATGTTACATGTAATAATTACCTAATAGTTAACTTTCTTTTTTTTGGCGGATCAATTATTTCAGAACAAAGAGAATTGACTTGTTTCAAAATATTTATGAAACTAGAGGGCTTAGAAAAATTACTTTTTTACAAAACTTTCTTTAAAAACGCGATATCAAATAAATCTTTATGTGAACTGGTGAAAGAATCGAATGGATTTTTAATTTATTATTAAAAATTTAAAAAATCAATAGAAATAAATACATAACCTGTGAGATTCATAATCCTTCCTTTTGGCTTTGCCGCAGTCGGATAAAAAATACGTAATAAATAATAGATAAACATGAATCTCGGATTTAAAATTATGCTAAAAAATTTTCAAAAAATACGATTTCAAATGGAGCTAAAAATATGAATCAACATCTTTAAATTTCCAAGTCTTCATGGTTTCCGGGTTTGTAGGCCGTGGTCCGGTGGTATTTCTACCTGACGTTTCGTCTACAACTGCGGTAGACATTCTCAAAGGCGATGTGGCAGCGGTCGAAGTGTTCTCCTTGGCGGCTCACAGATTAGTGTGTCAGTGACTGGTGTCCTCCCTTCTTTTATGCCTAGTGCCAGTGTGTTCTCTGTTCGGTCTACAAGCCCGGAAACCATGAAGACTTAGAACAATGCCGGCCGTGAAAGCTTGCACATCTTTAAATATTCCAAATAAGAAATTCCTCGACTCTTTTATTAGACATGCTTCGATTGAAAAAAACACATTTTTATGGAAATTTTATGAATGTGAAAGTGAAAAAGATAACAGTACAGATTTTTGCTACACACTGTATAAATAGTGTAGTATATTATAAAGTTTAACAGGGGCAAATGTTACGTATCCGAATCGGAAATACTGTTTTGTATAATCATAGGGGTGTTACCAATACATACACACAGAAAAGTACATGCTCATAAAATATCGTACAGTAAAACCTGTAAAACCTCTTCATAGTGAACGGTCACCAGAAATACAGAGATATTCATTATTGACTATAAAGGTACGTGCAGTACGCAGCTGGGATTCTAGATGGTAGCATGTATGGTAGATGGTGGCTGAAATTATAAGAGCTTATATAGGTTTGCACAACGAAGCTTTGATACATTGATACAAGCTTAAATCGCGTTTGAAATGTCAGATAGCGAAGACGAATATTTGTGTTCTTCTGCTACAAAGTGGTATATTTTAAATACAAATTTGGGTAGGAGCTGTCATGTCCACCCTATTTATAGAAAACGATCTAAACATGGCGAATTTCATCATTTATACCAAGAATTAAAATTTTACCCAAACCTGTTTTTTGAATATTTACGTATGGAACCTAACACTTTTAAATACGTCTTAGAAAAAAATCAAAACAAATTAAATAAAAACTGGCAAAATTTCATTTATTAAACTAGTTACATCCATTGCGAAACTTGTAACGGCCATTTGACAGTTGTCACACGTTGATTGTAGTTAGTCAGCGCGCTGAAAGAATGGTGAGATACATTCTTTTATCTAGCAGCTCTTGTAACAGCGCTTATACCTGCTACACTCACTGCTTCGTTGTGTACGCTCGCATAACAATGCATTAATTTAAGCAAGCCCTGCTATGATCTACGCTACCATCTAGAATCCCAGCTCCATACTGCACGTACCTTTATGCAAGGTTGCGTGTAGTGACACAGCGCGGTCACTATTCGCACTAATCGACAAATCCGTTTTCATTTGAGTTGCTGGACGAAAAACAAAAATAAGTCATTGTAGTGTATAATAGAATAGAATACTTTATTAAAATAATGAATTGAAAATGTGAATTGGTGCTAGGCCCAAATAAACTTAGCTGTTGGTGGTCTTTATGGCTGACCCGATCTATCATTTTGTTAAATTTCTTCGGTATCACGAAACCCGATTTTTAATTTTGGTCAAATCGTTAAAATAGATTGCGAACTTTCAATTACAGCCAACGGTCGTTTTTACTGTCTGGCATGCAAGAGAGAGAGAGAGATAGAGTGTGAAAAAAATGAGCACGAAAGAGCGTTTGATGTATTTTTCCATTTATAAAAAATCGCGTAGTGTCGGCATTCAGTGCGATCGGCGGTGGCCGTGTACCGATATTTGACAAGCAGTGAAATCGCTGTGACACAACATATGTACGATGTTTTAGGTGTAGGTGGGTGTAGCGGACGAGTGCAGGTCCTGGAGTTGTCAGGCCGCCTCATAAATCATGTCCCTTTCACTCGAACAACACTGAGTGAACATTAGCGCCCTTTGACCAATACGGACACCTCCACAGTACAAAAACTAGCGGCGGACAAACTATTTTTTTAAATTAATTGTAGATTATAGACGCTCGAGGACTTAGGTCATTACCGTCTTAATTACATCAAATATTATCAATTAGAAATAAACGACATAACAAAACATCCACGATCGAGGTGAGATTCTAACCCTGGACAACGTGATCCAAAGGTGCTGATCATGACACCAAGCTGTCTTCCAAAGAAACTATTTTTTTAAATTAATTGTAGATTATAGACGCTCGAGGACTTAGGTCATTACCGTCTTAATTACATCAAATAACATCAATTAAAAATAAACGACATAACAAAACATCCACGATCCAGGTGGGATTCTAACCCAGGACAACTTGATCCAAAGGTGCTGATCATGACACCAAGCTGTCTTCCAAAGAAACTATTTTTTTAAATTAATTGTAGATTATAGACGCTCGAGGACTTAGGTCATTACCGTCTTAATTACATCAAATAGCATCAATTAAAAATAAACTACATAACAAAACATCAACGATCCAGGTGGGATTCTAACCCAGGACAACTTGATCCAAAGGTGCTGATCATGACACCAAGCTGTCTTCCAAACAAACTATTAAGGTTGCCTTAGTCGGTTCCTACGATTTAAGGCCACCAATAGCTAAGATTATTTGGGCCTAGCACCAATTTAAATTTTCAATTTATTCTTTTTTACTCGATTGCCGAAGGAAGGAAATGTTTTTCAGGTGTATGTATGTATGTATGCACCTTTGCATTATCGACGGCGTCTTCTGTACCTAACGTAAACGGCTTGACAGATTTTGAAAAATGAGATGTCTATAGGTTCGTCATAGTTTCATGAGTGCTACTGGGCATATGACGTCACAGAAAATTCAATATGGTGGACGCTAGACGCCATTTTGTCAATACGCAAAAAAACCGGTAAAACCTTTTGTGTGGGGTATCAAATGAAAAGGCTTGATGAGTAGATTCAACTAAAAGGAAGAAAATAATAATAAATTATTAAAAATAAAACAAAAAATCGGACTGCGTAAAACGCGAACTTAAAAGATGGAAACAAGATCAAATGATAACATGTAGTCGAAGGCATAGTAATAACATGTTGAATAGAAATATCTGATGTCTCCGACTGGATGTTATCATTTGATCTTGTTTCCATTTTTTAAGTTAGTATTTTACGCAGTTGGGTTTTGTGTTTTTCTTTTAAATATTTTTTTTAATAATGAATTGAAAATCCAATTGAAACTTTCACCAGTTCTCGGGTTAGAACTTAGGAACCGTGGGCTTATAATAGAGGCGCCATGGCAACGCCATTTTAACAACGGCGTTGCTACCACAGAGATATCATAGATAGAGGAGGGAAGTCACTCAAAAAAGTCGATGCAAAAGATAGAAATAGACGTGCTCTTCTATCTTTTTCTATCATAAATACATAACCATGGTTACAGATGTAAATTAACAATTCCTACTATAAATTTTTAAATTCACAAATGCGTCAGAACACAAGGAAAAAATAACCTATTCGTTTTATATCTCTCTTTTCCAACCTGACACTGTCACTTACAGTTGTGCCTATATGACTCCCCTACTCTATCTATGATATCTCTATATGGTTGCTACATGCTCGGTTATTCTCAAGCCCGATTTTTATGATTGTTTGTTTAGCTTGAACAGCAAAATGTTAGCCAATACTAGCCCAATAGCCAATCCACAGTGTGAACTTGTATTACACTCCACGGCTGTTCACAAGCGCCAGAACTGATATTGCAATTTGAAAGCTTCACATAAACACACGCACACACACACACACACGAGTGCGTCCGATCAACAAATTGACCTGCACTTTTATTGCCCTTTTTCGCTTCTCTCTAATAATAATATGTACTTTTATCTTTCGCATGTAGAAAAATACACATTAAAAACGGGTGATGTTCCATTCTGGTCCATGTTAAAATTATGGATACATTTTTGACGTGATTAACGTCTAAAGGTACGTGCAGTACGCAGCTGGGATTCTAGAAGGTAGCGTAGATCATAGCAGGGCTTGCTTAAATTAATGCATTGTTATATATGCGAGCGTACACAACGAAGCAGTGAGTGTAGCAGATATAAGCGCTGTTACAAGAGCTGGTAGATACAAGAATGTACCTATCTCACCATTCTTTCAGCGCGCTGACTACTACAATCAACGTGTGACAACTGTCAAATGGCCGTTACAAGTTTCGCGATGGATGTGACTAGTTTAATAAGTGAAATTTTGCCAGTTTTTATTTAATTTGTTTTAAGTTTTTTCTAAGACGTATTTAAAAGTGTTAGGTTCCATACGTAAATATTAAAAAAACCGGTTTGGGTAAAATTTTAATTCTTGATATAAGTGATGAAATTCGCCATGTTTAGATCGTTTTCTATTAATAGGGTGGGTATGATAGCTCCTACCCAAATTTGTATTTAAAATATACCACTTTGTAGCCGAAGAACACAAATATTCGTCTTCGCTTTCTGACATTTCAAACGCGATTTAAGCTTGTATCAATGCTAGTATCAAAGCTTCGTTGTGCAAACTTATAAGCGCTTATAATTTCAGCCACCATCTACCATCTAGAATCCCAGCTGCATATTGCACGTACCTTAATGTCTCCTGCTGGGGTGGCATTTTAGAAATATTAGATGGAAAGTAGGGTTGCCAGGTGTCCGGCTTAATTAGTCGGACATATCCGATTTTTGTTTTTAAATTTATTGTAACATAACTTATTATTATTATTTTTTTAAATTATTTAATAATTATAAAATAATTTTTTGGATGTAATTTAACTACATATTTGACATTAATGCTCTAATTTGACAGCTGAGTTTTCGGTTTTGCGCGTAGATTTGATAAAGTGTACTTACCGAAATTGCGTTGCGAATCATGAAAAAGAAGGTTTTTGATTTATATTGTTCACAGAATTTCACAAACACACTTTTCACGTTGCTATTTTTGAATTCAACAGAAGCATTGTAATGTAACTTTAGTACCGCCGATTTACGCTATCACTCACCAGACGGCAGGTTCATGCATCTGCTCACAGCGAATAATGAAACGAAATAAAGAAATTACAACAATATTTTTCTTTTTAATTTCAGAACAAATAAAATTTGGAATCAGTCGACTGATGTCCGATAAAACAAGTGAAGACGAAGAAGACGAATATCACAACAACAATAACAATAATTACAAAAAAATATCAGAAAGTCATCAAACAAATATAACAGAACCTGCTGGAAGCTGTCATAGTGGCGACGAATTACCATTATCACCTTCAAAATTAAATTCAACGACGCAAAATAATTGCAGTTCGTGGGATCAAGAACAAAACCAACAGTCATCTCCATGCAGTTCTCCCGAATTGGAAGTCGATTCGCCTCCTCCACCGAGAATAAACGATACACCATCACCACGTCCTCCCTCGGTAACCGAACTATCGAAAGCACCTGCCATTAAACGTTCAGAAACTTTCTCAGTTTCGGCATTATTACGACCGGACCATCCCCGAGTAATAAGAGCAACTCAAGGTCCATTCTTTAACGAAACCGTTTCCGTAACAAGATCGTTCCTTTATCCTAACATTCCATTCGTAGATTTAATCCGGGACGCTCATTCGAAGGCGCCAACTCATGAATACTCCAACGGAGCACCTCCTGCATTCCTTCCTCGGCACTTCATGCATCCTGGTTTCTTCCCGACTGGGATGTATCCGTTGGTTGCTAAAGACGGTAGCGAAGAAAATCGAGGTGGCTTCATGCCGTCGCCGACGTCGTTGTATTTAAGCGCCGTGCAAGCGGCAGCAGCGGCGGCCATCCAAGCAGGAAGTTCGCAGAATGGTGGAAGTCAAACGAATCCGACGTACGCGCCGGCTCACAATGCGGATGAATTGTTTAGATTAAGACATTTTATGGGTGGAGCTCCTGGTGCCCAACATTTACATCCTCATCATCATCACTTGTTGATGAGACCTGGGGTTATGCCTTTGGGAGATGTGTATTCGTGCATCAAGTGCGAGAAAATGTTTTCGACTCCGCATGGACTTGAAGTACACGCGAGGAGATCTCATAATGGAAAACGACCTTTTGCTTGTGAACTTTGCAATAAAACTTTTGGACATGAAATTAGCTTGAGTCAACACAGGTGAGAACTATTTGACAGGGTTGATGACAGAGTAATCACGCATTGCGTTTAATTTGAAATTGAAAATATAAAAAAATGTACGGAAAATACTGTAAATGATAAATTTTAATACATTTCTTTAGATAACATAGTGCCTACAGAATCTAACCGGCATATCGATTTTACATATCAATTTCATTTAAAATAGACTCATTGAAAATCCGTGGCTACCAGAATTTTTTCTACAGGATCCGCCAGTGAAACCTGACGGTTTTGTAAATAGGATAAATAAATGAGTTTTTGAAATTTTTTCATCATTTTTTTTATTGTAAAGAGGAAGAGTGGAAATTTAGATTCAGTATCAAAAAGTAGAAAAAAACCATCATGAAGCAAAAGTTATGTACGCTCAAATGTTGACCACCAATTTCTCTAAAAGTTCGTCATGACTTTCTCTAATGTTTGGCGTGGGATCTCACGAATTTCTCGCCGAATGTTTTCTTTCAGTTGATCCAAATTTCTTGGTTTATCACGATAAACTCTTCCCTTGAGATAACCCCACAGATTAAAATCACAAGGGGATAAGTCGGGTGAACGTGCCGGCCATTCGATGTTACCTCGGAGCGAGATCATCTTACCGGGGAAAAATCTGCTGAGATGGGCCATGGTGGTCAACATTTGAGCGACATGATTTTTAACACGCTTATATTAGTTCCACCTGTATGTAAGTAACGGATTCTTTGAACGCGATTTTCACCCACTTCGAAACTTCAAATTGAACTGAAACTTTGCACACTTATCAAGGACCGATGACAATACAATAATTCAATAAGTTTGTCCCATTATCATGACCAGGATCTCCAGAACTAAAAAGCCAAAATAAATTGTAATTTAAAAAAACTAAAAAACACCCTTTAATGGTAAACTGAACTAAAAAGTAAAAAATAATTTTTATTGTAAAAAAGCGTGGGGTGCTTTATACCATATTTTCATACTTTATAACAACTGATATCGAGCACCCCACGCTTTTTTACAATACAAATTATTTTTTAATTTTAAGTTCAGTTTACCATTAAAGCGTGTTTTTTAGTTTTTTTAAATTATAATTTTGCTTCATGATGTTCTTTTTGAGACTGAATGTAAAATTCCACTCTTCCTTTTTACAATAAAAAAAAAATTATGAAAAAATTTCAAAAACTCATTATATTTATCCCATTTACAAAACCGTCAGGTTTCACGGGCGGACCCTGTATCACTTGATAGCCGCTCCTGGCAAGTAAGGTATACAGTTACTAAATCTAACAACTTTAGTAAGGTATACATCAGTTAATGTCAGTACTGTTTATATTTTCCGTCATCTGATGGCGCCACTAGCAAGTGAAGAATCTGCATTCACTCATTTAACGACTAAATCGTAGTTTTGTATTTATTTTATTATTTATTCCTTAAAAATGGATAAACGAAGAGTGACTAAACACAAACCGTCAATCTCTAAACCACTCTAAACGTTTGACATACCATACTTTTCCACTAGCGCCATCTGACGAATAAAAAATATAAACTTTTGACGTAAGCCTCAATAGCTATTTGATGAATAAAAATATGGTAGCCGTCATTGGTCTTAAAACCGATACTATGGTTTTAGTAGATTTAAAACTTGTTACATGCATGGAAAGTAGCTATTTTGTAGTGGGTATGGCAAAAAAACAATTTTTGATTAAATATTTTACCTTGTGAGAGTCGGATTATGAGTCTATTTTGTAAAAGATAATAACTATGCAGAAATAAATTTATCATTGCAGAGGAGTATGCATTTTGAACCTGTTAGACTTATTGAGTTTTGAGGTTAACAAATTATTAAAAAAATTACAATACCGAATAAATAATTATTCTAGACTAAATACGCTCGACAACTGAGTGCATTAGCGAAAATAATTTCTTAATAAAGATAAATTTCTACTTAAGTCATTTTTATAAAAATAATATTTTTAAGGTTTTGCGGATTACGATTGCGTGGTTACTTTGAAGTTTCGATGGTTAATAGATTATATGTATTTAACAGGGATGCCCCGTGTGTCCACAGGGCTGTACACAACGTCGAAAAAGTGTTCGAATGCAAGCAATGTGGAAAATCGTTTAAAAGATCGTCAACTTTATCGACACACCTGCTCATTCATTCAGACACCAGGCCATATCCCTGTCAGTTTTGCGGGAAACGCTTTCATCAAAAGTCTGACATGAAGAAACACACCTATATTCATACAGGTAAGCAGCACTTCTTAATTAACATTATAAACTAGAATATTATGTAGTAATACCAATCACTAATTATCTATAACATTGATATATCTAGGTACTTATTTAGTGTATCCCATTAGGGTGTTTGAAATAATTTTCACTTTCATGATGAGCTCTCGCTAGTACGAAGATTCACATCTACAACCTAGCTATAATGAATTAACACTCGCATGTAGCGAAATCAATTGATTCCGAAGCATATAAGAAGAATGTTAGATTATTAATCATGTCACGGTTGAGTAATTGTAAGCTCATTCCGCCGCGAAAGTGAAAAGATTCAGGTTGGAATCCTGACTGTGACTATGGTTGGTAAAATTATTTCTTCCAATATATTTGGAATCAATTATATAATTGGCTGCTTCCAACAAAATTTTCAATTGCAATTCAACCGTTTAAAAATCTATTAATTTATCATAAACTAGTATCGCCTGTGGTCGAAATTCGACCAGATGTGTCTGGGAAGTAAATTCACATATGTCACATAACCTTATAAACACAAATTCTACATAACTGTACCGACAACGAAGAAATCCGACAATATTGCTAGTTCATAGAATATCCGTGGTGTGTCACCAGAGGTCTTTAAAGAGCGACAGAAATAACGTATTTGTGGTTAAAGCGTTTTGTATAGGGAAATCATGTGTGTATTTTCACTTTATTTTACCTACCTTAAGTTTCATTCCCCTCCATTTGCAAGGCAAACATTTATTGATGTAACCGGTTCTTGGATCAGAATTTGGGAACTGGGGGATTGTAATACAGGAGTCATGCTATTGTCAAGCCCCTTCCCAAATTTTAATTTAAGAACTGTCGAAAGTTTTGATTGCATTTTCAGTTTATTATAAAAAATTATAATAAATTGATTCCATGGATCATGGCTCATATATTAAGTCCTTCTCAGGTTCTCTGGTAAAAATATCAAGTGGATAAAAAGATGGATATGTCTGTATCGTGGGTACAGGCATATGACGTGAATATCGTTAAACAGAAATAATTGTATTCGTTGTCATGGAAAGAATTTAAGAAATACACCCTTTTTTACTTATCTTATAAAATCACATGTTCGTAAAATATAATAAATAAAATATTTGTAATTTGTGATTTTTCGTTTGTATAATTGAATTAATAAAAGAAAATGACCAAAATAACAGACAATTGTAAAATTAATAAAAGATATAATAAAGAATACGACGTTTCGGCAATATACAATTAGCTTTTTAAAAAAATTGTAATTTTATTTTATGTTTTAAATTGGTATCCAATATCTACCTATCAACTTTAATTTAAAAAAAAATAATTAAAATCCTTCGGGATTCGAACCTGGGTTTGGCGTTTGTACCTACATGTCGGTAGACTCGTACTTTTCCACACGGCCACCTGACTTACTGTGCTTGAGACTTTAACATAGCTGTACATGCTGTGTTTCACATGTCAACCACTTCCGATTATTTCCGTTTCTTCTAATATTTCTAAAATTATGTGACGTTAAACGTTATTCGCGTCAAAAAAATTGAATTGAAAGCTAGAATTTGGCAACCTCAAAAGAAATACGTTTATAAAAAAAGCTACTTTCCTTTGTTCTCATAGAATTTAAAATGATATTCCGTTGAAATGTCTGAATTTTGTTTCGTTTGTCTTTTGTTATTTATACACATTAAAGCTGTTTAAATACATAAAACAAATTACTGTAAGGATTTAGACAATGGAGACAGGTAAATAAAATAGATAATACGAGCCTCCAGATTCACGGTTCGAGTTTTATTCACTGAATGCGTAATAAAAGCGGCTACAAAATACACGGGGCGTGTTCTGGGCGATGCTATTATATAGAGACTGTCGGTTCGTCGGTGCGCCTTTTCTGTATGTCCCGTGTCTCTATCCTCCTTGGTGGGGTCGCGCCATCCCACGGTGCAAGTGGTGTACGACAAGAGATACACGACATATCGCGATATATCAAAATATCGGATGTGTATATTTTATTAACTTCCCATTGGAAGTTATTGTAATGGGTCCGAAAATCGAAATCAAAATGTATAACAAATTTTTATGTTTCAAGGTCACTACACTATTTTTAGAAAGATGTCTGTGTGTGTGTACGTACGTACGTATGCGTCCATTTCTTTCTAAGACGAAATCTCGAGAATGAAAAATGATATCGACGCGTATTAACGTAAATACGATCTGAAAGAATTTTTTTCAAAATCGGTTCAGCCGTTCTTTTTTCTTAACCAAATAGACTCCAAAAAAAGTAGATTTTACACAATGTATATATCGACTTCGTAAGGGTGTCAATCGAGGCGTGTTAACGTCATTTTGATCCGACATAAATTTTATAAAAATCAGTTCAGCCGTTTTTTTTTTTAATTATTGTTAAAAATAAATAATTATTATGTTTTAATGATTAAAATGATTACTTGTCTGTGTAATATCTAATTTAATTATTATTACTAAATATTTATCAAACTGGGAAGTTCGTCGTGTGGACCTTAAGGGTCGCACTTTAGTCCTAATAAACGACCCACCTCACGACTTGTTATATATTTTAAAATTAGAAAATCTGAAGTTTTCACTACTGTCGTGTGGTCATAAGCAAATATCCATTTTTTTGTCTGTCTTATTGGTTGTAAAAAAAAATATCAAGTAGGTTTAATGTGTAAGTTTTTGAAAATAGGCTATTTTTACGAAGTAGTTCTGTAGGACGAAACAAAGCAAGAAACACGTCGACTGTGCAACGGCATATCAACTCCAATTCCGGCAGCGTTTTACTTTTTGTTGCTTTTTCATTGTTTGACCTATTTCATTTTATTACCGGAACTAAACTGCGAAAAACGTCGTAACGTCTGATTGATTTTTTATATATGTATTTCTCTGTCTTTTATTCTAAATGTCAATAAAAAGAAATCAACTCAAAAACTAACTGAAACGTTCAAATCATCATTCTTCAGCCGACCAATCTTTTTTACTTCCCCTAGTGATGGGCGTTTACGAGATATTTTTACAATTGAAACAATAAATTGTAATCGTTCATAATAACAATCGAGTCCACAATCGATTCGGAGTTTGATTTTACAATCGAAATGTACGATTGTTTAAGGTAGTTGTCGTGCTATGGGCAGTGTCAGAAAATTCTAAATTTTCGTATACTCATTAAGGATACTATAATACAAATACCATTGATTGACCATCTCTAACTCGAGATAAACTTAATTAAAGTTCGGATAATTAACACGGAGAGCATAGGAAAGGTTGTGTTTTTGACAAGTTTTTTAATTTAAAAAAAAAGTAACAGTCAGAAATTTTCAAAAAACAAACTGTTCATTGATGTTTTTGTTCTGTGTTTAAAAAAGAAAACCCAAAAGTTATTGACCTTTTTATTGTTGAGATATAATAACGCAAAGTTCAACAATTTATGAGAAAAGATTGACATTTTTATATAATCCAAGCGAACAAACTAAGTGAAATATGTGTTACTATGTGAACAACAGTTTAGGTACAATCTCTAACAAAATTTTTTTACATTTAACACTATACTTATTTATTGTTTTACAGCGTATTATGAACGAAACTTTTGGATGTTATTGCAGTACGACAACTACCTTAAGTCGATTATTTGCCACATAGGTTATAGCAATAGCAGCGAATGAGAATACTATAATCGCGATTCAAGGTTATATGCTAGTCGACTGACGTTTACGCGACTCGTTGATTGTTCACTGTACAGTCGGTATACTCACTACTCTGTGATCTCTTCACTATAATGGATTCGTATTACACGATTACTGCACAATCGACCATCGACTCGACCACAGTTTTTGAGTGTTGAACGATTGTATATTATGTGGCTCTCGACAGTGTACAATTAAGTACTATTCGACTCGGTCTCGGTGAACTATGAAACAACAACAATTGAGTCCAAGTGACAACCATCGAGAGTCATCGAGATGTTTGAACAATCGACTAAAACATCAGTCGACTAGCATATAACCTTGAATCGCGATTAATACATATAATCGCGATTCAAGGTTATATGCTAGTCGACTGATGTTTTAGTCGATTGTAGCTATTGTTATAACCTATGTGCAGCAAATAATCGACTTGATCAATCGAACATTTCGATTGTAAAATCAAATTCCGATTCGATTAGGACTCTAACTCCGATTCGATTGTGGACTCGATTGTTATTATAAACGATTACAATTGTTTCGATTGTAAAAACATCTCGTAATCGCCCATCACTATTAGTGATGTGCCGGATCGTTAAAAATGTATATCCGCGGATACGGATCTGAATACGGATATTTGGTCTCAAGATCCGCGAATACGGATACGGATCCTAACTTTCTTAGAGTACGCGGCGGTAAATACTAAATATTGCACATCGACCTTTGGAAATAGACTATCTGTTATGGAAAAACTTATTGACCACGATATTAAAAAATAATCTGGAATTTAACTGTTTTTCATTATTACCTAATCACCTATATACAGGGTGTCCAAGTTGACGTTGGCTAACATGGGTAACTTTGTTATTAGTGGAGATAGAAAGTCGGTTAAATGGGCAAAGTAGTGCAGAATTATGTGCTCATTAACATCCCGTCGAAAAAACAATTGAATTTTGACACACTATGGATTTATTTAGAAAATAGTGAAAATTGCCGTTTTTGAAAACTGGCCATAACTTTTTTATTTATGAAGATATCTGAAAATTTCTTTAACCATTTTATGATAACTTTTTATGATCTTTTCAGTGGCGTAGGTTTAATTTTTTTATATCCACTACATAATGAGATATTGACATGAACTTTGGTTTTTCTTATGAACGCCATTTTGGATTTTTAGATATTCGAATTCTGCTTATTTTTCTGATTAATTTGGTGTATCATGTGCCACATTTAAAAAATTTGTAATGAACGTCCCATATAAGAGACATTAAAAACAACTGACAATCAAGTTATAATTAAGTAGTGCGAACATTTTAAGTGTAAAATTAATAATAAATCGTAGTTTGGCATAACTGAAATATAATTTGACTGTCAGTTGTTTTTATAGTGCCTCTAATATGGGACGTTATTTGCATTTTTTTTAAATGTGGCATATGTTACACCAAATTAATCAGAAAAATAAGCAGAATTCGAATATCTAAAAATCCAAAATGGCGTCCATAAGAAAAACCAAAGTTCATGTCAATATCTCATTATGTAGTGGATATAAAAAAATTAAACCTACGCCACTGAAAAGATCATAAAAAGTTATCAAAAAATGGTTAAAGAAATTTTCAGATATCTTCATAAATAAAAAAGTTATGGCCAGTTTTCAAAAACGGCATTTTTCACTATTTTCTAAATAAATCCATAGTGTGTCAAAATGCAATTGTTTTTTCGACGGGACGTTAATGAGCACATAATTCTGCACTACTTTGCCCATTTAACCGACTTTCTATCTCCACTAATAACAAAGTTACCCATGTTAGCCAACGTCAACTTGGACACCCTGTATATAAAATTTTATCTATGAATTGAAAATTGATAAGGTAAAAGATCCGCCAAAAAACTAACAGATACGGATATTTCTTTTCCTTCGGATATTCGCGGTTACGGATACGGATATCCGGCACATCACTAATTCACTATGTAACATTTGTGAGTCAGTTTAAATCGAACCCACTATATTTACACAGGACACGGTTCTTGTAGTTGTTACATAGGTAGGTGGGTGTATAATAATAAAGCATTAATTTTACCCCTTTCACTTAAGTCGTTAATAAATTGCGCTCGAAGCTTTCCACGTTGAATTATTTACTAATTAGAAGCCGCGTGTTTGGGTTGTACGTCGGAGGCGGCGTGGCGGCGGCGGCGCTGTCGTCAGAGACTTTTGGTGCAACCCCTTGCAGTCTGCGCCCCCTTCCTCTATGCTGCATTGCAAACTTAACTAAACCTGACTAATGCTGACTAGGTATAGGAATGTTAGCCGAATGTTAATTTATGATATTAGAATAGGATCGTCCCACCGTCCCACGTATCAAATTTTGATAATTTTAAACAGTGCATATTATTCCTCATATAACACAAACAAATAATGTAAACCAACTTTTTCGTTCTATTAGCCTTCTTTTTAATGAGCCATTTTCCTGAGAGTAGTTTCTTCAATTATCCACGAGAGGCAGCACTTGTGGTAGGTACAAACATTATTTATTCCCCATTAGTGTCGTGTCATTTTAGTAGTATAACTTAATTATTAAATAATTATTACTATTAAATTAATTAAATAATTAAGTTACCAATACCACTAAAATGACACGAGACTAATGGGGAATAAATAATGTTTGTACCTACCACAAGTGCTGCCTCTCGTGGATAATTCAAGGAACTATACTCTCAGGAAAATGGTTCATTGCAAACAAGAATTAAAGAAATATATATATTTTGTAAACGCTGAGCATAAACCGCCATATGATGACGTAGAAGACTAGTCACACTTCTTTATCTATAGAAAGAGATGTACATAAATTAATTTCCTGGTGGAAATAGAAACTTGAAATCAGGGATGTTACACTGTAAAAAATGGATGTAAAAATAGTTTGAAAATTAAGGTAGAATTCGCTCGATTTTCTAAGTGATTTTACATTATTATTCATTTTTACACAGAAAACTTCATAAAAACTTGAACTTTTACTGTAAAGTTAAACAAATTTGTGATTTTTACATAAAGTAAATTAAAATTACATAATTTGTGTAATATTCCAATAAAATGTGTAAAAATTACAAAATAAAATGTATAGTTACATATATAAAATGGATGAATACAAAACAAATTAATGTAAAATTAGTAACCACGCATGCGCAATGTGTTTTTATGGAATCTACGCGATGTGCAGGCGATACCTGTTTGCGACGCCATTGTCTCTTTGTGTGCCTATTACCAGATTAATCGCTAGCTACAAATGGACCATCGATAATCTATGTAATCGGTCTTCTCATTTCTTACAGTGCGTAACCGTAACCGAAACTATCGGATATCCGAAATAATTTCATATTTGTATCCATAACCGAAACCTATAAAATACTCCTATAGTCGGACCGCTGAACAGATGGAGCAAGATCACTGCATGATCACCGCGTGCAAAGTACCTGATTGGTTGCTTGAACGTTCGGGAACGAAACTCTATGTGAAGGCCACGCCTGCGGCGCAAGCTATTCATGTACTTTTCACCATCTTTTCAGCGGCCCGACTATAATATATTCGTATCCAGATCCGAAATTTCGTATTCCTAACAACACTGGTTGAAATTAAACATCTCTGGGCGCAGTAAGCAAAAGAGCGATTCCGATCGGATATCGAAAAAAGCGCGACGGAAATATTGGTAAGGAGAAAGGAATACAATCATGGTTCGCACACAGTAAGAAATGAGAAGGCCGATTACATAGATTATCGATGGTTCATTTGTAGCCAGCGATTAATCTGGTTATAGGCACACAAAGAGACAATGACGTCGCAAACAGATATCGCCTGCACATCGCGTAGATTCCATAAAAACACATTGCGTATGCGTGATTACTAATTTGTTTTGTATTCATCCATTTTATATATGTAACTATACATTTTATTTTGTAATTTTTACACACTTTATTGGAATTTTACACAAATTATGTAATTTTAATTTACTTTATGTAAAAATCACAAACTTGTTTAACTTTACAGTAAAAGTCCAAGTTTTTATGAAGTTTTCTGTGTAAAAATAAATAATAATGTAAAATCAATTATAGAAAATCGAACCTTAACTTTCAAAGTATTTTTACATCCATTTTTTAAAGTGCAGAATAAAAGGACTTTTTATACTATGAACAGACCATTTCGAATGTCGTAGAATATTGCGTATAGTGTAAACTAAAATACTGTATTACGTAACCGTTAAAGCTCCCTTTAAAACACACAAACATAACTACAGCCATGCGTTTTAACAACAGCAAGGCTGCTGCGGTCTGGTATTATACCAGACCGCACTGTTATACCGCACAACTACTTAAATACTAACTATTACTACTACTGCCTACTGTGTGTAGTACCTACATTATTATATAACACTCATGTAGGTATGTCGTTCATAATTTCTGCATGCTAGAGCCTCTTAGCGGTCGCGCAGCTTCATACCGCTTCGACCGTTTAATGTTTTCTTTTACGCTTTTAATGGAATGGATTAAATATGTACGAATCGTGTGCACTGCACTCGTTTTTAATTAATTAACTTAAAACACTAGCTTCGTTTGTTTATCGGTGTAAAAGTTCTGGAACTATTTGAAATTATAGTGTAATTACACTTTTGTCGTTTGGTGTAAAAATGGACGATAACCTAACCCAAAAGTCTTGTGACAGCCAACAGTTTTGATCGATTGAAGTTTAAACTAGTATAATTGCACGTTTGTCCTCTGGTATATAAAGAATCTTTACACGTTACACTAAAAATGGACGATAACCTAACCTAAAAGTCTTGTGGCAGCCAATAGCTTTGATCGATTGAAGTTTAAACTAGTGTAGGTAATTGCACTTTTATCCTCTGGTGTAAAGAATCTTTACACTAGTTACAGTAAAGATGGACGATAACCTAACTTAAAAGTCTTGTGACAGCCAATAGCTTTGATCGATTGAAGTTTAAACTAGTGTAATTGCACTTTTGTCCTCTGGTGTAAAGAATCTTTACACTAGTTACACTAAAGATGGACGATAACTTAACCTAAAAGTCTTGTAACAGCCAATAGCTTTGATCGATTGAAGTTTAAACTAGTATAATTGCACGTTTGTCCTCTGGTGTAAAGAATCTTTACACTAGTTACACTAAAGATGGACGATAACTTAACCTAAAAGTCTTGTAACAGCCAATAGCTTTGATCGATTGAAGTTTAAACTAGTATAATTGCACGTTTGTCCTCTGGTGTAAAGAATCTTTACACTAGTTACACCAAAGATGGACGAAAACCTAACCTAAAAGTCTTGTGACTCGATTAAACAAAAATTAAACCTTAATGTCTTGTGACAGTCAATAGCTTTGATCGATTTTAAAGTTTAAATTAAAACGCTAGTTTCGTTTGTTTACCGGTGTAAAAGTTCTGGAATTATTTGAACTTGCAGTGTAATTGCACTTTGTCGTCTGGTGTAAAGGTGGAAGAAAACCTAACCTAAAAATCGTATGACAGCCAATTGCTATTAAATTTAATCGAATTGTTCGATCCTGACTGTAGACACATTATTTTTGAGGCTTGAGAATAGCCGGGCGTGTAACGATGTCTCTATTACAAGCCCCCAGTTTCAAAGTTCAGATCCGAGAACTGGTAAATGTATCAATTGGATTTTCATTTTATCAATTAAAAATAATAAAAATGAAAATATGAATTGGTGCCAGGCTCGAATAACCCTAGCTGTTAATGGCCTTAAAAAATCAATAAACAAACACTTGAAAAATTCTACACATTTATTCATCTCAACGATCGTTTCGGGTTCCTAACCCATCATCAGGAGTTTACATTAAAACATGGGAACCCGAAACGATCGTTGAGATGAATAAATGTGTAGAATTTTTCAAGTATTTGTTTATTAATTTTTATTCAATCATGTTCTATCAAGTGCCTAGCGATAATTCTATAGAATTTATATAAAAAAATCAGCAAAAGCTATTTTGCTCGTAGCTATAGCGTCACACTCTTCGGTACTTAATGAATTATCCTTCATGGTTTTTCTACAAAAGTAAGGTAAACTGGGAAAATGCTAATTAATAAAGAAATATGAAATGGAACTGTCCAGTCCGACGTAGATGTTTGTGTTGCCAAATTGACAGTTACAAGACATACGCTCGTATTTCTGGAAAGAATATGCAATTCTTTGCTTCGTATATTTTTTCTGTGTATAATTGATATTATATACTTTTATCCCTAGTTTTTACTTTTTAAGTAATTAAAAATACCACTTTCATAATATGAAAAGTCATGCAGTCAACTTAAAAAATGTTCCATGAGAGACGTTATTCAGATTTTTCATAAAAAGAAAACATTAAATATGACCTAAAGTCAAAATACCCACATTATTTGAACAATTACTGTCAAGAAACAGTTTTTTTTTAATTACACTTTTCTCAAAACCATTAAGAAAATTCATATTTTTAAAACAAGCTTGAATATCAATTGAGAAAAATTTCCCGTTTTATTTCGGTTATAAATTATAAATGAATTTAAATTAGCAGCTGTATATTTCTCAAGGGATCCTTCATCTTTCAAAAATTAAGTTCGAAAATAATTGTACACCCATTTTTATCTGTAGATATAATCAAAGATATGACTTTATAAATTGTGAGGTTAGATAATATGTACCTACGTTATTGCAGTATACAGATTGTATCAAATTAAACATGTGCATAGGGCATTCTGTGTGTAAGACAGAGATTGATACATAAAGCAATAAGTAAGAATGAGATAAATGATCGCTAATAGGATGTTACGTGGTTACTGTAAATAAATAATATTTATACAACCTAATAGCGCGATCTTTGTTTTTTCGCTCCTTCTATGCTATTTTCAAAGACAGCTACAAATAATTTTATTATGTCAGCGGTTGAATTACCACCATAAAACCATTTAATTATTTGAATTTTTTCCCGAACAGTATAAATTGCCATTTTATCAATAATTTCAGTAGTGACTATTTTTACTGTAGAAAACAACGATGACAGTTGTTCAGTATTATATATACTTCCCACCTAGTAAACAATCGCCCGTAACTGAAAATTATCCCAACAAAACAATCCGATTTTCATGTTATAAAAAGCATGGCCATCTTATTTGTTAACTGATCTAGTACTAAAGGTAAGCTAAAATCATAGATGTCTTGCTAAGCAGATAAATTATTTTTGAAAAGCTATAACTTTTGAACGCGTTGTTCGATTTTGATCTTTAAAACGACATTCGACGCAGTTTTTTAAGCTCTAAAAATATTCTAAGAGGTACAAAAGCGATTGGTTGAGAAATCTCAAAGTTATTTTAAAAAAAAATACTTTTTTCGAAATCTGTTGACTACAATATCTCTCGAACGGATTAACCAATTTTGATCCGCTTAGCGGCATTCGACGCAGTTTTTTGAGGAGAAGAGCTGATTAGATTATGAAATCAATCGGTACAATATTCTAGAAGTTATTTTGAAAAAACATCGTTTTAACAACTTTTTTTTTCGAAAATCGGGGTAAAATCAATAACTTCCCTATTTTTGAAAATTTTCAATTTTCTTAGCGGAAATTTCGGGCTGAATACAATACCTCGCCTTACCATAGACCATAGTAGAGGTGGGAAGTAAAAAAAAAAAATTAGTACGCCACTGAAGTGCCCATTATATAAAGAGGGAAGGCTCTGTTGTGCGACATTTAGATTTTCATTTGGCACGTAGTCAGAGGTCTCCGATGCTCTGTTTTTTTAATTGCGAAAGCGCAGCATGGAAATTGTCATTATTCGTGTACCGTTCGCTATTTCTTTCTTATTTTTCTCTTCGTTCTATATGAAACCCAATTAGAGTGGGCGGTTAAAGTAAGTGGAAATTAGGGGGTGGGAATTCCATTGCTGAAACGAACTACAGCGCAACAACCGTTTCATATTGAAAACCAGCCTTTACCCGCGAATTCGCTCTCGTTATGAGAAATACAAAAATATTTTTTTACTTCCCACCTCTACTATTATAGTAGGGAAGTAATGGATTTAGTCCGAAAAAAAATTTCGAGATTTTAACAGATTTTCACGTTTTGAGACCCTAGCAATCGTTTAAGATCATTTTCAGACTGATGTCTGTATGTATGTGTGTGTGTGTATGTGTGTGTGTATGTGTGTGGTCAATTTTTCGCCTTCGATATCTTAAGAACGGAACAACATACGGGCATGCCGATTGTTCTATTGTGTTTATCAGCCTTTAACTTAGATCTGATTAGATTTTGAGTCAAATCGGTTCAGTGGATCCTGAGATATTCAAAAAAACGTCCTCAATGTCACGTATTAACATAGGTAAAAAAATATATAAATGAATTCTAGATGTTATAATATGAAAAAAATGTAGATATTTTTTTTCTTTAAAATGTATAGTTTTCGAGAAAAAAAATATTTTACTAAAAAAAGAAAATTGTACGTAAATCAAGGTAACCATGATTTTTGCTATATTAAGCTAGCCATCAGTAGATCACCAAACAAAAAAGAGGGCCATGCTTTTTTCAAAGAATAAAAATTAAATTGTGTTTTAAAGACCACCAACAGCTAAGGTTATTTGGGCCTAGTCAAAGAATAAAAAAACGAGTGTTTATTTTTTGAAAATATTTACTAGGTGGGAAGTATAGGACTGGTCATCAGTCGAATTTTTTTATAATTAACTTCCCATTGGAAGTTATTGTAATGGGTCCGAAAATCGAAATCAAAATGTATAACAAATTTTTATGTTTTAAGGTCACTACACTATTTTTAGACTATTTTTAGAAATCTGTCTGTGTGTGTGTTTGTGTGTGTGTACGTATGTACGTACGTACGTATGTTATCATTTCTTTCTAAGACGAAATATCGACTACGTTAGGGTGCCAATCGACGCGTATTAACGTAAATATGATCTGAAAGAAATTTTTTCAAAATCGGTTCAGCCGTTTTTTTTCTTAACTAAATAGACTCCAAAAAAGTAGATTTTACACAATATCTCGCGAATAAAAAATTACATCGACTTTGTAAGGATGTCAATCGAGGCGTGTTAACGTCATTTTGATCCGACATAAATTTCATAAAAATCGGTTCAGTCGTTTTTTTTTAATTATTGTTAAAAATAAATAATAATTATGTTTTAATGACTAAATTGATTACTTTTCTGTGTAATTTCTAATTTATTTATTATTATTAAATATTTATCAAACTGGGAAGTTCGTCATGTGGACCTCAAGGGTCGTCGCACTTTAGTCCTAATAAACGACCCACCTCACGGCTTGTTAACTTCCCATTGGAAGTTATTGTAATGGGTCCGAAAACGAAATCAAAAAGGAAAAAAAAATTTTATGTTTCAAGGTCACTACACTATTTTTACACTATTTTTAGAAAGATGTCTGTGTGTGTGTGTATGTGTGTGTACGTACGTACGTACGTACGTATGTATGTGTCCATTTCTTTCTAAGACGAAATCTCGAGAATGAAAAATGATATCGACTACGTTAGGGTGCCAATCGACGCGTATTAACGTAAATATGATCTGAAAGAAATTTTTTCAAAATCGGTTCAGCCGTTCTTTTTTCTTATCCAAATAACCTCCAAAAAAGTAGATTTTACACAATATCTCGCGAATAAAAAATTATATTGACTTCGTAAGGGTGTCAATCGAGGCGTGTTAACGTCATTTTGTTTCGACATAAATACTTTTCTGTGTAATATCTAATTTAATTATTATTATTAAATATTTATCAAACTGGGAAGTTCGTCGTGTGGACCTCAAGGGTCGCACTTTAGTCCTAACAAACGACCCACCTCACAACTTGTTTAAAAATGGATTGATATTAAAGAAAATTTATGAAAATCGAGCATTCCTCCCCTCCTTATTTCAAAACTACAGAACCTAAAATTTTGAAAAAAATAGGGAATATAGGACCTCACTCATAGTTTACAGGTAAACCTAAACGAAAATCCTATTCTGATTTTAGGGGGCAAAGTAGAAAAAAAAATATTTTTTCAAATGCATCATGTGACATATCAAATGAAAGGGCCCGTTATGAGAAATACAAATACTTTTTTTATATTTTTAAAATGCATAGTTTAAAAGATATTAAAGAAAATATACGAAAATCGAACATTCCCTCCCCCTTTAGGTATCTCCAAAATTACTGGGCCTAAAATTTTGAATTTCATTAGTAACGATTTTGTTGCAAGCTTTTATTTTTAGCTTCACCTGTTAGTACATTAGTATGTTTAGGTCAAATCTTGCAAATCAATTTTGAACGACTTCCACAATCCGTTCGATTTGAAATTTTGTACACATATGTATTCCCGATGACAATACATGAATCAATCGTTTTTAGAAATAAATAATCAATGAATTTAAAAATTTATAATTCACATGTAGTTATTACAATTTTTTCAAAAATTAAAATCACACAAAAAATTGAAAGGATTAATCGTACATTAAAGTGGAACCAAACTGTAGCAGTTGGTCGGTCGGTATGGGAAATAAAAGAAGGCAACACACGGACGTCATTTAAGTACAACTTTCATTTGTTTCTCGATATCTCGGCGGATTTTTATATCACTAATTACATCCCGAGCACGTTTTCTCTGAGAAGCTCGCTTAAGCAGGTCTGGATCTCACATCCTGCGAGTCATTTAAAATAGAATTGATAATTGACAAAGTACCATTATTTCAACTTCAACGTAGAATATTTATTATGGCCGACTAGTGATAGTCGATTATTACACACTGTATATTAGTATAGATTGGTAGACAGAAAAAAAACCTCCTTCAAAAAGCCACTAAAAAAAAAGGAAAATAATGAAATTTTGAGGTCTGCGCCAATTTAATAAAATGTGAAGTTTGTTAAAAAGTATAGTATAGTGATTAATATCTTCTTTTTAACCGACTTCATATTTTATTAAATTGGCGCAGACCTCAAAATTTCATTATTTTCCTTTTTTTTAGTGGGAGGTTTTTTGTTTTTTGTTAAAGTTTTTATTTTTTACTTTTTAGTGTCATTTACCTTAAAGGAATCACACGCCGTTACTCACTTTTATTAAATCGACTTTCTTACGCTGTGTGATGTGTCAAAAAGTGACATTTACCTTAAGGAATCACACGCCCTTATTCACTTTTATTAAAATCAACCGAACTACTGAACCGATTTTGATGAAATTTTTATGGGACCTATCTGAAAGTATATCCTTTCAAATAAAAAAAGAATTTTCAAAATCGGATATATAAATAACGTAGTTCTGAGGTAACAAACATGAAAAAAAAATACAACCGAATTGAGAACACCTCCTTTTTTTGAAGTCTGTTAACAAATAGTTAAAAAAAACTTTTAAGTTAAACGGTTTTATTTTAAATCATCAGCTGTACCAAAAACACACAAAGCAAGAGGCACTTTGTGTCGCTGCGTCAGCGGAATAAATAATAATCCGGGACTTTTAACAGACTAAAATAAAAACGTGGGGCGCGTTTGAAATATTTTCTGCTGGTGGGCTTGGAAACACATTTTTCTAGACAAGCCGTTCTTATTTAATAATTATACAGTCGTTATACAGATTTTTATGCGCCCCACGTTTTTATTTTAGTCTGTTAAAAGTCCCAGATTATTACTTATTCCGCTGACGCAGCAACACAAAGTGCCCCTTGGTTTGTGTCCTAATTATTTTCTAGTTTTTGGTACAGCTGATGATTTGAAATAAAAGTTTTTTTACCTATTTTTATTTTCTAGTTTTTAGTTTGATTTCTGGCCCGTATCATTATGCAAACTCTTCATCCTTTCAACTGTCCACCTCCTGATTCCATCATCAGATCCTCGTTACCAAGTTGAAATTATCATAATATTGTATTGTCACGGGTCAATGTGTGTGCAAAGTTTCATAAGAATCGGTTAAGTAGAAGTAGTTGAAAAAGTTGTCGCAAGATTTGAAACAAAGATAGTAACAAACAAATATACGCGGGGTAAAGCTAAATAATAAAACCGTTTAATAATATTAAATAAAATAGTTTCATTTATTTTTCAAAAGAATTAGCATCGGAATAAATATTTTGCAAAGCCAACCCTGGATCAGAACGTGAAGTAGGTAAACGATAGCTGTGCTTTTTTCACTTTGGCATCGTTCTTTTTATTTTAACAGAAGAGATTGAGTATAACGTGGCAATTGTCACAAAGAAAAGTAATTTAAAAGATGTTTTTCCTCAAGACTTTAAGATAATATATTACTGGAAAAGGAATTTTCCACTTTTCTTTCATACCGACGAATCTTATAAATTATTTCTACATAAAGGTATTTTTATGGCAATTTAAAAACAATGAAAAAATGCGTAGCCTACTGCGTGTGTTAAATTTTTTGGTGCGACAACGTCTCATTCCTGCCTACATGTACCTATAGACCGAGAGTTAGTGACGATTTTTTGGTGTTATTTATTCAAGGCCTTATTTTTGTGAAGATGTTGAGGGAGGCATATTAAAGTGCCCTGAGTAAGGAATTTTGCTAGATAACGGTATGGGAGGGATGCAGACCGCCCCCAACTGTAACAAAAAAATTGGTCACAATTATTATTGCTTCAAGGCTGAAATTGTTTGTATAGCTTGTCGGTGACCCAATAATGCCATTATAATATTTGCAGGTCGATTGGTCAATATTAAAGGGGTGGCAGATCACCTTAAACGTGTCATGTACCCGACGAAATTTATGTTATTAGTTCAAGGTTCAAATTTTAATATGTTGTTACGGCGACTGTTTTAAGCATATATTTCTACTTGCAGAACAAAATGACGGTATGAACCCCCTTGCAGAACAATATAAATACCTAGGCTAGCAAGTTTCCCTCTAAGAGAGGGGGTTAATATACCGACATTTTGTTCTGCAAGTTGACACCCTGTATAATGCCCGATAATAGCTAAGGTCATATCTTACAAAGGTTATATAAAAAGATAAAATAAAATAAAACAAAATAAAATATAAACTCCACCAGGTTTTGTTAGTGTAGTATCGTATATCGTATATTTCTGTGCACAAACGAGTTTCGGGTCGTACGGGTCTATGTTTTCTAACAAGCGATGGTTAATGGTTTTTTATTATTATTGTAGATCATAGATGCGTCGACACCTCAGGTCATTAGCGTCTTTAACACAACAATTAATAATCCATTTGTGTATTAGAATCTGCCAGCCGGCATACATAAACCGACTGGTACAAGCTTGGGCTCCTGGGAACGCCAATTCCTAAAGAACATTGGATTGCAATTGCGAGAACAACTACATTCCAATGTTCCCCCTGGGGGAATGGTCAATGGTGTGTCTCGACTAACGACGAGCGACTAAATGACCATACACTGTAAGAAATGAGAAGGTCGATTACATAGATTATCGATGGTCCATTTGTAGCCAGCGATTAATCTGGTAATAGGCACACAAAGAGACAATGGCGTCGCAAACAGGTATCGCCTGCACATCGCGTAGATTCCATAAAAAACACATTGCGCATGCGTGGTTACTAATTTTACATTAATTTGTTTTGTATTCATCCATTTTATATATGTAACTATACATTTTATTTTGTAATTTTTACACACTTTATTGGAATATTACACAAATTATGTAATTTTAATTTACTTTGTGTAAAAATCACAAATTTGTCCAAGTTTTTATGAAGTTTTCTGTGTAAAAATAAATAATAAATAATAAAATCACTTAGAAAATCGAGCGAATTCTACTTTAACTTTCAAAGTATTTTTACATCCATTTTTTACAGTGTATTCATAGGGCCATCCCTTGTTAAAAAACATAGACCCGAAACTCGTTTGTGCGTAGAAATGACACTATCTATATTCTTTAAACGATATTACTCTACCATTTAGATAGCTTTAAATCACAGATATATAATTTATGTCTTGATTGGCAAACAGAATCGATCAATTAAAATCAAAGTATCACATCAACCATAATAACTACGTCATAATGCTGTACATCATAGATGCCTGTGATATAGTAATAAACGCATGCAATAGTATAGTAGATATAGAAGTTGTTCCATTATCAAGATTACTGTTAAATCCTAATACAATTATCATTATTGGTTTCCCTAATCTTTTTTAAGCTAATATAAAAGGAGTGTGTTGCATGTATGTACTGCCGGTCTATTAGGAGTGGAGTGTCTAGTTGATTTTATCGCGGCGCGGTGGCCCCCTCGGTAATCCGACACCACTGCGCGTTCATCAAGTCGCTCTATGTTAAAATAAGCCACTATCCAATATAATATAGCTACTACTATGTGTACTATGGGGGTTACGCCACTTATTGTTATGTGTTATGTTATGATGAACGTCTATGACTTTTACATGGCCGTGCCAATTATTATTTACTAAAAGAAATCTAAAAAATCTAACGCACTAAGGCCCGTATTCACCGAGCCTAGTTAGTTATTTATTCCCCTGATAACTATTACTCGGAATAAATAGTGATAATTCAAATCACCAAACGTAGTTAAGTTTATTGCAGGTATAAATCGTAAGAATAGTTATTCTGTCCAAATTCAAGGGTATAAATATTTATTCGCCTAGTAAAATAGGGTGTGCACGAAATGCATAAATTACTTTATGGCCTGGTGACCTTTTCAGGTAAATATTAATTTAATATCTTTCAGGTAACGGCTTTTGTCAGTAAAATATATCAATATTCACCATTATACATTTTCGATCGATGCGCCATCGGTCGGATTTTTGGTAAACGTGCTTTACAATCAAAATATTTGACACAAAATCTCCAAGGCGTATGGTATATAGTAAATTTTTACCTGAAGTTACTATTCTATCGAATGAATTGCTTGGTGAATAGAAAGTTAATTTTATTCTAAGGAATAAATTTATTCTAAGGAATAAATTTATTCTATTGGAATAAATTTATTCTAAGATTAGTAACTTCTATCTTTAACAGTGTTTGGTGAATACGGGCATAAAAGATAGAAAATAAATTAAATCATAATGATTTTTCTCCCTTATGTCCACAGCATTCTCACAAAAATCAAAGGGGCTTGAGAATAGCCGAGCGTGTAGCAATGCTGTTGTTTACATGGCGTTGCTATGGTTCTTCTATTACAAGTCCTCAGTTCTCGGGTTCTAAAAAAAAATTAATGAATTGAAAATATGAATTGGTGTTAGGCCCAAATAACCTTAGCTGTTGGTGGTCTTCAAACACAATTCACAACAATCAGGCAGTGAATAATATCGGGCGGCGCTGTGACTGCCGTGATTGTTTGGTTATATTTAAGAAAAAATCAAATATGTCACTGTCAGGACTCGAACCTGAAACCTCCAGTTTCCGACTGGATGAGTTACCAATTTCTCCACAGTTCTTAACCAAATAGACTCCAAAAAAGTAGATTTTACACAATATCTCGCGAATAAAAAATTATATCGACTTCGTAAGGCTGTCAATCGTGGCGTGTTAACGTCATTTTGATCCGACATAAATTTTATAAAAATCGGTTCAGCCGTTTTTTTTTAAATTATTGTTAAAAATAAATAATATTTATGTTTTAATGATTACAATGATTACTTTTCTGTGTAATATCTAATTTAATTATTGTTATTAAATATTTATCAAACTGGGAAGTTCGTCGTGTGCACCTCAAGGGTCGCACTTAAGTCCTAATAAACGACCCACCTCACGGCTTGTTCCGTGCTGGTATTATAATATAGGCAATATATTATGTTCCGCCACTGTGATTAGCGGGCGCGACGGCGGGTGGCGTGAGAGACTCGGTCCGGAACCCAGAACAAGAGGATGAGTCTCCGGGCGTCGGGTCGGGCGCGTGGCGATAATGGATCATAATATAGAGAGGGCTAGAGTATAGACGCTCTGTGCAGCACATGCAACCCACCGAGCCAATATAACAAACTATTGAATATAATAATGTCAAAGCACATACATGAGGCGTGTGTGTGCGTGTGTGACGATAGAAACGATCAGTGGTCACAGGACAAAATAGCTATAGTAGATTTTTAACATTGGAAATGTTTATGTTCGTATATGGGGGCAGAGTTACGAGTTTTCGTTCCAGGCCAAAAGACAACGGTGTCGCGATCAAGTGAGGAGCAATCATGTAAAATTGAACAAGTGCAATTTTTTCGAAATGTGTTTTATATCATGTCTAGTTAATTGAGAGGTATTTGCGACGATCTGCGCTGTTATTTTTGAACAAATGTTAATAAATACTGTAGAAAAATCCATTTAAAAGTTAAGTAATCAAGCAAAAGTGAACGCGTAAATAACAGAAAAATAAAATATTTCACGTTTCACTGACAAATTCGATGGCGAATAAATTCACGTTAAATGGTTCTATTTCACTAGTGCGAAAAATGCATATTCGCGTGAACAATCTCACTTTAGTGATATCACTAGAAATGAGTTACACAATAGGTACCCTTACTTACTGAGTCTGAGATCGACCACCTGACTTACTGAGTCTGAGATCGACCACCTGATTTACTGAGTCTGAGATCTTAACATAGTTATGAATGCTATGTTTTATTTCACATGTCAACCACTTACGACTATTTCCGTTTCATCTAATATTTCTAAAATGCCATCAAGTATTGAGACATTAGACGTTATTTACGTCAAAATTACGCAGCTAGGTAGAGTATAGCCATAAGTAATTTTATTTTGCAACCACACATTTATTATGTAAGTACGCATCTACTATACTATAAGAGTTAAAATTGAAGTACCTAACGTATTAATACATCCAATGCACCAACTGATTTATGTTGATCAAAGGAAACGAATTAGCGTTTAAATTGTAGCTTTGGCCACGTTTTATAATGGCGCTGATTGGTCGCACTGTTTCCGTTTACAGGATTGACCAATGGGCGATGGACATTTATAGTTTAAATCGAAATAAATAAAGTTTTTGTTTTATTTAATGTAGATTATAGATGCGTCGACATCTCAGGTCATTAGCGTCTTTCAACTACACTAAATAACAACTTTCTTAAAACTAAATAACATCACAAAACATCCATGAGCGCAGGTGCGATTCGAACCCACGACAATCTAGTCTAGAGGCTGCGGTACCAAATACGCTATCCACTAGACAGGACTGCCCTCGAAATAAATAAAGAATTGATTAAAGACTATAAAACTCTTCATGAAATTTTATGATTTAAATATTATTTGATTCTGTCAATAATTCTAAAATTTCGAATAAAATAGGAAGTTAGGAAAGAAAAAAACTAGGGTGCGATTTTATGAAACCACGCGGTGAGGTTCATAAATTCTTAGCACCCGGGCGAGGCTTGGCGGGACCGCTAGATAACCGTGCATGGTGGAATTACGTATATATATAATTATTATAAATATAAATTCTTAGCAACCGGGCGAAGCCGGACGGGACCGCTAAATTACCGTACATATTGGAATTACGTATGTATACAGGGTGTCCTCAAAGACACTAAACACACGCTTACCACATGTTCCTGAGACCAAAATAAGCTGATTTAAGCAAACTTACCTTCTTACAAAATTGCTTAGTTTGGGCGCTATACGGCCCTGAAGTTACAATTTTGAAATCGTTTTTTTGTTATAAATTTAAAACGGCTTGTGCGATTTTGCTAAAATTTGGCACGTTGACATAGTTTTATGGAACAAAAAACCCATGTTAAAATTATGATTAATATTAATCCATAGGCGTAGAAATCGGGTTTTTTAATATTTGAACGTTTCAAATTTCTACGCCAATGGAAGAAAAGGGGTTTAAGTATAAAATTTAGAATCAGTAACTTATTTGCTACAAAAAAGCTACTCTTAATAAGACTCGATTACTCTCATGGTTTTTGAGAAATTTGTATTTTAATAATTCGCAGTAATTTTTACAAAATGAAGTAAAGCTACTAAAACATGAATAGAAATAAATAAATATGTCATAAAAAGTGGTCAAAATGTCCACCATTTTTACGCATACAAAGATTTATACGACGAAGAAAATTAATTTACTCTGTGCATAACTTTTTCATTATCTCCAGTTTTATTCTTAGAAAAACGCATGGCCATCTTATTTGTTTATTGATCAACTTATTATTATCAACGTATTATTATCGATTACCATATTATTAAAATACAAATTTCTCAAAAACCATGAGAGTAATCGAGTCTTATTAAGAGTAGCTTTTTTGTAGCAAATAAGTTACTGATTCTAAATTTTATACTTAAACCCCCTTTCTTTCATTGGCGTAGAAATTTGAAACGTTCAAATATTAAAAAACCCGATTTCTACGCCTATGGATTAATATTAATCATAATTTTAACATGGGTTTTTTTGTTCCATAAAACTATGTCAACGTGCCAAATTTTAGCAAAATCGCACAAGCCGTTTTAAATTTATAACAAAAAAACGATTTCAAAATTGTAACTCCAGGGCCGTATAGCGCCCAAACTAAGCAATTTTGTAAGAAGGTAAGTTTGCTTAAATCGGCTTATTTTGGTCTCAGGAACATGTGGTAGGCGTGTGTTTAGTGTCTTTGAGGACACCCTGTATATGGCGAAGGGGCGGGTGTTTAATCTTTATTATAAATATATAAATTCTTAGCACGCGGGCGAAGCCGGGCAAGACCGCTAGATTACCGTACATGGTGGAATTACGTGTATATATGGCGGAGGAGCGGGTGTTTAATTTTTATTATATAATATAAATTCTTAGCACGCGCGAAGCCGGGCGGGACCGCTAGATTACCGTACATGGTGGAAATACGTGTATATATGGCAGAGGAGCGGATGTTCAATCTTTATTATATATAAAATCTTAGCAACCGGGCAAAGCCGATCAGGACCGCTAGTGTACAATAAAACAATTAACGAGCCAATGCAATGTTTAGATATCGTAAATTTTGTGCCAGCCTGTATAATAGTTGACAAACGGCAATAATATGTTATTAAATAGTGATCGACTATATTAGTGTTGACCCCTTTTGTCAGACAACAGTGCGGTGGGCACTGAACGTGAATCTTCGTGTCATTAACGGATTAACGAAGCTTCCGATTATCATTAACCCCTTTTGTGATTCATTTTTTAACTTCCCATTGGAAGTTATTGTAATGGGTCCGAAAATCGAAATCAAAAAGGAAAAAAAAATTTTATGTTTCAAGGTCACTACACTATTTTTACACTACTTTTAGAAAGATGTCTGTGTGTGTGTGTGTGTGTGTGTGTGTGTGTGTGTGTGTGTGTGTGTGTGTGTGTGTACGTATGTATGTGTCCATTTCTTTCTAAGACGAAATCTCGAGAACGAAAAATGATATCGACTACGTTGGGGTGCCAATCGACGCGTATTAACGTAAATATGATCTGAAAGGAATTTTTTTAAAATCGGTTCAGCCGTTCTTTTTTCTTAACCAAATAACCTCCAAAAAAGTAGATTTTACACAATATCTCTCGAATAAAAAATTATATCGACTTCGTAAGGGTGTCAATCGAGGCGTGTTAACGTCATTTTGATCCGACATAAATTTTATAAAAATCGGTTCAGCCGTTTTTTTTTTTTTTTTTTTTTAATTATTGATGTTTTAATGATTAAAATGATTACTTTTCTGTGTAATATCTAATTTAATTATTATTATTAAATATTTATCAAACTGGGAAGTTCGTCGTGTGGACCTCAAGGGTCGCACTTTAGTCCTAATAAACGACCCACCTCACGGCTTGTTTTAATGGTTATTCACGCTACTGTACAGAAGGTTACGAGGATTAAAATTAAAATAACGCAAACAATTTACAGACTTCAGTAAATCAATTCAAATAAATAAAACCGAAACTTTGTCCGCAAATGTAAGTTTTTAACAAAGTTTAGACTTAGATGTTCAGTTTAGTATTTATAGCAGCATTACAAGCCCCAAGTTCCCAGGTTCTAATCTGAGAGCTGGTAAAAGTATCAACTGAATTTTCAATAAATTAAAAAAAAAAATCACAGATTTCGCAATCCTTGCAGCCATCGAGGACATTGGAAATGATAACAGCATATATGAAACATAATTAACTGTTTATTATACACACAATATTTATCAATGCACTGTTTAGTTTTGTCAGGAATAACCCTATTATTCTTCTGTTACATACGCGTTCACTTTTGCTTGATTACTTAACTTTTAAATGGATTTTTCTACAGCATTTATTAACATTTGCTCAAAAATAACACCGCAGATCGTCGCAAATACCTCTCAATTAACTAGACATGATATAAAACACATTTCGAAAAAATTGCACTTGTTCAATTTTGCATGATTGCTCCTCACTTGATCGCGACACCGTTGTCTTTTGGCCTTGAACGAAAACTCGTAACTCTGCCCCCATATACGAACATAAACATTTCCAATGTTAAAACTTTTTAAAGACAAGCTTATATTAAAACGTAAAAATGATGAAAAAATAATATTTAATAAGTTATGTTCATAATAAAGAAAAATTGGAAAAGTTGCCCCGAAAAGTGGAAAATTTGGGAAAAACTCGGGAAAACCTGAAAGTGTTTTTTATTTCTATATAAATCTATATAATTAATAAAAATGAAATGCTGTTCGTTGGTAAGCGCATCACTTGAGAACGACTGGACCGATTTGGCTAATTTTTTTTTTAATGTTTGTAATAGTCCAAATAAGGTTTTTACGGAAAGAACAATCGGAAACGTTGCCCGGAAAATTGGAAAATTCGGGAAAAACTGAAAGTGCTTTTTTCTATGGGATTTTTGTATGAAATCAAGACTTATAACTTGTAACTTTTTTCGAGTAAATAATGTATTCGAGCGAACGAGCGAAGTGAGTGAGTAGTGTATTAATAAAATTCGAGCGAACAAGTGAAGCGAGTGAGTATTGTATTAATAATATTCAAGCGAACGAGTGAAGCGAGTGACTAATATATTAATTAAATCAGTCCGGCAATTAATATATAAATTCTTAGCACTCGGGCGAAGCCGCCGGGTCCGCTAATATATTATATATTATTCACTACTTAATTGTTGTGAATATGGTGTGGACATAAGGTAACAAAAATCGTTATAAAAATATTTTTTCGTTGCAGAGCAGCCAATTATATAATTGTTTCGAAACATATAGGAAAAAATCATTTTACCAACCAGTAGTCACAGTCAGGAATCTAACCTGAACCTATCCACTTTCGCGGCGGAATGAGCTTACAATACTCAACTGTGACAAGATTGCTAAACTAATATTCTCCTTATATGCTATATAACTGGCTGCTCTCCAACGAAAAAACATTTTTCAATTGCATTTCAGCCATATAAAACTATTATTTATCTTAAAAATCGTTATGATTTAATTATTTAATATCTGGGTGGCCGAGCTTTGCTCGGATGAGTTCAATAAAAACAGTACTTAATATGCTGTGAGATATTATTTTCTCAGAAAATTATTCCGAAACGAATTTATTTCTGTAACATAATTTAAAATAATTGTTTCTGATATTTTAACTACCTATGTGTATTTTTAAGTGTAAAAACTAAGTATCAACTTGAATCAAGCATTTTTTCCTGTAAATATTATTTAGGTCGCCATTTTCAAATCTACCGCCGTTATTGTTTTGTTGACTGAAGAACTCGCAAAAACCGATTTTCATAGATTGAATATCTTGTAAAAATGTTCGAATCAGATGAAATTTTGCTCGCCCGTTACCATTTTAACAATCCAATTTTAAGCATTAATACCAAATATCAACTTTATCGAAGTACTTTTTCTCTGTGATGTCATCTTAACAACTTCCAGTAAATTTCAAATACTTTTTTTTGCATGGGTATACCTACTGAAAAACTCACAAAAATCGATTCTTTTAATAACAAACGTCAGACTAACCTGCGCAAAACTTTTTTTGCATGTATCTTCACCATAGTTTTTAAAAATCGATGTGTTTTGATACACATGCCTGCGGCGCTAGAAGTACGCGGCCCTTTGGGCCGCCGTGCCAATTTTTAGATACGCAAAACTTTTTTGTACGTATCTTAACAATAGTTTTTAAAAATCGATGTTTTTTTACACAGACCCGCGGCGCCAGAAGTGCGGCCCTTTGGGCCGCCGTTTTGTCATTATTTACATATTGTGCAAGACACTTCTTATATTAGTGTTCATTTACAATTTTAACACTTGTGATATATTATATAAAATCTATGTAGAAATAGACTTCGAATCAATCTGACTTTAATTGAGCGAGTTATAATAAATAAAAAAACACCTTTTTTTTAATTGCTCCCCTCTGGAACCAAAATTCCTACCTAGATCAATTTCTCGCCCCGAAAAATCCTCATTCTGTACATTTCATCAAAATCGTTAGTCGTTTTTGAGAAAAAAAGGTCTAGGGAAGATTATACGTCATACTACATTTAACGTACCTACCTATACTACATATTTTATATAAGTAATATAAAAATAACATACCTATTTATTTAAATATTAGCTAAAACTACTTACATAATTATGTTTAGATTTTATTGTTGTTATTTTTTTACTTTTCAAATAATTACTGATTATTTTAATAAGTTAAAGATTGACTGTCAGAGTAATTTTGACATAAATAATGAAAATAGTTTGTTTTTTCCTAAGCCTACTCACAATACGACACTGTTTTATGACGTTAAAAAACTGTTTTTTAAAATGATAAAATCGATAGGAAAACGAATTTTTCCAGGGATGAGATCTAGCTAGATCGATTTTTTGCCCCCCGAAACCCCTTTTCGGTAAATTTGATCAAAATCGTTAGAGCCGTTTTCGAGAAAATATTTATATAGGTACATAGAAACATATATACAAGATTTACTCGTTTAATAATATAGGGATTTAGATATGAAAGTATTGAATTTCTTTATTTCTTGAAATCAATCAACCTTTCTCAACGTCTCAAGCAAAATTTGGAAAGATAAAAAAAAAAAGAAAACACTCGAGTAATCAAAACAGCACATATCGATAAAAAAGTTTTCGATTAGATAGAAATAAACGTAAAGGGATCGTTGTATTTTGGGCACCAATAATATTGTCGGAGTTTTCGAATGAATCTCCACAAGCTAATAAGAAAGTTATGATACTCGTACATTTATATTATAGAGGAAGTAGATATAAAACTGAAAGTTATATGCCATCACGTGACGTGTCGTTCAGGGTTCACACTTTTTATCTAATCATACAGGGCTGCAACCAACGGGTTATTACATAATATTGAGTGCTATACTAAAAACCAAATCATGTGAAATTTTAGTTATATAATAATAACTGATTTATGTTGGCAGCACTAAATATTTTTAAAAAATTTTTTCAGTTTGTATGTGTGGTAATTAATTAATACAAAGTTTGTCTTTAAATTGAAAATTGTTATGGAAACCAATTAAACAGGTACGGTAAATTTGTAATTTTTATTATCAATAAAAAAAGATTCTAAAAAAATAATTAAAAAATACCGAGAAGCAGAAATCTGTTAACAAAAAAACTAAAACTGGCTGTTATCGAATTATTCATGGAATTATTCTTGGAGCTATATACATGTTCAGAACTACCCAACTCTAGTCTTGCGTCTTTTTCATTTACCTTCGGTAAATTTACAGTAGCTGGTATTTTCTTAATCAATGTGCAAGTGCAATAATTAAATATATTATTTTTAACAGACAGTTCTTATTTTTGTTAATAAACCATATTTACATAATATTAAAACAGTTCATTTTTAATTTTATAAAAAATAACAACGCTTTTTAGTTTATTATAGCTTTCATTTAAAAAAAATCTTGAAAAAGAAATTTAAACTGACAGTTTACACGTGCAGAATTATTAAAATATTTACAGAAATATATCTGACAGTTGATAATTTTGCTTTTAGTAATCTACAGATTGCTCAAAAAAATTTATACTAATAAAAATGAAATTTGTTTATACTCAAAAAAATTCGACTTTGTTTGGTGATCTACTGATGGCTAACTTAATATAGCAAAAATCATGGTTACCTTGATTTACGTACAATTTTTATTTTTTTTAGTAAAATATTTTTTTTCTCGAAATCTATACATTTTAAAAAAAATATTTACATTTTTTTCATATTATAACATCTAGAATTCATTTATATTTTTTTTACCTATGTTAATACGTGACATTGAGAACGTTTTTTTGAATATCTCAGGATCCACTGAACCGATTTGACTCAAAATCTAATCAGATCTTAGTTAAAGGCTGATAAACACAATAGAACAATCGGCATGCCCGTATGTTGTTCCGTTCTTAAGATATCGAAGGCGAAAAATTGACCACATACACACACATACACACACACACACGCGCACACGCACACACACATACATACAGACATCAGTCAGAAAATGATCTTAAACGACTGCTAGGGTCTGAAAACGTGAAAATCTGTTAAAATCTCGAAATATTTTTTTCGGACTAAATCCATTACTTCCCTACCATAGTAGAGGTGGGAAGTAAAAATAAAATTTACATTCTATAGTCAGCTTAACTAAGCCAGAAGGAGGCCAAAATAGTCGTCTTATCACAAAGTGCGCCTAAGGAAGTTTTCACTTCAAAAATAAAATTATACGATAAACCCCGCATTATAGTGATATAATCAACAGCCCTGGTTAACCCGTGTTGGTGTATACAGAGATATAATAATCATATATAGGTATATATACATTGATATAGTAACAAACTGTATCCTATTGTATTCAGTTATATCAAATGTTCGCTCCGAGATTCTCTCTTGATGCTGAAACAATAAAAGTTGCGCTGATTGCTTACCATCCAGATATGAGCTTCTCTTACGGGGCGCGCAGCGCTTCGAAGAGATGAGTCTTTTATATCCGATACATTACCGGTGTCGCCTTTCGCACACCGACTATGTACAGGCTGCACATAATACTATACCGATGTTTATTTATTACCCGACTGCCCCAGAAGGAGGGTAATGTTCTATTTATTTATTGTAGATTATAGACGCGTCGATATCTTAGGTCATTATCGTCTTAATTACATCAAATAACATAGATACCACTTATAACTAAACGACATCACAAAACATCTATGAGCGAGGTGGGATTCGAATCCACGACAGCTTGCTCCAAAGGCCAGCACGCTAACCATTATACCGATGTTATGCGATTTAATTTGTCAAAATCACTCTTTAGTCATCACAACATTTTTGAAAATGAAACTTCTTCAATCGCGATGGGGATAATTTTGTTCAACAGCGTTACGAAAAAAACGATGCCTTCAATAGTGGAGAAATCAGTTGCTGTAAACCGCAACCGATTGGCTGCCGGGTAGGTATGAATGCGCTAATAGGGGGAAACTCGATCGACACGCCTCTTTTTGTTTGTTTACTTGGTACGACGCCGTCAGGAGTGGGGAAATCAGTTGCTAGCGGGGAACTGCAACCGATTGGCTGCCGGGTAGGTTTGAATGCGCTAATAGGGGGAAACTCGATTGACACGCCTCTTTCTGTTTGTTTACTTGGTACGACACCGTCATGAGTGGGGAAATCAGTTGCTAGCGGGGAACAGCAACTGATTGGCTGGCGGGTGGGTACGCGAATGCGCTGAGGGGGAAACTCGATCGACACGCCCCTTTCTGTTTAGTGTTTACTTGGTTACGGCGTTTATTTCAATACGTTTAATATTTACTGAATTTTTTTAATGTTGAATTGAATTGTAGATTATAGACGCTCGACAACAGAGGTCATTAGCGTCTAATTTTTTAATGTTCATACCTGCTTGTCATTTCAGCCAAACGCAAATATTTCATACTCCTATATAAGCAGGCGCTTACCTTCCCTCTACTTATCTCGTACGTCCATGTCAATGAATGAGATAGATAATGTATTAAATATATGAACTGTAGTAGTGTGGGTCACGGCGTAAATGACGTAAGCCCCTCGAAAGCAAAAATATAGAGCTGTGGTCAACTTCCAAAATGTGAAGCCATTTTAAGTGCTAGAAAAAAATTCAACGGAACTACTTTACGATGGTTACAATTGATTATTTTATCGTGTCACCGTAGCGAGTAAATGAGTCGCCGCGATAGTGAAAGATTTGGGTTTGAGTCCCGGCGGTGACATGGGTTTAAAATAATTTTTTCAATTGTTGCATTGTAACGTTACGTTATTTGATGGATGTTCCTGACAGTAATGCAAACCTTAACATTTATTTGTATTTAAATAAATTGCGATACTTTAATCACATGATTATTTTAACTGTAGGAATTATTTAAGCTAGACAGAGAGCAAATTCCAACAATTAAAGAAAAGTCGTTTATCCCTTTAAGTTTATTAAATCCCGTGTATGATTTTGACACACTCTGTAATTAAAGAGCTAATCTACTTTGTGTCTATCTGTACGTATATATATATATAGATTGTTACGTCATCGCCAACGAATGAAATTTGAGCGAGCATCTGGTGTGATGCAGGCGGCACTGACACCGTAGCACTGTATGGTTTGGTAGCAGAGCGTTGTCTGCTTTTGGCATAGCGGGATATGCGTTAGCCATTTGGCTGGTGTACATATAACTGATAATTCTATTAGCGCGCCCCTATCCTCGACTCGACTTGAATTGCTCCTCTTGTATCACGCACTTCACACTGTAGTGCCTACACTAGAGCTACAGTAGCTACACCACACCAACACTAACGTTTGAATCCATATGATGCTAAATGTTGAAAAGCAATATATTGGACAGATTTTGAATCTATTCAAAGGGCATTGCCCATTTTACAGTAGGATTTGGTTCTACGTAGCCCAGAGTAAACATGAGTCAGAATAGAATAATAAATAAAAAACTTTTTAACAAAAAAAACCTCATTCAAAAAGCCACTAAAAAGAGGAAAATAATGAAATTTTGAGGTCTGCGCCAATTTAATAAAATATGAAGTCGGTTAAAAAGTATAGTATAGTGATTAATATCTTCTTTTTAACCAACTTCATATTTTATTAAACTGGCGCAGACCTGAAAATTTCATTATTTTCCTCTTTTTAGTGGCTTTTTGAGGGAGGTTTTTTTTTGTTAAAAAGTTTTTTATTTTTTACTTTTTAATGTCAAAAAGTGACATTAACCTTAAAGGAATCACACGCCGTTATTCACTTTTATTAAACCGACTTTCTTACGCTGTCTGATGTGTCAAAAAGTGACATTTACCTTAAGGAATCACACGCCGTTACTGACTTTTGTTAAAATCAGCCGAACTACTGAACCGATTTTGATGAAATTTCTATGGGACCAATCTGAAAGTATATCCTTTCAAATAAAAAAAAATCCAAATCGGTTTATAAATGACGGAGTTCTGAGGTAACAAACATAAGAAAAAAAAATACAACCGAATTGAGAACCACCTCCTTTTTTGAAGTCGGTTAATAACAATTTTATTTGACATACCCACTATAAAATATCTGCTTTGCATGCATGTAAAGTGACTTAGTGTAAAAGACTATCTCACTTATTGTTAAATAGGACAATTAGAGACGTCGCTAAAAAGAGTCTTGGAGGGGATGTGCCCCCCATAATTACTCAGTGTTCCTCCTAAGAAGTTCTAATTACTGTAGATCACAGAATCTATGTATGTGTGTATTAAATTTTGTTGTGCCCTTTTTTGATTATAACTAAAACTAAACCCAACAAGCTGTGAGGTGGGTCGTTTATTAGGACTAAAGTGCGACCCTTGAGGTCCACACGACGAACTTCCCAGTTTGATAAATATTTAATAATAATAATTAAATTAAATATTACACAGAAAAGTAATCATTTTAATCATTAAAACATAATTATTATTTATTTTTAACAATAATTAAAAAAAAAAAAACGGCTGAACCGATTTTTATAAAATTTATGTCGGATCAAAATGACGTTAACACGCCTCGATTGACACCCTTATGAAGTCGATATAATTTTTTATTCGCGAGATATTGTGTAAAATCTACTTTTTTGGAGTCTATTTGGTTAAGAAAAAAGAAACGCAGAACCGATTTTGAAACAATTTCTTTCAGATCGTATTTACGTTAATACGCGTCGATTGGCACCCTTAACGTAGTCGATATCATTTTTCATTCTCGAGATTTCGTCTTAGAAAGAAATGGACACATACGTACATACGTACACACACCGATATTTTTTTTAAAATAGTGTAGTGACCTTGAAACATAAAAATTTGTTATACATTTTGATTTCGATTTTCGGACCCATTACAATAGCTTCCAATGAGTTAATAATAAATAAATCCTAGCGCCACCACTGACTATAATACAAAATTATTATGCTACGGTATGAATTAAGTTTGTATATAGTTAATATGTATATTACCTACTGTGAGTTACAGATTTCAAATTCATAAACAACAATCTCGGTTTGAGTGAATATGACATTTACAATAATTCGTACTGACAATAACTTTATGCATAAGTTACAAGTAATAAACATACAGACGTTATTACTGTATTGCTTATACATTTGCGGCACCATTTTTAGGGTTCCGTACCTGAAAAAATGACAGAAGGCGTCGGGTCGCGTCGTGTGAACGTCAGTCGACTAGCATATAACCTTGAATCGCGATTGTATGTATTCTCATTCACTGCTATTTCTATAACCTATGTGGCAAATAATCGACTTGAACAATCGAACATTTCGATTGTAAAATCAAACTTCGAGTCGATTGACTCGATTAGTTATTATGAACGATTTCAATAATTGTTTCGATTGTAAAAACATCTCGTACCGCCCGTCACTACATTTTACTGTATTAACATCTGACACCTTTCTGCATATTATGTATGCATTGTACTTCTAGATATTGTACGGGAACAAACTTCACTATAATAGTAAAACCTGCCCTTTTAACCCCGACTAAAAAAACAGTGGGCGCGTTTGAAAACTGACGTCCCAAAGGAACGAACAATCACAGGCGGGAACCTGTGTGTGTCACAGGAATTGGTATACGGCGCGGTAGGTAGTTAATATGTACAATATATATATACGTATTGTAACGGGATATTACAGTGTCTATCAAACTTTTAACGACACGACATTGCTGATTGCCTTCCGAGTACAGCGACTGAACCCAGTGCTGCCAATATAATAAATATAACCAACTGTCAATCTATGAATTGTGTGCAATACTCCAAGAAAAACTATGTTTGAAAAAAATGATGAGTGAATTTTTTAAAAACTGTGACATTAAAATTAACAGGATTGATTTCCATAATTCCCATATAAACAAATCTTGTCTTTGATTGTTTTATTTCAAAAAATTATTTGCATGCAAATTAAAAAATAGTTTTTATCACGCTAAAGAAGTATAACTTCTAATGCGCGTCTATAAGTACACGCACTCACTTTTTTATTTACTGTATTTTACGATGCTATAATTAATATTATAGTCTAAGTTAAGTTAATCAACTATTTTCAGTAATGCATTAATAGCTCGGTTACAGGTGGCGCCCAACATGAGCGAAAACTGTACATTTTAGAGAAAAAAATATTTACATTTTTTTCATATTATAACACCTAGAATTCATTTATATTTTTTTACCTATGTTAATACGTGACATTGAGAATGTTTTTTTTAATATCTCAGGATCCACTGAACCGATTTGACTCAAAATCTAATCAGATCTAAGTTAAAGGCTGATAAACACAATAGAACAATCGGCATGGCCGTATGTTGTTCCGTTTTTACGATATCGAAGGCGAAAAATTGACCACACACACACATACAGACATCAGTCTCAAAACGTGAAGATCTGTTAACTAGGTACTAGGCACTAGGTAAACAAAACCCGCCTATGTTGCGTCTGTTTTATTTGTATTAATAATTAATTTAGTTGTTTTTAATTTTAATATTAAGTTTATTGAAATACATTTAAAAAACGCTGTTTTCGGTCAGAGACCATCAATACAATTAAATTATTTTATTTCACAAAATGTTTACTACACAGTGACAATTATTCTTACGTAAGGTCAAACTAAAGAGACGAGTAAGTTATTTAATTTTCTAACTTATATAACACCTCCTCTTTTTAGATTGACCCATATAATATAAAAAAATACAAAAAGGAATAAAAATATGCAAATACATATAATGTTAAGACAATTATATCAAAATTAGACTTTAACACTAAAACTAGAATATTTTCATATTCAATAATAAAATTACTTTGAATTAAAATTAACTTGATAGTCGTTGAAGCGTACAGGTCGCCTTCGTAAGCGAGTACTCGGTAGCCTTGCAGGTGTAAAACCTACACTATTTTGAGACTGACTGCATTGTGAATTTTGTTCAGTACTATCATTTCGACTTCCTTGCTGAGCACTATCCGAATTCGACACTGACTGTTGCGTTGTATTCAAAGTTTGATCAATTAAATTTCTATTATGAAAAACTGGCACATTTAAAGAATGCCTAAGATGATAGCTATTTCTCCTTAAATGCTTATTATCATGAGTTTTTACATTATAAGACCTATATGAATTTGCTTTATCTAGTATTTTACCAGACTCCCACTGCTTATTATTTCTAATTACTACATCATCATTTTTATCAAATTCCTCCCTTTCCCTTGCTGTGCGGTCATAATAGGCTTTATATAAAGCTTGTTTTGTTAACAATTTCTGATGAACTTCGTTTTTATCATATTCTGTTGGGCTGAGTAACTTATTCAAAATTGGCAATTTCGTTTTAACCTGTCTACTGAACATTAATTGAGCGGGTGAAAGCCCCAAACCCTCTATAGGTGTGTTTCTGTAATTTAAAAGTGCTAAATTCAAATCTTGATTTTTTCTTAGAAGGTTTTTTGCAATTTTTACTCCAGCTTCAGCCCTGCCATTTGATTTTGGATAGCGTGGGCTTGACGTAACAATATTAAATCCCCATGCTCTAGCAAAATTCCGAAATTCAAACGAGTTAAATGGCATATTATCTGCTATGAGCTTGTTAGGTATACCATGTACAGCAAAAATTTCTTTTAACTTTGTTATTACAGAATACGCTGTTTTATAATCAATCTTCAGCACTTCTAACCACTTTGTAAAATAATCGCTGACTACTAAATAACTTTTATTACCGTATTCACAAATGTCTACGGCAATACTGCTAAATGGCACGTCAGGTATTTCCCGTAATAGCATTGGTTCTTTAATGTTTGCCGATCTGTATTTTTCACAAATATTACATTTTAATATTTCATTGTCTATATCAGCATTTATTCCTGGCCAATAAAACAGTTCTCGAGCCCGCGCCCGTGTTTTAGTTATTCCTAAGTGACCCTCATGTAACATTTTTCGAACTTTATTTCGTAAGCTTACCGGTACAATTAATCTGGTTTCAAAGAACAATAAATTATCTATAATACACAACTTATCTTTAACTTTGTAATAAACTTTAAGATCCTCTCTGATATTATGAATCGACTTTGGCCATCCTTGTAAACAGTACTCTTTTAACTTTACAATAATACAATCATTTTCAGATTCCTTAATAAATTCCTGCCTATCCCTATCAGAAATATTGTAAAACTGATTTACCCCGTGAACCATTTCAAGCATTGTCTCATCATCTTCAACCTGATCTTTTAAATATGCTCGGGACAAGCTATCAGCTACATGTAAATACTTTCCTGGAGTATAGAAAACATCCAAATTATATTTTAATAATTTTAATTTCATTCTCTGCAATCTATTAGAACCAATGTTATTAATATTTTTATTTAACAGCGATACCAGGGGCTTATGATCTGTTTGAATTTTAATACAGGACCGTCCATAAATGAAATTATGAAATTTCTTACATGCAAAGACAATACTTAGCAACTCTTTTTCAGTTTGTGCGTAATTTTTTTCACAATCTGTTAAGCTTCTAGAAGCGTAGCATACAGGTCTATTATTTTGCATAAGGCAACATCCTAACCCGTCTTTTGACGCGTCACATTGTATACATATTTCTGCATTACAGTCAAAGTTGGCAAGTACTGGAGCATTTGTTAGTATTTCCTTGATTTTATCTATTTCCGCTGTATGACATGGTAACCAAATAAACTCATTTTTTTCTTTTAGCAGTTCTCTCGTTTTTACAGTTAATTTAGAAAGATTAGGTATAAAATTTCTGAAATAATTTATGAGACCTAAAACCCTTTGTAGCCCCTTTTTATCTTTCGGATTTTCCATCTCAGACACCGCTCTTAAACGATCCTCATCAGGTCTTATACCTAAGCTACTAAACTCATGACCTAAATATTTAACTTTATCTACTTTATACTGTAACTTTTATTTATTAAATTTTACATTTAACTTTCTAGCCCGTTCAATAACAGCTTGTAATATCTGATCGTGCTCAGTTTCGGACTCCCCAGCAATCAAAATATCATCAAAATAAATTACGGTTCCCTTTATATCACCAAAATTCTCCTGATTAAGCTTTTGAAAATATTCAGGTGCCAAGTTAAGCCCAAATGGCAATCTTAAGAATTTGTAACATCCAAACGGAGTACTGAAGGTACACAATTTGGTAGACCTATCGTTCAATTTCACTTGATAAAATCCATCCTTTAAATCTAATACACTGAAAAACTTTTTGCCTGATAGCTTTGCAGTTATTTCTGATAATGTTGGAATTAAAAAATATTCTCTTTGAATGCATTTATTCAAATCATTTGGGTCCAGACAAATACGCAAAGTTTTATCTGGCTTTTCAACTACTACCAAGTTGTGAACCCACTCAGCTGGCTCATCCACTTTCTCAATAATTCTTGATTTTTCTAATGAATTTAATTTTTCTTTAAGTCTATCTTTAATTGCCATCGGAACCCTCCTCGGTGGCCTTGCTACAGGTACACTGTTATCTTTAAGTTTTATGACTAATTCCTTCTTAAACTCGCCTAATCCCGTGAATATATCTATATTGTTCTCAATTAATTGTTCTTTACTTAATTCACATCCTATTGCATACAATTTTCTCAAAACTAACCCAAGACTACTACACGCTTTCAGTCCCAAAATAGGTTTTGCTTTAATATTAACAATTATGAAATTTAATACAATTCTTTTACCCCTTACAACACATTCTAACTCTATTGTGCCTGCTGGCTTAACACGGAACCCTCCATAGCATTCTAGTACTACATTAGTTGATTTGAAATTAATTTGCTTATTTAACTTTTCAAAAATCTGCAGAGGGAGTACATTTACCTCACTACCAGTATCCAATTTAAAGTTAATGTTATAACCTTCAATAATTACATTTTCATACCATTCCGTATTGCATAACGACTTTATCCTGTTGACCTCAACGACCTGCACGCTATCAATATATTCTTCTACGCAGGCTTCTTCACTGCAGTCTTCATTCGTTTGACCTTGGATCTCCCTCACGTTCCGCATCCTGCATGCTGCCTCAAAGTGATTCAAACGACCACAACGATTACACCTCCTACCATATGCCGGACATTTTCTAGCCTGATGGATTCCGTTGCACCAATTGCATTTTTTACGTGGATATTGATTATCTTGATTTTCTCTCGGATGACCGTTAGAATTCTCTTCATATTTTCTTGTTTTTGATGCCGAGTAGCTTTGCTGATCATGTTTCTTCCTAATTAGATTGACATTACTGTTGTTCTGGAGTTCTTTTACTTGTTGTTTAGTTATTTCACTGTTTTTACTAATATCAGTAGCTTTTTCTAGCGTAAGGTCAGCAATGTTTAATAGTTTTTCTTGTAAGTCGAGGTCACTCACGCCCAAAACCAACCTATCTCGTATCATTTTTTCTGACTGCGTCTCAAATCCACACGTTTTAGATAACTTTTTCAAGTCTTCAATGAAATGACTTATACTTTCCCCCTCCATTTGACATCTCTTATAAAATATGAACCGCTCATAAACTTCATTTTTTGTAGGAATCATATATTTATCAAACTCTTCAATAACTTTCTTATATTTCAGCTTATCATCTTCACTTAAAGCAAAATTATTGTATATTTCTATGCCTTCTTCTCCAATAATATTCAATAACGTAGCAACTTTAACTCCATCTTCTTTATTATTTTTTCCGCTGGCTAGCATGTAGATTTCAAAATGCTGTTTAAACTTTTTCCAGTTTGTCACAACGTCCCCTTCATATGACAAACACGCTGGTATTCTTGCTTCCATTTTCTTTTACCTCTTATCAAGTTTTTACTATATTATATAATTTTAAAATTTTGCGTAGATAGCGGTATTAAAATTTTCTAATTTTAAAATGATCTTAATTAAAATTTTGTTCTTGGTCCGCAGCGCCATGTTTTATTTGTATTAATAATTAATTTAGTTGTTTTTAATTTTAATATTAAGTTTATTGAAATACATTTAAAAAACGCTGTTTTCGGTCAGAGACCATCAATACAATTAAATTATTTTATTTCACAAAATGTTTACTACACAGTGACAATTATTCTTACGTAAGGTCAAACTAAAGAGACGAGTAAGTTATTTAATTTTCTAACTTATATAACAGCGTCTTAACTGAAATTTAATGTATCTATTTATTATAAACATTTTCAAAAATTGTTCCAAATTGTTCAGAATGATGTGAAACGTCAAGATTTTATCATGGTTTAAGCTTCCATCAATAAAATATATCCAAATACTATGTTCAATCAACTATTTACCTCAAAACTCAAAAGCCACTAAACGACTAAACCAATTTGCATAACTCTTTCAGTGACAAATATTCCACACTTTCAAGAGTAACAATAGCATTACGTTATTACAAAATTGGGTTGAGCAGTGAGCGAAAACAGATATTTGCACCCGGACGAAGCTAGATCGAGATTCTTTTCAGATATATTGTGGAGCGCTGGACGCTAGAGCATAATAAGACCAAAAGCGGTGAATGCAATCGTGGAGTGAAATCATTGTTTTTTCTGGTCCATACTTCATGTAGTTCAATTAGTGACTACATGGTACAGTTGAAATGAACCTTTAACCATAAACTCTGCTTGTATCAACGATTTATGCTCTGCAAACTAGATCGGATAAAAATGCAATCCACACTATACCCAATTTGTATATTTATAAAAATTGTATTATTAACCGACGCTAAAAAAAGGAGGTGGTGCTCAATTCGGTTGTATTTTTTTTCTTTCTCAGAACTTCGTTATTTATGGACCGATTTGGAAATTTTTTTTTTATTTGAAAGGATATACTTTCAGATTGGTCCCACAGAAATGTCATCAAAATCGGTTCAGTAGTTCGGCTGATTTTAATAAAAGTTAGTAACGGCGTGTGATTCCTTAAGGTAAATGTCACATTTTGACACATCAGACAGCGTAAGAAAGTCGGTTTAATAAAAGTGAGTAACGGCGTGTGATTCCTTTAAGGTAAATGTCACTTTTTGACACTAAAAAATAAAAAATAAAAAACTTTTTAACAAAAAAAAAACCCCATTCAAAAAGCCACTAAAAAGAGGAAAATAGTGAAATTTTGAGGTCTGCGCCAATTTAATAAAATATGAAGTTGGTTAAAAAGAAGATATTAATCACTATACTGTACTTTTTAATCGACATCTTATTTTATTAAATTTGCGCAGACCTCAAAATTTCATTATTTTCCTCTTTTTAGTGGCTTTTTGAAGGAGGTTTTTTTTTGTTAAAAAGTTTTTTTTTCTATCTTCTAAAATCTTAATCATGGAGCCGGGGAACCAAGTGCTTGGGGGCTCCTAGTTTCCAGGGGCCCCTATCCTACCCCATTTGTAATTTGATAAACGTTGTATTACTTCCTACCTTCTAAATCAAGGAGCCTCGAAAACTACAAGACTGGATAAAAATGCAATCCCTGTGTTGTTTCCTTTAATTCCTTTATTGTTTAATTCTTATCATTTTGTGTCTGGCACATGGGATTAATTCCTTGACGCAAAAGGTGATTTTAAAAAGACTGCAATCCACACTACCCAATTTTTACTTTCTACCGTCAAAATCAAGGAGCCGGGGGTCAACGTGCTTTGGGGCTCCTCGTTTCCAGGAGCCCCTATCCTACCCAATTTTGATTTCGATAAACGTTGTATTACTTTCTAATTTCTAAATCAAGGAGCCGGGGTACACGTGCTTGGGGGCTCTTAGTTTCCAGGGGCCCTTATCCTTTTCAATCTCATAAATATTGTATATTACTTTCAACCGTCTAAATCAAGGAGCTAGGGGACCAAGTGTTTGGAGGCCTCTAGTTTCCAGGGACCGCTATTCTACACAATCTGTATTTTGATAAACGTTATATTAATTGGTAAGTATATGATAAAATCAATCGATTTTTAAAACCCCCTTATATCCACACAATATAATTCACATAACAGTTAGAGGTGAAAATACTAAATATCTCAGGCAGCAAGGCTGCCATGATTTGTAAGCTATATCTAAGAAAAATTATAATTTAAAAAAACAAAAAAACACGCTTTAATGAACTAAAAAGTAAAAAGTAATTAATTTTATTGTAACAAAGCGTGGGGTGCTTTGTAATATTTTCATACTACCCCACGCTTTTTTACAATAAAATTAATTATTTTTTACTTTTTAGTTCATTAAAGCGTGTTTTTTAGTTTTTTTAAATTATAATTTATTTTTGCTTTTTAGTCCTGGAGATACTGGTCAGGATAATGGGACAAACTTAGGGAATTATTGTATTGTCATCGGTCCTTGATAAGTGTGCAAAGTTTCAGTTCAATCTGAAGTTTTTTGCTTTTTTTTTTTAGTCCTGGAGATCCTGGTCAGGATAATGGGACAAACTTATTGAATTATTGTATTGCCATCTGTCCTTGATAAGTGTGCAAAGTTTAAACTAAATCTGACCGTTCAAAGTTGGTCACAATCAAGTTCAAAGAAGTCGGTTACAAACTGACAAAAACCCGCAAACAAACATACAAGTGAAGCTAATATAAGCGTGTTAAAAAATCAAATGACCACACTGTCGGGACTTGAACCCGAAACTCCCAGTTTCCGGCTAGCTGAGTTACCGATTTCTCCACAGTGCCCGAGAGTGGAAACCGATCTCTTCTTATATATAGCAATTTCAAGTTGAAAACACACTACATGCGAGAGTCGATTATTCAAATAAGATGTAAAGCATAGTACAGCTATTAAACATTCGAATCACTGTACATGCGAGAGTTAACATTTTATAAGTTTTATCAACTTAATAAACTCGTTAGGCTGGGATGCCTTAGGTTTTACCTATAGATAAACAACGTTTTGAGTTCCTGTTGCTTATCTATAAACGTTATATTAAGTACCTATACTTTCTACCTTCTAAATCAAGGAGCTGGGGACCCAAGAGACTCCTGTGCTTGGGGCCTTCAAAAGTCTTAAAATCCACCACTACTACAGTGGTTTTGTGAAGCATTTTGAAAGGTCTTTCTAGGTTATGTTTAATTTTCGATTGTTTTATGTTATATTGTGTAATACCAGTATACACATATAGTACTACATAGTAGATATAATAGAGGGTTTTCGTATATCCAGTCCAGTGTAATAATGAAGATGACCATTGGTACAATACACAACAATTAGTGTGTGGTGTGCGATTCAACTGTTTCAACTGCACACACACACACACACACACACACACATATACGCGCGCGGGCCGTGTATAACAAAACAGTATCAACGTCTTAACAGTCATACACGCTAAATGTCTAATGGTCCATCTAGACGTAACAATGATTGATCGTAATTAAAAAAACTCGGGTCGCAGTGCCAAACCCTGCCGACAATATAGTGTATTTGCTAATACAGGCATTGTGGCTTTATTATGTGAACTTTTTGTTTTTTTGTAAAATAAAAAATGTAACCTCTTAATACATCCCTTATAATAATATTTTTTTCTTAATTGCAATATTGTTATCATTACAGCATCTGCACCAAATTAAATACACCCTTCGGTAAGGAAATCCGTATCCGCAAACTAATGTTTTTATAAAAATCGTAAGTCCGGCCCTATTGGGCCGATTTTTTTTATATTTTAACACCACGTTTTATTCTTTACCAAAGGGTTAAATTTCAATTTTGAAATGATTCAGACAATTTTTTCGGTATTTTTGGGCCCAAAAACGTTTTTCAACTTCTAAAAACCACCCTTAAAATGGTCCGATTGGGCCCATTTTAAATAGGCTTCGTGCGGTGATGGATGAATTTACCAGTTTTATAATATTAGTATAGATATAGGTACAGTTTACTTCTAAAATTTAATACCTTACGTAATGTCTTTGTAAGAAAGTGACAAGAATTTTACAGCACTATACTTTCTACAAACATTGACTCTACAGAATAGCGCCATTTTTAACACGCTTATATTAGCTTCACCTGTATGTTTGCGTGCTTGCTTGCTTGTTTGTCAGTTTGTAACCGACTTCTTTGAACTTGATTTTGACCAACTTTGAACGGTCAGATTTAGTTTAAACTTTGTCGACTTATCAAGGACCGACGACAATACAATAATTCAATAAGTTTGTCCCATTATCCTGACCAGGATCTCCAGGACTAAAAAAAAAAAGCAAAAAACTTCAGATTGAACTGAAACTTTGCACACTTATCAAGGACCGATGACAATACAATAATTCCATAAGTTTGTCCCATTATCCTGACCAGGATCTCCAGGACTAAAAAGCAAAAATAAATTATAATTTAAAAAAACTAAAAAACACGCTTTAATGAACTAAAAAGTAAAAAATAATTAATTTTATTGTAAAAAAGCGTGGGGTGCTTTGTATCATATTTTCATACTGCCCCACGCTTTTTTACAATAAAATTAATTATTTTTTACTTTTTAGTTCATTAAAGCGTGTTTTTTAGTTTTTTTAAATTATAATTTATTCATTGATTGAAACATGGTCAATGGTCATACAGAGATAATAATGTGGAATGAACTTTAAAGAAACGAGCCGACGAGCCAGGAGGGTGTAGCGGTACATAAAACACATCAGCATGGCAGCAAGGTTTCCCTACATTATATGTTTAATGGGGAGAATAATTCCCTCCACCATGTGCCCTAATAATATAAATAAGGGTTTTGTTATTATAAGAGTAAACCATATACATACATGTTATAAACGAATGTGTGTGTGTGTGCTTAACACATGAATAAACTCTACATTACTTAACATATAAACACATCACACCCTCCTTTTTTATGCGGCGAAATTAATTACTGCGCTGAAAAAATGATTTCTTATGAACTGATGCTTTTTTGTTTTTATCACGTGCTCGTGTTGAAAGGGTTTAATATAAACGCGATCCGTAAAAAAAAACGTCTCGTTAACAGTGTACTTAATTAGAAGTGTACTTTATTTTTTTAAGGTCACCAACAGCTAGTGTTATTTGTGCCTAGTACCAATTTACATTTTCAATTTATTATTCCAATCGACGTTCCTTTTTTACATGAATTGCGCGCGCATACCGTGTTCACAAATGCTCCGGTAACTAAGCAATAGTTTTGTCTATATCGGTTGTCACTGACTGCTGCTGGCTAGGCGGCAGGACACGGTATGCGTGTCTCTCTTTTTCTTGCAGAACAAGCAGTGACGATATCTCGCTCTTATTTCGAGAGATAGGTCCGTGGATATTTTTACTAGTTCTCTGATTGGAACCTGGGAACTGGGGGCTTGTAATAGAGGAGCCGTGGAAACGCCGACGGCATCGCTACATGCTTGGCTAATATCAAGCCCGAAAGTCAATACAAATATATAAAACTGTAACGGACCCATATAACCCTGACAGTTGGATGCTTTAAATAGTATTGATTTTCTCTTACCGTGCTTAACCGCAACGAGCCACCACTGAATCCAAATGCAATCTGAAACAAAGAAAACCATTTTTATCATCATATTCTTCAATTCGATTACAATTTAAGTAATAATAATATGGTATACTAATTAATTATAAAAAATTTTTCGTTAGAAAGCAGCCAATTATATAATTGTTTCGAAACATATTGGAAAAAATCATTTTACCAACCAGTAGTCACAGTCAGGATTCTAACCTGAACCTTTCCACTTTCGCGGCGGAATGAGCTTACAATACTCAACCGGGACATGATTGCTAAATTAATATTCTCCTTATATGCTTCAGAATCAATAGATTTTCACTACATGCGAATGTCAGTTCATATATGCTGATTCAATAGCTATGATATGAAGTGAATCCCGTACCAGCGAGAGCCCAACATGAAAGTGAAAATTATTTCGAAATAATGTTCACTTTCATGTTGGGCAGTTATTATAGCCTATGTCCTAATTTAACCTAAAGCAAAATATCACCTATCGGACCGTCAACATTTTTTTGAAATCAGTCTTCTGAGATTACGCCCGTTTTTCATTCGGGCGAATCCGGGCCGACCAGTTTTAATTATACATCGAAACCATCCTCGTGAATCAATCTATCTAATCGTGAAAACCTGAACAAAATTCGTTCAGTAGTTACGGAGAAAATCGGGCACAGAGAGACGGACAGATAGACGCGGCGGGGGACTTTGTTTTATAATATCTAGGTATTGATTAGGAAAGGAAGGCGTGGCGGAGTCGCAACTGTCTCCTTCTAACTAGAATCTGAATTAAACGTACGTTCACCAATTGACACGACACAACTGTCAAATTTCATTCATTCTACTAACATAACCTCGTTTTTTAAACACGTCGTCGTTAATAATTAAAGCAATTTGTTATGGGATGATGTCTTGTACTTGACTGTAGTTATAATGAAAATTATGACTGCAAAAAGTTTAAATTGCCGACTAAGGAAAATGCTAAAATAATACCTAGATATCTAATACCTAATTGAGGAAAACATTTTTTTTATCCTTTTAGCTTGCCCTCCCTTGATCTAGCGTAGCTCAGACGACTTCAACTCCAAATGGAAAGAACAAACTCAATTTCTTATTACAACTGCTTAAATTATACCTCGACAAACGTCAACGAGATTAAGTTAGGTTAGAATAAACGTGACTGGCTGAATCAAGTCAGGACATTCATTTTTCATAAATTTTTAATTTCAAATAAAAAATCATTTCACACGAAATAATAAATTTTTGTAGTCAATAATAACCGGATTTATAAATTATTTTTATGAAATAGCCATTGTTTTGGTAAGAAATGTGTTTTAAGAGAATAGTAATGAATATTCCGTTAAATCCCATACATTTTTGAACGCCAATCGACTCCACTTTAAATTTCGCGCTCAAATTAGGATCGCCTACTTCTGTAGTCTATTGTAATTATTTCTTTAATAATATCCTCACTCCGTCGAATTTAATCGGTGCCAGTCTATAGTAGAGTCTTTTAATATTCAACAAATTAAATCCCAACATAATTTTCTTATTTAAATATTTAAACCGAGCACAATAATCGGTGCCAGTCTATAGTAGAGTCTTTTAATATTCAACAAATTAAATCCCAACATAATTTTCTTATTTAAATATTTAAACCGAGCACAAATAACTAACGTGTCATATTGATTTTGTAGTTTCATTTGAAGAATAAAATCGGGCGTTCGATGAAAGAGGGTTTCGGTCGGTCGGTCGTCGAGATTATTTAAGATGCCATGCCACGTACCATCTGTAATCTGTGCAGAGGCGCAGAGCGGCCATAAGCCAAAAAATCGCGATCTTTTACTTTTCCCAAAGGCCAAATAAAATTTATGGCTGATTTGACATTTCTTGCTCGGACTTCTCCTTCATAATATTTACTAGACTTTCTCTATTCCGAACTGAGCCGCGGTATATAGCTTACCTTTTCTTCTATAGTATCTCTCACTTGCACCGTCTTAAAATCGGCCATCGAAAGAAATTTTATATCTGCGATTTCTCACTTCGGAATAGTAGATTGTATTTCTAGTTGCGTAATGAGGTATATTACTGACGAGTAGTGACAAAAAAAAATTGTTAAATTGTGTTTTAAAGACCACCAACAGGTAAGGTTATTTGAGCCTAGCACCAATTCATATTTTCAATTAATTATTTTTTTTTTAATAATAAATTGAAAATCCAATTGACACTTTTATCAGCTCTCGGGTTAGAACCCGGGAACTGGGGACTTGTAATAGAGGAACCATAGCAACGCCATGTAAACAACTGCATTGCTACACGCTCGGCTATTCTCAAGCCCGAGTAGTGACAGTACGATGGCTAGCGAGTCATAATATAATTACGCACGAGATATATATGGTATTTTTTTCCATACCTACTATAAAATAGCTACTTTTCATTTCATTTTCAAAATTTTTTGACAGTCGCCAACTTCACATTTATAGCAGGCCGTGCTACTTAAAACAACGGGCGAATCAGAGCGAATAAACACAAATCACTATATGGAAACTGTTTACTTATCACACTAGTGTGTTTTGAAAACACTTTCAATACACCCATGCCTGTTTATTTTATTTATTGTAAATTATAGACGCGTCGACAACTTAGGTCATTAGCGTCTTGATTACATTAAATAACAACTCACTTAAAACTAAATTACATCACAAAACATCCATGAGCGGAGACGGGATTCGAACCCACGACCGTCTGATCCAGAGCTCACAACGCTAATCACTGGACCACACTGTCCTCCACCTGCCTGTTAACTGACCCATTCCATGCATACACATACACGCATGTAAAGTAGTTATTTTATAGTGGGTATGGCAAAAAAGATTTTTATCTAATAAACTGTTAGACAGTATGCATAGATTTAAAACTTTTTTAATTATGTAGGATTGTAGACAACAAAATCCGAACTACAAAATGCCGACCTAATGGTTCGTAGATTGGTCTCGTAGCTACAACGGTATGGGCTACGGGCTACGGAGAGCGTCGTCTGTGACGTATATCGGCGTACATTAACGCCGTGATACCCCGACGCCTTCTTACTAACGTGATACTCTAGAAAGTTCGGTATAACGTTTTGTTGCCACACAGTATAATAGAAAATTCACTCAGGGTCAATCACAACTTCTGAAATATACCGCACGATATTATTCTTCTAGTTTTAACACGCTTATATTAGTTCCATCTGTATGTATGTAACGGATTCTTTGAACGCGATTTTCACTCACTTCAAAACTTCAGATTGAACTCAATTAATTCCACCTGTATGTATGTAACGGATTCTTTAAATGCGATTTTCACCCACTTCAAAACTTCAGATTGAACTGAATTAGTTCCACCTGTATGTATGTAACGGATTCTTTGAACGCGATTTTCACTCACTTCAAAACTTCAGATTGAACTCAATTAGTTCCACCTGTATGTATGTAACGGATTCTTTAAACGCGATTTTCACCCACTTCAAAACTTCAGATTGAACTGAATTAGTTCCACCTGTATGTATGTAACGGATTCTTTGAACGCGATTTTCACCCACTTCAAAACTTCAGACTGAACTGAATTAGTTCCACCTGTATGTATGTAACGGATTCTTTGAACGCGATTTTCACCCACTTCAAAACTTCAGATTGAACTGAAACTTTGCATACTTATCAAGGACCGATGACAATACAATAATTCAATAAGTTTTTTAGTCCTGGAGATCCTGGAAAATTACACGCATACCAAAACTTTTTTTCAAAAAATTCGCCTGTAGGATCTGTAGTCTTGGTCCTTCATTTGGCGTTTACCCGAACCATTTAGCTTCAAAAATAGCGTCGGGAGAGCGCTAACCCTTAAAATACTGTTGTATTCCTAGGACATCTGTCGAATTAAAACAGGTTTTCAGTACCATGCCTAGGCAAATCATTTCAGAGAGACTCTAGATTAAAGAAAAAGAATATGAAACTCCTCTTCACTTATTTGTAGAAAATTACTAATTATTTCTTATAATATTATTGTAGTAACTATTGTATAAAATACTTTCTCTTATTAGACAGTTTAAAGTAATATTTAACCAACCCTGGATTGTTGGAATAAGTACAGTGGCGACAGTGTGTTGTTTTAAACTGAGGCTTACAAATAATGGCCAGACCAAAAAGTTTTCCACCCATTAGCTGCACTAAAAAATTTGTAGTTGTTCAGAAATAATTTCTTATAGACAAATAATTAAAAAATGTATAGCTTTTAATTGTAACTTAATAAATAAAAATTCTACATTTACACATAAGTATTATAAAATGGACGACAGCTGGAGAGAATAAAAAAATGAGATTAATTTAAAAAAACTGTTGAAAACAAATGGGTTAAAAAGAGCGGAGTTACTGATAGTGAGACGCAGGGATGAGTCTGGAAGTGTGATTATCGCTCCCTTTCCGTCCTTCTGGAATGGGAAGGTTTACAGGGAAACCAGGTGTCGGAAGGCACTACTGGTGTATATTGCTGCCTTGCCCTCGTACAGAGATGCACTTCTCAATTTTTCAGACAATATTTCAATAGTCTGGGATCAATTTTTCAGACAATATTTCAATAGCCTGGGATCTAAAATTTGGTTTCGTTATACGTGGTACAGATGCTAAAAAAAATTTGTTAAAAAAATATTTTGACAAAGTCTAATATACAAAATCTATGTAAAATTTTCCCCTCTTTCGTTTAAGAGATGTTTCTAAGCGATTTCAATAGTCTGGGATTTAAAATTTGGTTTCGTTATACGTGGTACAGATGCTAAAAGAAATTTGTTAAAAAAATATTTTGACAAAGTCTAATATACAAAATCTATGTAAAATTTTCTCCTCTTTCGTTTAAGTTATGTTTCTAAGCGATTTCAATAGTTTGGAATCTAAAATTTGGTTTCGTTATACGTGGTACAGATGCTAAAAGAAATTTGTTAAAAAAATATTTTGACAAATTCTAATATACAAAATCTATGTAAAATTTTCTCCTCTTTCGTTTAAGATATGTTTCTAAGCGATTAAACTTCATTTGAACAAGCTATAAGCGAAAAGCAACGTTTTTTCAGTTTATTCTCCTCTGGGAAGAAGTGTTGACGTCTAGACAAGACAAGACTTTCAAAGTCTTGTCTTGAAATATCAAGACTTCACTAAGTCTAAGTCTAGATTAACAAACTCTTGTCTTGTCTAATATCAAGACTTTAGATTATTTTCAAGAGTCTAGATTAGTAGTAGTAGTAAGTAAAGTAAACCTTTATATACTACTACTTAGTTTATCTAGACTCTTGACAATTGTCTAGAGTTTTGGCAAAAGTCTTGATCTAGATAAAGCAAGTCTTGTCTTGTCTTGAAAATTTCTAGACAAGACTTTTGCAAGTCTTGTCTTGAAAATCTAGACAAGACAAGACAAGAGTCTAGATCTAGACGGCAACACTATCCATGAGCGGAGGTGGGATTCGAAACCACGACAATGTGATCAAAAGGACGCTACGCTAACCGTTACACCACACTGTCCTCGGGCTGTGTCTTAAATATATATAGATAACGCACCGATACGGGCCTGTAATAGTCTGCGAAAGGAGAAACGGTTAAGAGAACAGGCCGGACGGGGGAAGGAAGAAATTGGGACGTGAACGAGGAAGGGATCGAGGGGGGGGGGAGAAGAGGGTGCCGAGTGTGGAGCTAAATCTGCTACAGGTTATGCCATCAAAAGAGCGGCTGAGCAATAATCGTAAATTCTATTAAAACATAACCACGGCGAGAAATCTGCAGCCATTTGTTTCAGTACGCCTGCGCATTTGCTTCTATGGCATACAATATATAACACCAGTCTGTTTTATATCATAATATACGTGTGTCTGTGTGTACGTGTGTGTTACTCCGATTTGCAGTTTGAACGCCAGCTCTGGCCACCTTTTTATATTACATTACGTAGGGTAAAAGCACCGCTTCTCGACCACCTACCTATATAATAGTTGACCGATTTTTAAGGCTCCGTAGAAACTAAAGGTACGTGCAGTACGCAGCTGGAGATGGTAGCATGTATGGTAGATGGTGGCTGAAATTATAAGCGCTTATAGGTTTGCACAACGAAGCTTTGAAACTAGCATTGATACAAGCTTAAGTCGCGTTTGAAATGTTAGATAGCGAAAACGAATATTTGTGTTCTTCTGCTACAAATAGGTATATTTTAAATACAAATTTGGGTAGGAGCTATCATGTCCACCATATTAATAGAAAACGATCTAAACATGGCGAATTTCATCATTTATACCAAGAATTAAAATTTTACCTAAACCGGTTTTTTTGAATATTTGCGTATGGAACCTAACATTTTTAAATACGTCTTAGAAAAAACTCAAAACAAATTAAATAAAAACTGGCAAAATTTCACTTATTAAACTAGTCACATCCACTGCGAAACTTGTAACGGCCATTTGACAGTTGTCACACGTTGATTGTAGTAGTCAGCGCGCTGAAAGAATCGTGAGATACATTCTTGAATCTACCAGCTCTTGTAACAGCGCTAATACCTGCTACACTCACTGCTTCGTTGTGTACGCTCGCATATATGACAATGCATTAATTTAAGCAAGCCCTGCTGTGATCTACGCTACCATCTAGAATCCCAGCTCCATACTGCACGTACTTTTAGGAATTCGTAGGTACACTCTCGTCGAACTCGTTCGCAGGAGATATCGCCGAGAGATTAGGCAAAGCGAGCGTCTACGAATGTGTGTGTGTGTGTGTGTGTGTACAGTGTACACGCACTCGGCGTGGATCGGCTTCAATTGTCATTTAAATTACTCAATTCAATATAAACTACGCAGTTAAACACGAGAGTGTACTGATTGAGCTTGCATTCGCAGTTCGGTTCCTTTGAGTCGCGGTCAAAAAAACCGACTTTATACGGAACGCTTCCGAGGCGAGACAGGGCACTACGAGGCCGGCCGAGAGTTGCCAGGACACTCTCGCGTTCGGGTAGTCTCGGTATCCCACGGCGAGAGTGTACTGCCGGCATGTTTCGTCATGTCAACCCATACGTTTGTCTGTCACAGGTCTACCATCCTCTCATTTGTACACTAAGAAATGAGAAGGCCCATTACATAGATTATCGATGGTCCATTTGTAGCCAGCGATTAATCTGGTAATAGGCACACAAAGAGACAACGGCGTCGCAAACAGGTATCGCTACATCGCGTAGATTCCATAAAAACACATTGCGCATGCGTGGTTACTAATTTTACATTAATTTGTTTTGTATTCACCCATTTTATATATGTAACTATACATTTTATTTTGTAATTTTTACACATTTTATTGGAATATTACACAAATTTGGTAATTTTAATTTACTTTATGTAAAAATCACAAATTTGTTTAACTTTACAGTAAAAGTCCAAGTTTTTATGAAGTTTTCTGTGTAAAAATAAATAATAATGTAAAATCACTCATAGAAAATCGAGCGAATTCTACCTTTACTTTCAAAGTATTTTTACATCCATTTTTTACAGTGTATACCTATTAAGAAGAATTTTTGTATGCGGACGTAGATTTATGACCCAAAAACAGAAATGATGAGATTTTTGGAAAAATAATCCGAGCAGTTCCGATGAAATCCGATTCATACCAACACTTGTTAAAAAAGAGTGTACAGAATTGGTTCTTTGTAATAATATAAATAATAATAATAAATATGTGAACAAAAGGTTTCCATTAAAAAAAGGTGTAGGTATATCGGTACTTGTCGAAAATTTTTGAGAGCGAGCGAAGTCGCGGGTAACAGCTAGTATAAAGTAAAACACGACAATCCAAAATATTAACCCTTAACAAACGAAATCATAACAGAACTACATTGCTTGAGAATGGTCGAGAGTGTAGCAATGCTGTTTACATGGCGTTGCTATGGTTCCTCTATTACAAGTCCCCAGTTCCCGGGTGTTCTAGTCCGAGAGCTGGTAAAAGTGTCAATTGGATTTTCAATTTATTATAAAAAAGGTGTGGGTCTCGGGACCCCCGACAGATGTGAAACATCAAAGAAAACGTTATTGAACTCGGTGGTATTCTCTATGTAGTAGTATGTATTTTTTCAAAAGCAGCAACTAACTGTTATGCTGACGTAATCCTATATACTGCACTGTAACACCGCGTGTGTTACAGTGCACGCCTGAATCAAGAGAGAGAGAGAGAGTGCCGCAGTGGTGGGGAGAACAGCAGCGAAGGAGCGGACCAAACATTTCGTTGCATATTTCCCCTCACGCGGCTGTTCACAGCCCGACATAAGATGTTTCACATCAAAAAATAATGAATTGAAAATATGAATTGGTGCTAGGCCCAAATAACCTTAGCTGTTGGTGGTCTTTAAAACACAATTTTAACAATTGAAGTAGCGAAGTCTTTTATAAAATATGTTGTAATTAAAAAAAACATATAGGTACTTGATAAATTAACGAGTCTGTTAAGTGTGGAAATAACCATGCAATTTATAAAATAACATCACAATATTTCTAACGGCTAAAGGCATTACATATTGAATTATTCAAATATAATAGCCCTATACAAGACACTGTGCACAAAAATAATGGTTATATCCAGCGTTCATATCTCCGCGACTATACCCACTGGCGTAGCAATTTCAGATATAAGCGGCAATTGCCATTTTCACTACGAAAATGCTCTTCCAGGTCGTACTTCATCACGTTGTGTTCTGTCAATCTATTTTTTATGTGCAAACACAAATCATCTTATTGATAAAAAAATTCAATATAACCGTCTTATGCCGGGTTTATCGTACTTATTTAACATGCTGTTTTGTTAATCCACTGTTATTTCTATAGTTACTTCGTATGTTTCATGTGTAAAAATTTAATAGTGATTAACAAAACAGCGTGTTAAATGTATGATAAATCCGGCATTAGTTACTATAAAAAAGTTTTGTGTTTGGTACATGGGGGTTCCCCTGAAGCCATATGGTGATTGAGAAAAAAAAACGTTAATACCCGTACTTCCACCATATGGTGACCCGTTCACCAACCACATCGGTGTTGAGTTTTGTTACATTTGTGATTTGAAACGAGCCTTTTAAACCGGTTTTAAGTAAAAATTAAGGTTGAACCGAATATTCGACAATATCTGGAATATTTTATCCAACCTAACGGATAACCATAGTATCTGGCTGAATATTAAATTAAAATAAATTTCGGCTACAATCCGGAACATTTTTGGGTAAAACACGTACCTAAGTTAAATGTTTCATTATAGGTAATGGTATTATGACGTTTCGAAAATCTGAAAACTGACCCCAGCTGTGCATTATGCCCCTAGTAATATTATTTTTAGAGTAAAAAATGATTTGAGAAAAAAATGATCAGAATAATGTTTTTTGCAGTTATAATAAATAGTGTTGCCGTCTAGATCTAGACTTTCTAGACTCTTGTGTTGTCTAGAAATTTTCAAGACAAGACAAGACTTGCTTTATCTAGATCAAGACTCTTGCCAAAACTCTAGACAATTTTCCAGAGATAAACTAAGTAGTAGTAGTAGGTAAAGTAAACCACACTGTAAGAAATGAGAAGGCCGATTACATAGATTATCGATTTGTAGCCAGCGATTAATCTGGTAATAGGCACACAAAGAGACAATGCCGTCGCAAATAGGTATCGCCACATCGTGTAGATTCCGTAAAAACACATTGCGCATGCGTGATTATTAATTTACATTAATTTGTATTCATCCATTTTATATATGTAACTATACATTTTATTGTGTAATTTTTACACACTTTATTGGAATATTACACAAATTATGTAATTTTAATTTACTTTATGTAAAAATCACAAATTTGTTCAACTTTACAGTAAAAGTCCAAGTTTTTATGAGGTTTTCTGTGTAAAAATAAATAATAATGTAATATCACTTAGAAAATCGAGCGAATTCTACCTTAACTTTCAAAGTATTTTTACATTTATTTTTTACAGTGCACTCGGTTTAATCTGGACTCTTGAAAATAATCTAGAGTCTTGATATTAGACTTAGTGAAGTCTTGATATTTCAAGACAAGACAAGACTTTGAAAGTCTTGTCTTGTCTTGTCTAGACGGCAACACTAATAATGAAACATTATGTCAAAATACAAATAAATAATTTTTATGTTAGTTTTATATAAGTTCCTTACGTTAATTGTTCGAGGACGCCACTGCACTGTCGAATAAAAGAGCGGAGGCGCCGAATGCAGGGAACGATGTAATAGCTTCCATGTATTGCCTCGCCATACATTTAAAACGTCAGCTGAGCTTTTATAATCCGCCTTGTTCCAATTATTTCAGGAGGATTGTGCTCGCTCCTTCAGACATTTGGCAGACAAATTATTACTTTATTTTTCTATACAATTCAAATTATACTTTTATAATTTTCATATAAATCATCGTCTTGAATTTAATAGCGTAGAAATGTGAAAATTCCAATCTCTCATCTCTTATTTTATAAACTCGCTGAAATGCTCGTTCTTCGCCCGAGAGGAGGACAGTGTGGTTCAATGACTAGCGTCGCAGCCTCTGGATCAGACTGTCTTGGGTTTGAATCCCGCCTCCGCTCATGGATGTATTGTGATGTAATTTAGTTTTAAGTGAGTTATTATTTAATGTAATCAAGACGCTAATGACCTAAGTTGTCGACGCGTTTATAATTTACAATAAATAAATAAATTCGCTCGAGAGAACCTCCCCCGTTCTCAAAGTCCCTCTCACTCCGATTGTCAGTTTCAAACGATTCCGAAAAAAAGCTTTACATTAATACAAATAAATACTTCAAATGGTAGGGGCATTTCTTCGAAGTAGCGTAGGATCAAAATAAATAAATAAAAAGCGGCCAAGTGCGTGTCAGATCACGCACAGTCAAGGGTTTCGTAGTCGGGAAGAACGTTCACGGTTAAAATGCAAAGTTAATAAAAAAAATTTATAATAATTTATAGTTGAACATATAGTTTTCAAAAAATAAGTTTGTATTTCATAGTATACACTCAGTTACATAAAAAGTGGATCACCTAAAAGTATATGTAATTTCGATTCGTTGTATTTTCAAAATTAATAAGCCGATTTTGAAAATTCTTTTTTTGTTTGATAGAGCAGAGTTTTAGGAACATTTTTATGTATGGAATTTGAATTTCAATCAAGACTTGATTACAGTGGAGACGGAAGAATAAGACAATGTTTTTTTAGTCAAGTTTGAAGAATCCTACGGAAAGTAGCAGCAGCAGTAAAATTTTTTCCTTAATTGCATCTTATTCCTTGGCCTTTTTTGTATCGGTTCGTTTTTGTTTTCAGTAATTATTTCAAATAACACCCGAGTTATAAAGAAAAATTCAAAAAACTGCATTTATTTTTTATTAATGTCGTGGCCATAAGTAGGCTGGGAATGTATCGGTGTTTAGGAACAAAACAAATGAATAATTTCTTTGACAGTCCGAATTTATTGATGGTTATTATTGTTTATTGTTAAGTTTTTCATTTATGTGGATAAATAATGGTGCAACAAATAACTCCTGAACAAGTTGCAATCATAATGGCATTGACTAATGATGGACGCAGCCTACTTATGGCCACGATATTAATAAAGAATAAATGCAGTTTTTTGAATTTTTCTTTATAACTCGGGTGTTATTTGAGATAATTACTGAAAACAAAAACGAACCGATACAAAAAAGGCCAAGGAATAAGATGCAATTAAGGAAAACATTTTACTGCTGCTGCTACTTTCCGTAGGATTCTTCAAACTTGACTAAAAAAACATTGTCTTATTCTTCCGTCTCCACTGTAATCAAGCCTTGATTGAAATTCAAAATCCATACATAAAAATGTTCCTAAGACTCTGCTCTATCAAACTAAAAAAGAATTTTCAAAATCGGCTTATTAATTTTGAAAATACAACGAATCGAAATTATATATACTTTTAGGTGATCCACTTTTTATGTAACTGAGTGTATTTCTCAAAGACACTGTGAAAAATAAAGTTATTTTTGCGATCGCTATAATCTCAAGAAAATAGCGTGTAACCGAAAATCGATTTTTGACGTTACAAAATAGATGATATACAGGGTGATCCATTTTAATCTTTTTTTGAAATTATTGGGAAGGGGCAACATTTTCTGAAAAAAATGTTCAGACATAAGTTATGTAGTTTGGAGGGGGACATTGTTTGGAGACTTGAACCACCCCCCACCCCACTGAGCAGGGGTGGGGGTGACTTCGACATTTTAAATAGGAACCCCCATTTTTTATTATGATTCTACGGGAAAAAATATGAACAAAGAAAAAAAAATAGTGAAAAATAGTGTTTTTCCGTTGTTAAGCTATTTTATAATATTAGCATCCATGTACCTATGGATCCATAGAACAAAAGTTATCTATGTAGCTGTGAATCGACAATGTGTACTAGGTTCCTACAAAAGAATTTTCTCAAAAAAGTAAACCAGCAATGATGTTTTCAACACCGCATTTGTACAATAACTACGCACAAAATGTATGGAAAACATTCGAGACAGTGTCACGCGAATTCCTGCTTCTTTTTCATGATTTTTCATGTTTAATTAATTAATTTTTTATAAAAAAAAATTATTTTTTCAAAAATTTTTCAAAACTTATTTTTCACATTTTTTTTTCTTTGTTCATATTTTTTCCCGTAGAATCATAATACACAATAAAAATGGGGGTTGCTATTTAAAATGTCGAAGTCACCCCCACCCCTGCGCAGGGGGGTGGTTTTTGCCTCCAAACCATGTCCCCCTCCAAACTACATAGCTTATGAACTAGTGTTGTCCTGATTCGGGTCTATAGGCCGTCGTTGGTTAGGCCCGAATCAGGACAACACCAGCTCATCAACTGGCCGCGAAAGCCTCAACCAATACATAGCTTATGTCTCAACATTTTTGCAGAAAATGTTGCCCCTTCCCAATAATTTCAAAAAAAGATAGATAGATAATAATAATAATAGTAAATATTGATCAGTGAGTAGTTTTAAATAACATTTAAACAGCTAACCTATTTTGAAAAAAAGTTGATTAATAAAATTTGCTCGATTTAGAGTAACGTACAGGACGGCTAGTACCTATTTATGTAATTATCTATACGATTTGACTGTTCGACTACGAATTTCATGCACAAAGAACGAAACTATAATCTTCAAAAAGTCGTTTAATTTAATAAGATTTGGTGAACGAGAAGCGAGCGATCACTCGAGTTTAACGAGAAAACAAAACACAGTGGACACAGATGTTCTAGCAGTTGCTCTATAAGCACTTATGTAAGTCGTCGGGTCGGTAAAGCAGAGCACGGCATGTGGAGAGATACCGCAGCAAGCAATCCGGTTTACGAAAATACCGGTGGTGTGTGTGTTGAGTGGTTGCCCTGCCAGCTAAAATACACAGTGCCAGTCCGACAGACAGACGGACACTCGAACGATCCGATCCAATCAGTACGACCACTCCACTTGCCTCTCTCATTCACATACATATATCGACTGTTTGCATCTCACTCGTTCCTTCTCTTCGTTTGTCTTATATTATCTTGTAGTCATCTGGTGTAATTGGACAGTTCGTGAAATGTCGACGACAGTGTGGTCCAGTGGTTAACGTCGCTAAATCTGGATCGTCGTGAGTTCGAATCCCGCCTTCGCTCATGGATGTTTTGTGATGTCATTCAGTTTTAACAAAATTGTTATTTACTTCCCATTGGAAGTTATTGTAGGTAATGGGTCCGAAAATCGAAATCAAAATGGAGAAAAAAATCTTATGTTTCAAGGTCACTACACTATTTTTAGAAAGATGTCTCTGTGTGTGTGTGTGTGTGTACGTATGTGACCATTTCTTTCTAAGACGAAATCTCGAGAATGAAAAATGATATCGACTACGTTAGGGTGCCAATCGACGCGTATTAACGTAAATATGATCTGAAAGAAATTTTTTCAAAATCGGTTTAGCCGTTCTTTTTTCTTAACCATATAGACCCCAAAAAAGTAGATTTTTCACAATATCCCGCGAATAAAAAATTATATCGACTTCGTAAGGGTGTCAATCGAGGCGTGTTAACGTCATTTTGATCCGACATAAATTTTATAAAAATCGGTTCTGCCGTTTTTTTTTTTTTAATGATTGTTAAAAATAAATAATAATTATGTTTAATGATTACTTTTCTGTGTAATATCTAATTTAATTATTATTATTATTAAATATTTATCAAACTGGGAAGTTAGTCGTGTGAACCTCAAGGGTCGCATTTTAGTCCTAATAAACGACCCACCTCACGGCTTCTTTATAGTGTAATTAAGACGCTAATGACAGTTGTCGACGCGTCTATAATTTACAATAAATAAAATAAAATCGTGAAACGTCAGGACAGTACGGTCGTATAAGCACCGCGTTAGTAAAATCAAACAAAATATTTTAAATGTTTAATTTTAATTATTAATTAGCTATAAATCTGTATAAAAAACTGTTTTGACACAATCTTTTATATGAAATCTATGTAAAATTTTCTCCTCTTTCGAAGATGGGTTTCGAATAGATTGCGCGCGTACCTTGTTCACAGATGATCCGGCAAATAGGCTATAGTCTATTTATTTATGTCAAGAATGTCACTTGTCAATCCCTTCTCTGTGCTTGTTACTTGTTCACTATAGTTTCCAAAATTCCAACACAAGTGTTGCCAGACTGATGCTGGATAGGTGACAGGACACGGTATGCGTGCGCAACCGTATTTTTTTCCCCTTTTTCTTGCATAACAAGCAATAACGACCTCTCGCTCTTATTATGAGAAGAAGGTTCATTGAATGAATTATAAGCAAAACAATTTTCGTCACACATTTTTCCTTAGATTTTTTTCCTAACACAAATTTTACCCCCCTATACTTGGAAACGGTTAAAGATACAAGGCCGGTTAAATTAGAGAAAAGCTGCGCTATTTAATGACGATTTAAGAATCTGAAAAGAAATCCGGGATATTTTTATTGGTTCTTGATTTATCACGAAAAAACTAATAATTGTGGTTTCAGAAAAAAATTATTATCTTCTCTAGACTTTTGTCGCTATTTCAATCAAACTTGGTAACTATGTTTTTGACCATTACGAGTTGAATGATTTCAGAAAAAAATTTTCTAGGTATTTTAGATTTCAAATTACGATAGTCAACTTTACCAACAGTGGCATTGAAAAAAATCACCACCCTGTGTACCGCCGGGAAAGACGTAGAATTCGCTCGATTTTCTAAGTTTTACATTATTATTTATTTTTACACAGAAAACTTCATAAAAACTTGGACTTTTACTGTGAAGTTAAACAAATTTGTAATTTTTACATTAAGTAAATTAAAATTACATAATTTGTGTAATATTCTAATAAACTGTGTAAAAATTACAAAATAAAATGTATAGTTACATATATAAAATGGATGAATACAAAACAAATTAATGTAAAATTAGTAACCACGCATGCGCAATGTGTTTTTATGGAATCTACGCGATGTGGCGACACCTGTTTACGACGCCATTGTCTCTTTGTGTGCCTATTACCAGATTAATCGCTGGCTACAAATGGACCATCGACAACCTATGTAATCGGCCTTCTCATTTCTTACAGTGTGGTGATACGTCAAAAAACTGTTTTAACAAAAAAAAGCTCCTTCAAAAAAGCTACTAAAAAGAGGAAAATAATAAAATTTTTAGGTCGACGCCAGTAAATAAAACAATAATCATCAAAATCGGTTCACAAATACAGGAGAAATCGGTGTACATAAAAAAAACATAGGTGCGGATTATAGAACCTCCTCCTTTTTTGAAGTCGCTTAAAAATTACAATTAATTCTTTTATTTTAAAAATATTTTTGCAAATATCACTGCATCGAGTTTTGATGGGGTCAATCTAGTTATAAATGAAGAAACACAACAAAAACAAATTGGGGTAAAGTTATTTTGGTTAACGTAACATATTTCATAGTTTTATTTGATTCCAAAATGCATTTTCGAAACGTGTGAGATGAAGAAAAGAGAGCGGCTGTACGTGAAAGTACTCGACGCCACCGCTTTTCGTCGTTCTCAAACTGAATGATGTGTACACAAGAACCAATGTGGCTCGAGTGTAAAGAATCATAGAAAAAAACGTCGAACTAGAATTCCTTATCGAAGTAACATTCTACACGGAGTTTTTTGTCTATTGCTAAATTTCTGTATAAAGATATTACAATTTTAAGATCTAGGTATCTATTTTGACTATATCTACAATTAAAAAATTTTTACAAGCTTTTATTTAAATTGCAATGTTTGTATGTTAGTTTGTTTGCTTAGGTCAAATCTTGCAAGTCAATTTTGAACGATTTCCACGTATCCGATCGATTTGAAATTTTGTACACATATGCATTCCCGATGACAATACGTGAATCAATCGTTTTTAGAATTAAATTCAATCCCTAAGTCGGTCAAACGAGGGAGTAGGGTTTTTTGACTATTCAACGCCTAGGCCAAACCGCTAAAGCTAGAAATTTGGAATTTGGACAGTAGGTTTCTTTTGTGACGTAAGCACCCACTATATGAAGGGATTTTTCAAAATTCAATCCCTAAGGGAGTGAAAAGGGGATAAACTTTTGAACGACTAAAAGAAACAAAATAAAATATTAATAAAAAAGAAGTTTTAAAGACACGCTTTTATTTAAATGTAGATACTAAAAATAAAAAACATAAGTTTTAATTATTTAGTTTATAATTATAAAAGTGTGGGTCGTGACTAATAAAATATCGTAGAGTTTATAATTATGAAACTAAATTATTAAAACTTTTTTTTTCCTTTCTAGTACATTTAAATAAAAGCCTGTCTTTAAAAAGTTTTTTTTTTAATATTTTATTATCACATTCGGATCGGTGACGCTGAATCGGGTTTACTCGGCTCCACTCGACATCAAGCGCGCTCGACTCGGTGATCATGTTTACTGTCTAGCAAGGAGTACATCGTTTCAAGAATTACGTTTTTATTATTACGTATTATAATAATAAAAAAAAACTCGGGTCGCAGTGCCAAACCCTGCCGACAATATAGTGTATTTGCTAATGCAGGCCTTGTGGCTTTATTATGTAAACATAAGTCTGTTTTTGGACAAAATAAAAAATTTAACCCCTTAATACATCCCTTAAAATAATATTTTTTTCTTAATTTCAATAATATTATCAATGCAACCTTTGTACCAAATTAAATACACCCTTCGGTAAGTAAATCACTATCCGCAAACCAGTGTTTTCATAAAATTTTTGTAAGTCCGGTCCTGTCGGGCCGATTTTATTAAAATTTTAACAGCACATTTTAATCTTTACTAAAGGGTTAAATTTCAATTTTGAAACGATTCTGAGAATTTTTTCGGTATTTTTGGGCCCAAAAACTTTTTTCAACCCCTAAATACAACCCTTAAAATGGTTCGATCGGGCCCATTTTAAATAGGCTTCGTGCGGTAATGGGTTCCAATGTGTGTACCAAATTTCGTTTAAATCGATTAAGTCTGTCGAGAGTTATCGTGTACACACATATATATATAAATATATATATATATATATATATATATATATATATATATATATATATATATATATATATATATAAAATACATATATACATAAACATTTTTAAAAATGGTGGCAAACTGTTCAGGAGGCTATGAAACGTCGAGAAATTTTGGTCCGACCCCTAGGTCCCACCATCCGACCGACGCCAATAGTGTATGTGCCATATGGCAAATACACTAATAATATATTATGTATGTTTTGCATATAATCAAATTTTCACTTCTGTCGTGTGGTCATAAGCACACACCCACTTTTTTAAATTTATTTTTATTTTGCATTATTATTGGTACTTAGTTTATGACCTAATAAAAAACTTTTTAACAAAAAAAAACCTCCTTCAAAAAGGCACTAAAAAGAGGAAAATAATGAAATTTTGAGGTCTTTGCCAATTAAAATATGAAGTTGGTTAAAAAGAAGATCTTAATCACTATACTATACTTTTTAACCGACTTCATATTTTAATTGGCACAGACCTCAAAATTTGATTATTTTCCTCTTTTTAGTGCCTTTTTGAAGGAGGTTTTATTTTTGTTAAAAAGTTTTTTATTTTTTTACTTTTTAGTGTCAAAAAGTAACATTTACCTTAAAGAATCACACGCCGTTACTTACTTTTATTAAAATCAGCCGAACTACTGAACCGATTTTGATAAAGTTTCTATGGGACCAAAGTATATCCTTTCAAATAAAAGAAAAATTTCAAAATCGGTTCATAAACGACGAAGTTATTTGCAAACATACATAAAAGATAAAAAATATATACGGTCGAATTGAGAAACCTCCTTTTTAGAAGTCGGTTAAAAAGCCATGACAAAGTCTCAGAGAGACAGAATAGTGAAAATAATAGGGTTCTAAGGAACCCTAAAAATTTGCAACCACAGGTAAGTGGTTCCGAAACGGATGCTTTTACCCCATTTAACTTGAGCGTTGTCGTTCTGTAATCGAATTCTTTTCACTACGACATCGGCGATAGCTGTTGAAGCTGTGAACCCGCTCGTTCACAGTGGCAAATTTAGATTGGCCTCTAGCTAAATATTATCTTTGCTAACCCGATGGGATTAAAGTTTGCACAAAGGCAGCGCACTCGTGGTGGTGGTAACGGGTGTTGGTGTTGGTGGCGGGAAGAGTCGGGTGTGAATAGACACGTTACTTCGATATCAACCCATCTCTACCTATATGCCATACTTAGGGTTGGGATTTACAATTTGTCGATACAGTAGAGTCCATCGTTTCTCAATCTGGGGGTCGCGACCTCCATTGGGGGGGATTGCAGCCGGTCACAAGAAAATAAAATACTTAGGTATGCATGAAATAAGTAGATTGTATATCTAGATGCGTAATGAGGCATATTACTGATGAGTAGTGTATGTAAAAATGAGCGATAGCGAGTTTTAACAGACACACGAGTCATAATATCACTCCCCACGAGATATATAATATGGTATTTTTTGCCATGTCCACTATTACTTCATTTTCAGTATTTTCAAATTTTTTGATAGTTCTTTTGCGTCGCCAAATTCACATTTATAGAAGGCCATAAGTAGGTAAGAGTACGCTCAATTAAAGTCAGATCCGTTCTAAACCTGTCTTAAACGAAAGAGGAGAAATTTTTACATAGATTCCGTACGCTCAATTAAAATCAGATCCGTTCGAAACCTGTCTTAAACGAAAGAGGAGAAATTTTTACAGAGATTCCGTACGCTCAATTAAAATCCGATCCGTTCGAAACCTGTCTTAAACGAAAGAGGAGAAATTTTTACATAGATTCCGTACGCTCATTAAAATCAGATCTGTTCTAAACCTGTCTTAAACGAAAGAGGAGAAATTTTTACATAGATTCCGTACGCTCAATTAAAGTCAGATCCGTTCGAAACCTGTCTTAAACGAAAGAGGAGAAATTTTTACATAGATTCCGTACGCTCAATTAAAGTCAGATCCGTTCTAAACCTGTCTTAAACGAAAGAGGAGACATTTTTACATAGATTCCGTACGCTCAGTTAAAGTCAAATCCGTTCTAAACCTGTCTTAAATGAAAGAGGAGAAAATTTTACATAGATTCCGTACGCTCAATTAAAGTCAGATCCGTTCGAAACCTGTCTTAAACGAAAGAGGAGAAATTTTTACATAGATTCCGTACGCTCAATTAAAGTCAGATCCGTTCTAAACCTGTCTTAAACGAAAGAGGAGACATTTTTACATAGATTCCGTACGCTCAGTTAAAGTCAAATCCGTTCTAAACCTGTCTTAAATGAAAGAGGAGAAAATTTTACATAGATTCCGTACGCTCAATTAAAGTCAGATCCGTTCGAAACCTGTCTTAAACGAAAGAGGAGACATTTTTACATAGATTCCGTACGCTCAATTAAAGTCAGATCGATTCGAAACCTGTCTTAAACGAAAGAGGAGAAATTTTTACATAGATTCCGTGCGCTCAATTAAAATCAGATCCGTTCGAAACCTGTCTTAAACGAAAGAGGAGAAATTTTTACATAGATTTCGTACGCTCAATTAAAGTCAAATCGATTCGAAACCTACCTTAAACGAAAGAGGAGAAATTTTTACATAGATTTAATTTATAAGACTGTGTCAAAACAGTTTTTTTTTTATATTATAACAACTTTAAAACCGTTACCATGCTTTTGGATAGATTTCAGAGTTACTCTACTATTTAATTTGAATCCAATGTAAATCAAATGGAGTTATTTAACATGTTGGTTGAAATCAAACGAGCGGAAAATATAACTCTTTGATGGTACATTTTCAACGTCTCCCAACCCTTAAAAACAGTTTTCCTATTTCGGAGATTTCATTAACGTAGAACTCCCAAAATAACAACTCAACTGGACATTGTATGAAATAGTTTAAAAAATAGTTTTGTAGAGAATAGAGATAAAACGGCAACAGTGTATGTAAATGAAGTGTGACTGGATGAAGGAATGGGGAGTGGCGATATTTAGGGTCCAGTCTTACAAACTATAGTCAATTCATTTTCAAGATGACATAATTAAACGTGATCAACACTTGTCCCTTTGTTTCTTGATTGGAATAATTTCAAATTTTGCTAATGTACGGGACAGTGTTTATTATTTATTTTGTTGTAAGCTGTACGTAAGTGACACTATTGGAAAAAGTTTATGAGTTCTGCGTTTTCATAGCAACGCATCATTAAAAATAAACAGTGTGAAAATAATAACATCTCTAATATAACTAATGTCGAATTTGTTTATAATCATTTAATTTAATATTATTAATAAATTTTAAAGAAAACTCAACATCTGTGCTATTGGGAACCGTCAAATGGGTGGAACTTAAAAAACATGGCGCAGAGGAGGGGAAATTTCCTATACGGGGTATACTTTTGTATGTAATTTTGTGATTTTCAAAGTGATAAGAAATGATAAAATACATAAGTGCAATTTGTGATTGGGCCGGTACGAATCCTAAACAAAGGAATTTCGTTCAAGGAAACGGATTCTCAAAGCCGAACATATTATTATCAAATGTCGGAAATATAACGAGAAAAATACATGAAAAATGAACTGTCAAAAGTAGTAATCTTTACGGCATATTGCTTAAAAACATAAAAATTAAAAGAAAATCTCCACGAATTGTATTGTATTTTAAAGACCACCAACAGCTAAGGTTATTTGGGCCTAGCACCAATTCATATTTTCAATTCATTATTTTTTTTTTTTTTAATAATAAATTGAAAATCCAATTGACACTTTTACCAGCTCTCGGGCTAGAACTCGGGACTTGTAATAGAGGAACCATAGCAACGCCATGTAAACAACAGCGCCGCTACACTCTCGGCTATTCTCAAGCCCAAATCTCAACGAAATTAATTATCCGTTCAATGCTCCTTTAAGGCTGTGTTAGGTGAATAATGTAAACCCATAACTGCAACATAATATGTTATATTGTAATAAGTAGGTAAGTTACTAACCTCAAATTATTTGTAAAGACATAATTAGTCCTAATTTTGTCAATATTCAGAGATTTAACTATTGTAGTGCAGTATGATAATGAGTACATCTTATTATTAATATAAAATATTTTTTTAATTCATAAATACAGTTTTTCCACATTTCATTAGAAAATAATTCGCTGTAAAGTAAGTTTTACAAGGCAATAACTGATAGTGTTTAAAGCCATGATATTAGAAAACGTCGCGATTTCCATTTTCAATAAACTTTTTGTTTATTTTACTTGTTTTATTTTTGTAATAAACAATTTCACGATAAATTTGCACTGTTAGCATGTAAAATTTTCCCTCGTTTTGAGTACAATTTTCTGCCACCAGATGTCATATGCTCATTTGACGGACCCCAATATACGTGCAGTACAATTATTTTGGTTACAAAACATAGGTATACCAGTATTTTCCAAACAGGTACACGAATAAACCATCATCTATCACTAGTATAAAAATTCGACTGATGACCAGTCCTATACTTCCCACCTAGTAAATCTTTGCAAAAAATAAAACACACACACACACACACAGACATCAGTCAGAAAATGATCTTAAACGATTGCTAGGGTCTCAAAACGTGAAGATCTGTTAAAATCTCGAAATATTTTTTTCGGACTAAATCCATTACTTCCCTACCATAGTAGAGGTGGTTAATATGAATATTTGTAGTCCCCCCAAAAAGAGAAAAAACTCGGGTCGCAGTGCCAAACCCTGCCGACAATATAGTGTATTTGCTAACACAGGCATAGTGGCATTATTATGTGAACATAAGTTTGTTTTTTGACAAAATAAAAAATTTAACCCCTTAATACATCCCTTAAAATAATTAAATTTTTCTAAATTTCAATATTAGACATGGATTTTATCAGTACAACATCTGCACCAAATTAAATACACCCTTCCATAAGTAAATCCGTATCAATAAACTAGTGTTTTCATAAAATTTGAAAGTCCGGTCCTGTCGGGCCGATTTTATTAAAATTTTAGCAGCACATTTTAATCTCTACTAAAGAGTTAAATTTCAATTTTAAAACAATTCTGACAATTTTTTCGGTATTTTTGGGCCCAAAAACTTTTTGGAACCCCTAAATACAACCCTGAAAATGGTCCGATCGGGCCCATTTTAAATAGGCTTCGTGCGGTGATGGATTCCAACGTGCCTACCAAATTTCGTTAAAATCAATTAACTCTTTCGAAAGTTATTGCCCGCACACACACACACACACACACACACACACACACACACACACACACACACACACACACACACACACACACACACACACATATATATATATATATATATATATATATATATATATATATATATATATATATATATATACAGGGTGAGTTCGACCACCCGTATCAGTCGTTTTTTTCGAAAACGGTTAGCCGTAGAGAGTTGTGTCAAAAATTTGTATTATAAAAGCCCTAATAAAGAATCGAATGGTGATAATTTTTTTTCCCGGGAAGGTCGGCTTCCCTATTAGTTTGCTCCAGAATGTCCAGAACTCCGGAATTATAAATGTAACGATAGGTCGAAAGTGGTATTGTTGAAAAGATCTTTAAAAAATAAGCAAGTTTTGTAGGAAAATTTTTTTTATTACTGCCACCCCTGTAAATTTCTATAAGTATAAATATAAATTATTATATGTTCAAAACTCCGAAATTTTAGAAAGCACGATAGGTTGAAAGTGGTGCTGTTGAAAAGCTCTTTAAAAAATAGGCAAGTTTTGTAGGAAAAATTATTTAATTACTGCCACCCCTGTTAAGTAACAATTGTTTGAAATTATTAAATCAAATTTTCATAATAACGATCGAAGTCGGCATTAAAAATCTAGCAACCTTAGACATTGTCACAAGTGTTCAAATACTCTTCCATTTACTCTTTAATACATACTACTGAGCTCTTCTGGTTATACTGTGAGTGTACTTCTTCAGTGTTTAATGATCGATAGATACGTAACTAGATTTTAAATGCGGACTTTTAAAAAGTTCGTTATTATGATTTATGACATTTTAATTTAGTAATTTCAAACAAATATTACTTAACAGGGGTGGCAGTAATAAAAATAATTTTCCTACAAAACTTGCTTATTTTTTAAAGATCTTTTCAACAATACCACTTTCGACCTATCGTTACATTTATAATTCCGGAGTTCTGGACATTCTGGAGCAAACTAATCGGGAAGCCGACCTTCCCGAAAAAAAAATGTATCACCATTCGATTCTTTATTAGGGCTTTTATAATACAAATTTTTGACACAACTCTCTACGACTAACCGTTTTCGAAAAAAACGACTGATACGGGTGGTCGAACTCACCCTGTATATAAACATTTTCAAAAATGGTGCCAAAGTGTTCAGGAGGCTATGAAACGTCGAGAAATTTTGGTCCGACCCCTAGGTCCCGCCATCCGACCGACGCCAATAGTGTATGTGCCATATGGCAAATACACTAAAAAAGAAGTGATTTACAGGTTTGTAAGAAAAATATGATTATAAACGTTTACAAATGGTTTTCACTACTTTACCTGATGCCGGTCATGCGGAGAGCGCGTGATAACTCTATCTTGGAAATGAATAGACTATAGTGACAAGCGAAATTGTTAGTTTCTTAAAAAACAGCTGTTACTGTTCACTGTAAAAAATGGATCTAAAAATACTTTGAAAGTTAAGGTAGAAACGCTACGTTCCCGAACCATGTCTGACCGGATAATATAAATCGACCTTAATAGTTCTATAGTCTGCATATAGGATTGCGGTACTGTGAGTGTTGTCTGTGGAATGTTGACAATTCGCTCGTCACCGGCGATATTGCTCTCTCGCGCTCACTTCAACACATTTTCCCGTCTCTCTCTTACACTCTCTCTCTCTCTCTCTCTTTAGTTGCACACTGACACGCACCAACACATGAAAGCACGTGTCTATAGAGTTCACGAGTCAGTTTTCCAACCTCAATATAATCAATGCTTCCACATTTTCCTCTCGACGGCTAGGATTTTCTACGGCTTCAAAAATGCCTCGTGATGAAAAACTTATCGATAGATATATCGTTTATTCTCACATGTGGCGTGTAATATAGGTATAGGAATAGTAGATTGTATATCTAGATGTGTAATGGACTATATTACAAGTGAAGACAGTATGTAAAAACGAGCGATAGCTAGTTTTTACAATCGTAATACCATTACCATTTCAGTTCAATCTGAAGTTTTGAAGTGGGTGAAAATCGCATTCAAAGAATTCGTTACTTACATACATACTAGTGATGTGTCGGATCGTTAAAAATGTATATCCGCGGATACGGATCTGAATACGGATATTTGGTCTCAAGATCCGCGAATACGGATACGGATCTTAACTTTCTTAGAGTACGCGGCGGTAAATACTAAAAATTGCACATCGACCTTTCGAAAGAGACTATCTGTTATGGGAAAAAGTTATTGACCACGATATTAAAAAATAAAAAATAATCTGAATGGAATTTAACTGTTTTTCATTAATTAATTGTATTTTAAAGACCACCAACAGCTAAGGTTATTTGGGCCTAGCACCAATTCATATTTTCAATTCATTATTATTATTTTTTTTTTTTTAATAATAAATTGAAAATCCAATTGACACTTTTACCAGCTCTCGGGCTAGAACCTGAGAACTGGGGACTTGTAATAGAGGAACCATAGCAACGCCATGTAAACAACAGCGCCGCTACACTCTCGGCTATTCTCAAGCCCAACTGTTTTTCATTATTACCCAATCACCCATATATATAAAATTTTATCTATGAATTGAAAATTGATAAGGTAAAAGATCCGCCAAAAAACTAACGGATACGGATACGGATCTTTCTTTTCCCTCGAATATCCGCGGATACGGATCGGATACGGATATCCGGCACATCACTAATAAATACAGGTGGAACTAATATAAGCGTGTTAAAAAGTAATTCCGGATGTAGCACCACTACTTCCGTCGCGCTTTTTACATATCCAATCGGAGTCAATCCTATCTACCGTACCTAAGGACGCTCCATTGCAAAAAGAACTAGGGACCTCAAAACGTGCAGATATGTCAAAATTTTTCATTCGCAAAATCGAACCCATTACAACAAATTCCAATGGGAAGTTAAAAATCACTGTAAAAATTTTATGTAGATATATTATAAAAATATCATAAAAAAACTGCAAAGAAATTTATAAAAAGCGTATTCCAAAGCTTTGAACTTTAATTAATATTTTTAAAGCAGAGCTTAATGATAAAAACGATGATGTAATAATAATTCGGATCGTTATAGCGACGAGTGCTTAGAGCAGCTGACATTCTTGTGAATATTGTCCGACATTCTTCAGACTTTGTCACTGAATACATCAGATTCTAAACTGCAGCGTACACAATATAAAATCTGAATTTATAGCACTTTTATGTCTTTTGAAGAACACTCATAGTCTGTCTTTAAGACGCCGATAAATGCTTCAAGAACAATATTAAAATACTTTGTTGATGCGTACATTTAAATGAAATTGTTATCTAAGAGTTATTTGAGAACTTTATAAAGGTCGATTCACTTCATAAGTTTAATGTCACGTTACTTATTCGTAATGTTACGTCAACAAGCATACAAAATTTTCCTCTTTACATTATTAGTATCTCAAAGCTTACCCAAAATCATTACTAATATTATGGTGGAATTTTCGTTAATTTTTCATCACGAAATCTTAGGAACTACAAAGATGAAATTTGGCAGGTATATTCCTTATAGGACGTAGGTATACGCTAAGAAAGGATTTTTCGAAACTCAACCTCTAAGAGGGTCAAAAGGCGATGTAAAATTTTTTGACAAAATGTTCATATATCTCACAATTCGTTAAGATAAGAGGTATTGAATTCAATATACTAACTATTCTTTAAAAATATTAGTAAAAAAGCTTTTTAGAGACAAGCTTTTATTTAGATGCACTAAAAAGGAAAAAAATAACTTTTAATACTTTAGGTTCATAATTATAAAAGCGTGGATCGTGAACTCTATGATAGTTTATTAGTCACGACCCACGCTTTTATAATTATGAACCTAAATTATTAAAAATTATTTTTTCCTTTTTAGTGCATTTAAATAAAAGCTTGTCTCTACAAAGTTTTTTTTACTAATATTTAGTCTTTCAAAATTTTACCCTCTTTTGACACCCATAAGCGTTGAATTTCGAAAAATCCTTTCTTAGTGGATGCTTACGTCAGAAAAGGAACCAACTGTCCGAATTTCAAGTTTCTAGCTTCAGCGATTTGGCCTGGGCGTTAATTAGTCAAAAAAATTCACAGATTTCGCAATCCTTGCAACCATCGAGGACATTGGAAATGATAACAGCATATATGAAACATAATTAACTGTTTATTATACACACAATATTTATCAATGCACTGTTTAGTTTTGTCAGGAATAACCCTATTATTCTTCTGTTATATACGCGTTCACTTTTGCTTGATTACTTAACTTTTAAATGGATTTTTCTACAGTATTTATTAACATTTGCTCAAAAATAACACCGCAGATCGTCGCAAATACCTCTCAATTAACTAGACATGACATAAAACACATTTCGAAAAATTGCACTTGTTCAATTTTGCCTGATTGCTCCTCACTTGATCGCGACACCGTTGTCTTTTGGCCTTGAACGAAAACTCGTAACTCTGCCTCCATATACGAACATAAACATTTCCAATGTTAAAACCCTACATCCCCGTTTGAACCCCTAAAAATAGTGTAAAAATAGTGTAGTGACTTTGAAACATAAAAATGTGTTATAGGTACATTTTGATTTCGATTTTTGGACCCATTACAATAACTTCCAATGGGAAATTAAAAATGTCAACACTAATTCGTACCTGATGTAGAAACAATCTACTGATCGGGGGCACCTTAAAGACAGGACATGCCGAGAGAGAAGACATGGCGGCGGATGTATCGCACAGTTCCACCGTAGAGTAGAGAGCAATGAATGAGTCCGAGACACCCTTTAGTCTCTATAGCAACCGGCGCGGCTTGTGTATGTGTGTGTGCGTGTGCCGTACTCTGACTGTGTAGTGTGTGTTGCCTACATTGAAGGCAGGCGGAGCCAGGCAGAACGAATCACTGTTCGAATATAAATGACGTGACTGCCAGTTAACAAGCGAACGATTGAAATCGATAACATTGAACTATATATACCGTGTGTATTGTGTTTAAATGGATTTACCTACAAATCACTGTTCGCTGTACACTCTGTAAATCGTTCATGGGCTACAAAAGCCTACACTATAGTGCACTGTAAAAAATGGATGTAAAAATACTTTGAAAGTTAAAGTAGAATTCGCTCGATTTTCTAAGTGATTTTACATTATTATTTATTTTTACACAGAAACCTTCATAAAAATTTGGACTTTTACTGTAAAGTTAAACAAATTTGTGATTTTTACATAAAGGAAATTAAAATTACATAATTTGTGTAATATTCCAATAAAGTGTGTAAAAATTACAAAATAAAATGTATAGTTACATATATAAAATGGATGAATACAAAACAAATTAATGTAAAATTAGTAACCACGCATGCGCAATGTGCTTTTACGGAATCTACGCGATGTGGCGATACCTGTTTGCGACGCCATTGTCTCTTTGTGTGCCTATTACCAGATTAAATTAATTAATTAAACAAATTTTGATTTTTACATAAAGTAAATTAAAATTACATAATTTGTGTAATATTCCAATAAAGTGTGTAAAAATTACAAAATAAAATGTATAGTTACATATATAATATGGATGAATACAAAACAAATTAATGTAAAATTAGTAACCAAGCATGCGCAATGTGTTTTTATGGAATCTACGCGATGTGCAGGCAATACCTGTTTGCGACGCCATTGTCTCTTTGCGTGCCTATTACCAGATTAATCGTTGGCTACAAATGGACCATCGATAATCTATGTAATCGGCCTTCTCATTTCTTACAGTGTGCAACGTTTCTTAATAGGTTTAACAAAATTGTCGTGAACCCCCATTAATATAAATAAAGTCTTAATTTAGTTTTTTAAGTTATGTTTCTTAACGCACATTTGACATGGGGACCTAAAATATAAAAAAACCGTCACGAACGCGACCTTGCAACGCATCTCATTGGCTGTGCAGCGCGTATTGTTGCTATAGTTTCTATACCGTTTATATGTAAATAAATTCGATTTTATATACAATGCGTAAGAAGCATAGCTTCTGTCGGGTGTCCCACGACTTTTTTTGAAGTTATACTTTTTTTACGGACGTTGTGCGCTCGACAGCAGGGGAGTAAATCGACAAAAAACGTCACCATCAATATCTTCGCTATGTCTGACAACTTTTTTTATAGAACACAAAAAAAAAATAAAATGGCGTCAGATTTCAAAATGGCGGCCATACTATGTACTTTTGTAAAAATTATCCGATCCTTTTGAAAATTGATATTTGAGAGTTTCATAGGACAAAAAATACAATGACCTCAGATTTTAAAATGGCGGCTTTTTGTAAAAATTATCCGATCCTTCTACCAACAAATTATCGCAATCACGAGATAATTCGTTGTTGGTAGTCAACGAGTTAAAAAAACAATAAATTGAAAATATGAATTGGTACCAGACCCCAGACCCAAATAACCCTAGCTGATGATGACAAAAAAATATTTTGGCAATCAATTTACTAATCTCTATTTTGTATATTACTTGTTACAGGTGAAAAACCGCACAAATGTCAGGTATGCGGCAAAGCGTTTTCGCAGAGTTCGAACCTAATAACGCATTCGCGCAAACATACCGGCTTCAAACCATTTGCTTGTGACCTGTGTGGACGCGCCTTTCAACGCAAGGTCGATCTGAGACGACACAAGGAGACTCAACACACAGAGTTGCGACCGATAGTCACGTAGTGCCAGATTTTGGCCGCGCCGCCGCCGGGGGGCGCCGTGGCCGGTCTGGTATCGTCGACCGACAACGCCGCCAGCACCTACCATCATCACCAGGAGCCTGCCGCAGCCGCAGGAGCTGATACCGCGAGACATCTACAGTGGTATGGACATGCGATGGGCACAGTTACCCATTAAAAGAAGTCATGGATGTCGAGATAGCACGACTGATTTTAAATTTTTTTTCGTGTCGAGAAAAACGACGGCGATAAGTAGATGGCAGCACCGAGATAATATAACGTAACAATAGAAGAAAGGACTTATTGCAACGTATATACAGGGTGTCCCAAAAAGAATGGGACATAAAGTAACAGCTGATTCCTTACAAAAAAATATTGCGATAGACCCCAACATGTCTATTCCGAAAGTTGATATTAAAAGAGATACAGGGTGTCAAAGTTTAATATTTATTTTTATCATTATGACGCGGCATTTTAATAAGAAACATTGAATTTTTAAATAAAACTGTCAAAATTACCATGACAACGACGCGCCGGCGTTTTCAAAGCCACCTATGTTCATTTTCAAAATTTGCCTTTTAAAACCACATAATATAGCATCGATTACTTTAAGTGCAAATATCTTGAAAAAGGTCATTCCGAGCCACTTTTGCAAAGTATACCTTTTTTACGTAAAAATGACGGAAAAATCAATTTTTTAATTCAAAAAAATAGTACGAGTGCGTACTAAAAAGTTATGACTATTTGAATGAGTGAAAAGGTGTGTAAGTGGCGCCCCCTACAAGTAAGAGCCATACCAAGGTCAGATTTGAATTTCTCATGTCAAAAAATCCCCATATACCAAATTTCCTTAAAATGCCTAAATTATTTTAAAAGTTATTTAAGAAATTCAAAAATTAAAATTTAACTTTGACACCCTGTATCTCTTTTAATATCAATTTTCGGAATAGACAAGTTGGCGTCTATCGCAATATTTTTTTGTAAGGAATCAGCTGTTACTTTATGTCCCATTCTTTTTGGGATATCCTGTATAATAATAGATTGTATATCTAGTTGCGTAATGAGGCATATTACTGACGAGTAGTGACAATATTAAAACGGGCGATTAAGCGAGTTTTAGCAGTCACACGAGTCATAATATTATTACGCACAAGATATACAGTGTCCGGCAAAAAGTTCGCACCGTATGGGAAAATTTTGTGATTTTGATTTTTTTGGAAATTTTTTTTGGTAAAAAGTTTGTGCTTTTAAAAAGATTAAATTTGAGCACGCACTAGATCGATTGTGTGAATTTTTGTTCCGGAGAAAATGGCGTATATCTAAACTTCATTCTGAGGCACGGAACCCTAAAAACATTAAATAAGCTGTTTACTCGAATTATTGAATTATAAAAAAATGTCGGATTTCAACAGGCATTCCTTGGGAGTTGAATCGACACAAAAATAACAAACAATACAATATGAAAATTGGATCAATTTTGTTGAATGAATGAATTGTAGATTATAGACGCTCGACAACAGAGGTCATTAGCGTTAAAAAAAAGGTCACTATATGAACACTTTTAATTTACCTTTTACAAAAAGGGGTGCTCATATAAGCTTGGTAGTATTCTTATTTATTTTTTATTTGTTTATTCCGTTTTTTATTTCACAAAAATACCAATTATCACGCGTCTAAAAAAGTAAATTTTTCTACACTAAACAATTTTTTTTTTGATTTCGCTTCAACGCAATTTTGAATTCAATGTCTTTTAAACCTTAGACCATTTAATATCCTTATTCCGTCCATATTTTAAAAAGTAATATTATTTTTTCATTTATGATATTAATTTACATTTTTTGTTTTTTCATTCACAAATTTGGAAACTTTCAGCGGCTTTCACTTGACCGATTTTGATATTTTTTTTAATTAATCGCATAACTTTGTAAAGTATAGCCCGCTCTACTTTTTTATAATTTGAAAAGTTGATTTTGTCTCATCATCGATGGGTAGCCACAGCTAGTTTTTACCCGACTACGCAAAAAGGATTTTTATTTAATTTAATTTTATTGTAGATTATAGACGCGTCGACATCTCAGGTCATTAGCGTCTTTCAACTACACTAAATAACAACTATCTTAAAACTAAATAACATCACAAAACATCCATGAGCGCAGGTGGGATTTGAACCCACGGCAGTCCAGTCCAGAGGTTGCGGCATTAAGCACGCTAACCACTAGGCTATACTGCCCTCCGCAAAAAGGAAAGTTTATATGATTTTAATTGATGAAACAAACATATGCGTTTCCGCACGCCAAATAAATATAGTTATCGAAGGCCCAGCCAAATTTTCAATAACCGCATCTGTAAGGAGCTGACAGATAATTTTTAGTCAATCAACTGTTTAGTTAATAACCAAACCTTCTTAAATGTGCCGCTTGGCGCTTATATAGTTTGTTAACCATTTACTTAGTTTTGTGCGCTACAAGCGACCAGACTTTGCAGTCAGGCTGATTGGTCGAATACCCCAAATTCGACCAATCAGAATGGACCCTAATTGTAGGGTCTAGTCGCTTGTATGTGCGCTGATCGAATAGCTGTGCAATTAAAGATTGCATGCCAGCGCCAATCCTAAGACATCTTATAATTTTTATCAGCTCAAAATCTTAGAAGAGTAAAATATGACAAATGATTGTACGTTTCAATAAAAAAATTTAAAAAGAGGTCTAGTTCGAGAAGAAATCGCGCCATAAGGGTTCTGTACCGTTATAACAATTTAATAAAAATTAAGTTTGTCACGTATAATTCCCAGATGTAGTTTGCAACCATCACGTAGGATGGTGCTCAAGCGCAAGGTTGGTTTGCGTCCATAGCTATATTTTTAACTTGTCCTCTAGAATCTAGATGGCAGCCAGTATCGAAATATGTTATTTTAAGACCGTATCTTTTTATTGCATTGACTTAGAAGCTTGAATTTTTTACAGGACTCTGGGGTTGTAGACCTTAGTATTTGATGTTAATTTCAACTTAATAGCTCGAAGCCGTTCCTGAGAAAAGGGATCTTGACGGACAGACAGACAGACGGACGGACAACAAAGTGATTTTATATAAGGGTTCCGTTTTTTTCATTCTGAGGTATGGAACCCTAAAAACACGAACGGCTATGTGCCGATTTAAAACAAACGAAGAACGCACCGATCTGACATTCCAGAAACAAAAGAACGAATGAAACGAAAGCATATCTCCTTTGTAAAAACAAGTTATCGTAAAAATATACTTAAATTTGTAAATAGAAATATTGTTAATTGTTGTGTGAAGATGGCCGTCATTGTAAAAAAAAATAATCAGCATATACCAAAGTTAGAATTATAGACAATTGACTGTAAATAGTAGATAATAATATATTTAATTAAATAATTGATCATTATTTAAATAAGTTTTGTATATTCATGTATATAGTAATTAAAAGTAAGAAAATGTTTTCTTCAAGTAACTGTGATTTGCAGGCATTTAATAGCTATTTGTGCTACAAGTGCGGAAAGTGGCGAATTATAGCATGGGGTAGTTACAAAACGAGCCGATAAGTTGTGCTGTGACAGCACAATCAGAGACGAGTTCTGTAAATACCCGATGCTAAATAAGTAATTTTCCGCACTTGTAGCATACAATATTTTATGCCATCATTGTTTTGAAAGTTTACTTTAAGCTTTTATACCGTTTTGCACGTGTTACACATCCTATTTTTTGTAATAAATGCCTCAAAAGTGTATTTTTTATTAATATATAATTAATATTTAACATGCATTATGTTTGAAGTGTCAAAAAAACACACTTTTTATTTTTTACATTAATATACATACATTTAGAAATTTTTATTTTCACATATTTAAATAGTAAAATTAGTGCGCTAATAAATTGTAGAAACGGTTTTTGAAAATAACGAATAGTTTTCAAAATACACGCGGTTTAATAAACGGGCGGTCGCTTGGTGTGGATTTTTCGATACCGGCAAGTATATATACGGATGCTATAGAATTGTATCTACACTTGAAAAACCATGCAATAATAGTAAATAGAATTGTTAGCGCTATTAAACCGTTAAATAGTATTTCATTATTGCACACTGTGCAATAATATTTCATTATCGCACACTGTTCAATAATATTTCATTACTACACAGTCTTAAGAAATTGACCACTTAGTGAACGATGTGAAAGTGAACTTTCAAATCAATGATGGCATAAATACATATTTATTCGACTTGTTAGTGTTTGTGGTGCTATTATAAAATTTCCTTTACGTGTCATTCCAAAATGTAGGGGCGAATTGAAGGCTCGTAATCAACACCGTAGCTCTAGGGCTTGGCAACAGGGGCTTTGCCATGTTTACGCCGTTTTTATTTAAACTTTAATCTAAAATGCTTCGCCCTCGAAACGTGTCATCCCTAGGCTCTAGCCTAACCTGTTAGTAAATTCGCCCCTGCAAAAATGTCTCTGTTTAATTTTTAATGCCAATGTCTGTAAAATATAATGCAATGTGCAATATTTAAACAAAATATGTAATATATTTTATTTCTTAAACTATGTACAAAAAATTATATGAAATTTAAATCAATTAAATTAAATATTATGTAAAAAATTCAAATTCCAATTGGAATAGTTTTCAAAATGCATTGTCTGTCTTTTTTATTATTTTAAATAAATTATTGGTTACGAAATTTGTGTTTATATCAGAATTGTACATTAGAACCTCGATTATACGAGCTTTGTGAACCGATCTTACCTCAAATAATCGAAAAACTCGAACTTTTGAAGGATTTAAAAAAGCTCTATAAAAAAATCGACATTTACTCATTCAAATATTTGTTTATCATACAAAAACCATCCGAATCGTTTAGACAACCCGGGTCTTATTCGCGAAAACTCGGTTATTATGGGGAGTAAAATAATCGGGTGGAATCAGCTCATGGTTGTAGGTACTGCAGTGTTTGCCATATGATTATAATTTTTTTCTGTTTTTTTAAATTGTATACTAATAGTAATTTATGCAACTAGTGGCTTAAATGACGGATTATATGACAGTTGCGATTTTGCGATACGAGCCTAAGGTTGTGTTGCATTTATACCAGAACGAGTGTTTACCGCGCGAACCGAAGGCGAGTGCGGTAGTCACACGAGTTCTAGTATAAATGCAACATAACCTTAAGAGAGTATTGTAAAATCGCGACTGTCAGATTCGTCACTTTAGCCACGCGTTACATACAATATTTTTTGCAACAACAGCTTCAAAAGTTCAATTTTAAGCAAATAAAACACAATTTGGATAAATATTTTATTAGTGACATTATAGCAAAGTAATCTATAAAGTATTTTATTACGCACCTGTGTTATAAAGTAAAACAAAATCAGTATTAAACATAAGAAATACAATCAATATGATTAGACACCTATACCGTAACAAAATTCACTATATTAGTGAAATTAACATAAGAATATCAGACGAATTATCGCCATGATATTTAAATAGAAGGCTATATAGGAAAAATGTAAATGCACCGCCGGGAATCGAACCCAGAACTCCCAATTTCGCGTCGGGAAAGTTTCCAGTTACTACACAGTGCCCAATTAAATGTATACTGTTGGGCACTGTGTAGTAACTGGAAACTTTCCCGACGCGAAATTGTGAGTTCTGGGTTCGATTCCCGGCGGTGCATTTACATTTCTCCTATATAGCCTTCTATATAAATATCATGGCGATAATTCATCTGATATTCTTATGTTAATTTCACTAATATAGTGAATTTTGTTACGGTATAGGTGTCTAATCATATTGATTGTATTTCTTATGTTTATATTAAAAACCGTATATAGATTTCTCGTTATAATTTGAAAATCAGTATTACTTTATAAAACGGAGTGCGTTAAAATTTACTTTAAACACTACCGTTCGAATTCAGTAGAAGCTTCCATAAAGAATCACTTTTTAAACGGTACACAGCCATCTAAAATTAAACTTTTGATGCAAGTGCTGCAAAAATTAAATAAACTAACAAACGCATTAACATTTTTAAATTATAATTGAATGGAACTTCTTTGGATTTCAAGCGGCACCTCAAGAATAGTCATATCTTTATTGTTTACAGTCATAGCGATTTTGCTCGTTTCACAAAAAGCGTTAAATTGGTAAGTCGAAGTGAGTGGCGTATACCCTCCAATTCATTGTCAGAATGAGATGTAAGCTCGGTAAATCGCGAACTCTGATAAAAAGGGCTCGGTTAATCGGGGTTCTACTGTAATACCACTTTCCTTTCATCACGACGAGAACAATTTTTTAGTAATCTGGCGATTTAATTAAACAAAATTTTAAAAAATTTCTCCATATAAAAACTGAATGTGTTTGTGGCGGTTGTCTGCAGCCAACTGTTTTCAAACGACTTCAACAAAATGTCGTCCTGAAGTGAGGTTATGTCATAACATTGTGAAATGTTATGCGAGATTTTATATTTGTGAGCATTGTGATTGCCTCCAGGGGGTGTAAAATATATAAATACATTCATATGCATGTACAGGTATGTATTTCATACAGGGCCGCATTTATTTTTTTCATAATAGTAATAAAATTATATTCTTTTAATACTTGTATCTTCGCGCAGTAATTGGAGGGAATGATAGATATAGATATTGTCTAGACGTTTCATGAATTGTTAGGAGGTTTCATAAACTGTCTAGTCGTTTCATGCATTGACTAGAAGTTTCATGAACTGTCTAGAAGAACTGTGAAGAACTGTCTAAAATTGTCATGTACGATCTAGAAGTTTCGTAAATTGTCTAGACGTTTCATAAACTGTCTAGAAATTTAATGAGCTGTCTAGACGTTTAATAAACTGTCTACATGTTTCATGAACGATCTAGACGTTTCATTAATTGTCTAGGCGTCAATAATGAACAGTCTATAAATTTAGTGAACGGATTAAGACGTTTCAAGAACGGTCTAGACGTCTCATGAACTGTCTAAAAGTTCCATGAATTGTCTAGAAGTTCCATGAATTGTCTAGGCGTTTCAAGACTTTCTAGCTTTTTCATGAAATGACCATTTATAACAGATGGCGGATACATAAACATAATTATTATTATGTTATTTATATGGCTCATTGGCTACAGCAATATTTATGAACAAAATATAAATTTCTAAATAATGAGCCATTTTCCTGAAAGCAGTTCTTTCAATTACCGCGAGAGGCAGCAATTGTGGTAGAGACAAACATTATTTATTCCCCATTAGTGTCGTGTCATTTTAGTGGTATAACTTAATTATTAAATTATTATTATTATTATTATTAAATTAAATAATTAAGTTATACCACTTAAATGACACGACACTATAATGGGGAATAAATAATGTTTGACCCTACCACAAGTGCTGTCTCTCGTGGATAATTCAAAGAACTACTCTCAGGAAAATGGCTCATTCAAAGAGGTAGAACAGACACTGAACTAAAAATTCAGGTGCAAACAGTTTTTTGTTCAATGGTTCGAGCAGATTTGTTAACAGAACGAAGAGAGAAAGAAACAGAGCGGAAATGAAAGAGAGAGAGCAAACGAACGTATCAAAGCCAGGGCTTGAGCTATACGTATAGCTCGCCGGCACCCGCTTGGGAATGGGAAGATATCTTTATTTATAACAGCTCTGGCACAAGACTTGAATAAAAATCAGACGCTCGCTGATTGAAGAGCTTGATTTTTCACCCATCGTATCTAACACAATGTTAAAATCAAACGCAACTTCTCCAGTTCTCCAGTCTTCTCCCGACAACTGAATTTATATGTTGTACAGGACGAAGGTACAATTCTGATTCTTTTAAAAGTCTTTAAGGAAACAACCTCTTTATGTTCGATTTTCTTTTTATCTAAAAAGACGTCAACATTCCATGTTTAGATCAAATAATCAGTCTATAAATAAAATTGTAATTCAACAGCGTCGTGACGTAACAATGCAGTATTACAACAGTAGAGTTCAATTTATTCCAGAGGACAGTATGGTGTAACGGTTAGAGTAGCGGCCTTTGGATCACACTGTCGTGGGTTCGAATCCCACCTCCGCTCATGGATGTTTTGTGATGTCATTTAGTTTTAAGTGAGTTGTTATTTAATGTAATTAAGACGCTAATGACCTAAGTTGTCGACGCGTCTATAATCTACAATAAAATAAATCAATTTATTCCTTTTATACACATTACTGATTTTGCTAGGTAAGTAGGTAGGTATAGTTGCGGTTTCATTTATTTATTTATTGTAAATTATAGACGCGTCGACAACTTAAGTCATTAGCGTCTTGATTACATTAAATAACAACACACTTAAAACTAAATGACATCACAAAACATCAATGAGCGGAGGCGGGATTCGAGCCCACGACAGTCTGATCCAGAGGCCGCGACGCTAACCACTGGACCACCCTGCCCTCAGTTGCGGTTTCAGTATTCGCTATGAGCAGATGCCTGGACCTGCCGTCTGGTGAGTGATAGCGTAAATCGACGGAGTTAAAGTTACAATTATAATTAGTGATGCACCGAATGTCGATTCGGCCGGATGTTCAGTTCAAAAAACTGCCGAAATTGACATTCGGTTAAATTTTCGGCCGAAGTTGACACGAAGTTAAATGCTCGGTTCATAAAACTGACATTCGGCTGAAGTTCGGCCGAGCTTCTTTTTACGAAGTTATTTTCAGTTTTTTTAATAAACATATTATATATTATATTATTGATTCAGAATATGTTTTTCATTTTTAAATTTTCAATAGATAATATCCTTAGATCTAAGTTAATAAATATCTCTACATAGTATAAATTGAAGTCGCTTTTCGCGTCTGTCTGTCTGTTTAACCGCTAACTCCTCCTAAATCACGCAACGGATTTTTATGCGGTTTTCACCATCAGTTAGATAATTTTTCACGGAAGGTTTATATATATAGAATACTTAATTAATAAATAATGATAATTAATTAATTAAATTCGTAACCCGACCGAAAGAATTCGCAACATACTTATATATCATAAAAACGATCGTACTCAACTGTTCCACTCGTAGCGCAGAGGTTACATCGCAGCGCTCTATGCACAGGCACCCGGGTTCGGAAACTGATAGCATCGTAGAATTTTTGGCTTCTTTTTTCTAAATTCTACATGATATTTATTTATATATTTTTATTTTTGTTATATTCTTTCTTTTTTTTTTAGTCTAGTTTGCGCTCATAGTTTTACAGAATTCCGTCCGATGTCACTATCCCTGTAGTAATCCGTCTATCTATCTTCTTTACATAGTATAATGAGCGTAGCAAGTGAGTAGTGTATTGCACCCGGGCTTTCTTAACACCCGGGCGAAGCCAGACGGGGCCGCTAGTAAATAATAATAATAAAAATAATTAATTATATCATCCTTTCACGATATAAAAATAAATACTACTAAAGATAATTTTTATTTTCAAGGCATTTTTAATAATTACAGGAACCGAAATTCGGCCGAATCCAAAGTTCGACAAACGTACATTCGGCCGAAATTTGTTACCGACATTAGGCCGAATCCCAAGTTCGATAAAACCTACCGAAATTCGAAGTTATCGAATGTGAACCGAATTTCGGTGCATCACTAATTTTAATCATTCAATGATTCTGATGAATTTAAAAATAGCCAGCTGAAAAGTGTGTTTTGTGAAATCTGTGAACAATATAAATCATAAACCTTCTTTTTCATGATTCGAAAAGCAATTTCGGTAAGTACACTTTATCGAATCTACGCGCAAAACCGAAAACTTAGCTGTCAAAACTGAAATTAGAGAATTAATCTTGTATCAGAATTTGTAGCTTCCAGGCTGCATAGATTTTGAACACATATTTTTCCTGAAGACACTGTTCTCCCACCACCAACACCGAGACTTCCACCACATATTATTGTTCCCGATTTTTTTAACTTTAACATTATAGCTAAAATATCAGAACAGTGTTTTGTCATCAAAAATAAAAAAAACAGTAATATTTAACTTAATGTAACATCTGTAGTCAATTTCATTTTTCCTTCATTTTATCCTTAAAGAAAACCTGGAAATATTCCTGTAGTCCCTAGCAAATATATTATTATATAGTAAGTATATTCTAAAACAAATTTAAAAATTATTTATATTGCATATCAAAATGCTTCATGAATTAATCATTTCATCATATCCATTTTGCGTTATATGTATATCATCGTATTATATAAGGTACAGTGGTTCACATGCAACTGTGTATTTTATGTGCGCATTTGAATGTTAGTAAACAAATACTAATACACAAATTGGGGAATCCCAGGCTCGTTCTTCCCATTAAAAAATAAAATATTAGTAAAAAAAAACTTTTTAGAGACAAGCTTTTATTGAAATGTACTAAAAAAGAAAAAATAATATTTAATAATTTTGGTTCATAATAATTAAAAAAGCGTGGGTCGTGAACTCTATGATAGTTTAATAGTCACGACCCACGCTTTTATAATTATGAACCTACATTACTAAAAATTATTTTTTCCTTTTTAGTGCATTTAAATAAAAGCTTGCCTCTAAAAAGTTTATTTTACTAATATTTCATTTTGTTCATTTTAGTCTTTCAAAATTTTACCCCCCTTTGACACCCGTAGGGGTTGAATTTCGACAAATCTTTTCTGAGTGGATGCTGATACGTCAGAAAAGAAACCAACTGTCCAAATTTCAAGTTTCTAGCTTCAGCGATTTAACCTGGGCGTTGATTAGTCAAAAAAACCTACATCCCCGTTTGAACCCCTTAGGGGTTTAATTTATTGTTGAATCTTTTCTCGCCCTCCATGTAGTTTAAATTGTATTTGTGTTAGTCGATCTTCTGGGGCAAATGGCTTTTTGAAATAAAAAACACTAGTTTTTTTGCGACGTCGTCAAAAAGCCATTTGCCCCAGAAGATCGACTAACACAAATACGGTTTAATTTATTTCTAAAAACAATTTAATCATGTATTGTCATCGGGAATACATATGTGTACAAAATTTCAAATCGATCGGATACGTAGAAGTCGTTCAAAATTGACTTGCAAGTTTTAACCTAAACACACAAACATTGCAAGTTAAATAAAATCTTATAAAAATTATAATTTAAAAAAACTAAAAAACACGCTTTAATGAACTAAAAAGTAAAAAATAATTAATTTTATTGTAAAAAAGCGTGGGTGGTATGAAAATATGATAGAAAGCACCCCACGCTTTTTTACAATAAAATTAATTATTTCTTACTTTTTAGTTCATTAAAGCGTGTTTTTTAGTTTTTTTAAATTATAATTTATTTTTGCTTTTTAGTCCTGGAGATCCTGGTCAGGATAATGGGACAAACTTATGGAATTATTGTATTGTAATCGGTCCTTGATAAGTGTGCAAAGTTTCAGTTCAATCTGAAGTTTTTTGCTTTTTTTTTTTAGTCCTGGAGATCCTGGTCAGGATAATGGGACAAACTTACGGAATTATTGTATTGTAATCGGTCCTTGATAAGTCGACAAAGTTTAAACTAAATCTGACCGTTCAAAGTTGGTCAAAATCAAGTTCAAAGAAGTCGGTTACAAACTGACAAACAAGTAAGCACGCACGCAAGCCCGCAAGCTCGTAAACATACAGGTGAAGCTAATATAAGCTTATAAAAAATATGCAGCTACATGCAGACGAGTGCACTATACCTAGGCAAGATCTGAGCACAGCACAGCGATTCAGGTCCCCCGATATAAGATTTTATGTAACGACATAGGCACCAGCAGAGCGACTTCCTTCAGTCTTGCCGCTGCAACACAACACAAAAGGTAACTCCATATTCCCCGTGCAACGGTGATTCGTCTCAGTTACGTATTACCGACATCTCGGGTTGCATACAATACAGGCGCAACCGCCGCGCGCGCCACTTCCGCCCGACTTTGTAACTACCACGCCTATATGTATACTGCGACGACTGTGGCATTACCTCCTCCTTACCTTATCAGCATAATACAAGAACCTACTGCATGCTCTACGTGTCTACTAGGTACCTATAGTATACACCTCCATCATCTTATTTATATTAACCCTCCGGTGGATAGTACGTGGATTACAATAGTGATTCAATTTTTGACGTGAATAACGTCTCATACTAGGGTGGCATTTTAGAAATATTAGATGTTACGGAAATAGTCACAGCATGAGTCTTTTGTCTCTAGGAAATTATTAAAATATCATCACGATCACTACAGCTTCTGTTTTAAAAAAAAACAGATCCTTATCAACTATGTAAAACTGTGTTAAGGTTTCAGATACAGTAAGCCAGGTGGCCGTGTGGAAAATTACGAGTCTGCCGACAGGTACAAACGCCAATCCCTGGTTCGAATCCCTAAGGCTTTTAATTCATTTTTTTTATAATGAATGAATGTTTTAAAATTCAAAAGAAAATTTTGAGATTAATTTTTAATCTAAAATATACCGAATCTTGCCGCTCACTCTTTAAAGATAACATGATTTTAACATACTATGGGATTTTTGGTTATGAACTGATTACTGAAATGCATAAATTAAATTACTTTGTTGCAAAGGATAGCAATCTGAAACATTATGATACGCGACCCAATAACAATGTTGCCATAAAACATAGAACAACATTTTATGAAAAATGCCCTACATATATAGGTTATAAAATATATGCAAGATTGCCTGAAGCTGATAGAAATGAAAAAAATTTGATCAAATTCCAAAAAGAATTAAAAAAATATTTTCTGAAATCTGTGCCTTATGATCTTTATGAACTAATGTAATTTTAAATTTTATTGACGTTTTGTATCCATTTATTGGCAGTGCAAATAAATAAATATTATTATTATTATTATAACAGGTATTGAATAACAATTGTGTTCTGACAATATGGCGTACCTATAGCGTCCGCCATATTGGATTTTACGTGACGTTCTATATCTAATGTTACTCGTGAGTCTATGACGAATTAATATCGGCACCTCATTCATTAAAATACATCCAGCCATTACCAACTTTTGATTTTTGCGATCTGACAATATGGCGCGGAAAGTCCGCCATATTAGATTTTACGTGACATCATATACCCAGTGTCACTCGTGAGATTATGACGAATCGATCGACACCTTATAACCCTATTCATCAAAATTTTAACTTTAGTATTCTGACAACATGGCGCCTAGCGTCCGCCATATTGAATTTTACGTGACGTCACAAAACCAGTGTCATTCCTGAGATTATAATGAATCAATCGAAATCTCGTTTTTCAAAATCCGTCAAGGCGTTTGGAATCTATGTAGAAGTAAATAATCTCAGCCACATACACACAAACATACATATAAAAACATAACCCTACTTTCGCGAAGTTAAAACTAATGCCGCATGTAATGTATTAAGATATTGATAAATATTCATAGTTCTAAAAAATACAATAAAAATTAAATAAATGTCAGTATCGCCGGGAATCAGGCTAGTCCAGCCCGCCAGTAGTTACGCCATTGGACAGTCCCATTCAATACTACTGGAACAATAATTTAAATAGAGGAGCAAAGATGTCGATTTTAAACGATTATCCTGTATTAAATTTGCAAGCGGACTCGTTAAATGAACTGCGAGAGAACTTAAAGCGTAGTAATTCAACATCAAGTTCACAGCGCGTGATTAAATTAGGACGATCTCTCTTCTTATTCAACCAACTTCTTCTTCTCAAAAGGTGTCTCTGTGTTAGATATATCGGGGGAGGGGGGAACGTAACAGTGACAATACTAGTTCCAAATACCCGTTACTTTGTAACAACAGTGACACGTTCCACTCAAAATACTTACAAACATACTGCGGTGGCAGCGCTGTACAAGAAACGGTTCATCGCTACAGCAATTCATAACGCCACTGGGCAAGGTGCAAACGACAACCACTATGCATTTTACTGTCGTTAAGATCATACGCAGTTAATGAAATATGTCCGACATGGTTGCGGCGGCAATTCTGTTTTAGAAACAGTTTCGCCACTACAGCAATTCACAAGGCTACTGGGCAAAGTGCAAACGACAACCACTATGCATTTTACTGTCGTTAAGATCATACGCAGTTAATGAAATGTGTTCGGCATGGTTGCGGCGGCAGCTCTGTTTTAGAAACAGTTTTGTCGCTACTGCAATTCAAAATGCCACTGGGCAAAGTGCAAACGACAACCACTATGCATTTTACTGTCGTTAAGATCATACGCAGTTAATGAAATATGTCCGACATGGTTGCGGCGGCAGTTCTGTTTTAGAAACAGTTTCGCCACTACAGCAATTCACAAGGCTACTGGGCAAAGTGCAAACGACAACCACTATGCATTTTACTGTCGTTAAGATCATACGCAGTTAATGAAATATGTCCGATATGGTTGCGGCGGCAGTTCTCTTCTAGAAACAGTTTCGTCGTTACTGCAATTCACAAGGCCACTGGGCACGGTGCAAACGACAACCACTATGCATATAACTGAAATGACACTTTTAATTCCAATTCTACGACCGAGTGTAATAGTGAGGTAGCTTAGAACTGTATTTCAAGATTACCGATACCTGGCGCATAAAAGCAGCAAATTTGGTATGAAGGTACCTTAGGGTAAGTATACTAATAAATGTTAGCCTAGGAGCCCTCTGGGATTTCTAAAAAACTACTTTTGGCGGCCGAAAAACCACGAAATTTTACTACCTTTTTTGCTTTTTTCGAAATATCTCAGAAACGGTCGACTTAAGCAATCCTTCCATTATGTAGGTAATCTTTCAAAGAGGATTACATTTCCTACAACTTTGTTGTAGTATTATTTTGGAATATTATTTTGTTAGCGTTATACCGTGACTTTAGTAACAGGTATTTGTCAGGTCTCGTATAACAAAACGTTACTGTTCCGATTGCGGAACAGTTCCAAAATATCTGTTACTAAAACTACTCCCCATCTCTAAACCAACTTCTTCCTCTCCAAGGTGTCTCTGTGTAGAGCGTTAAGTGAACAGAAGAGAATATCACAAGAAAACTCAACTCTTGAAGTTCGAAACAAATTAACCAAACCTATACTTCTACACCTCTCCTTTCCACCCGCTGTTGTGCGGCTTTTCGTTCTCTTTCTGTTGCCCGCGACGAGTCACTGGTTTCACCGCCGTCGAGCGCATTAGAACGAGAACTTAACCTAAGATATCATTTTCATATCATCTACTAGCTATACTTTAAACATCCGGGTTTGAGAGTGAACGAACTATATGCTTTTGTTTATATGGTGTTGTTACAAACCCTCAGTTCCACACTGTAAGAAATGAGAAGGCCGATTACATACTCGCAGATTATCGATGGTCTATTTGTAACCAGCGATTAATCTGGTAATAGGCACACAAGGAGACAATGACCACATCGCGTAGATTGCATAAAAACACATTATGCATGTGTGGGTACTAATTTTACATTAATTTGTTTTGTATTCATCCATTTTATATATGTAACTATGCATTTTATTTTTTAATTTTTACACACTTTATTGGAATATTACACAAATTATGTAATTTTAATTTACTTTATGTAAAAATCACAAATTTGTTTAACTTCACAGTAAAAATCCAAGTTTCTGTGTAAAAATAAATAATAATGTAAAATCACTTAGAAAATTGAGCGAATTCTACATTAACTTTCAAAGTATTTTTACATCCATTTTTTACAGTGCAAGGTTCATATTCTATGAGAACTGACAAAAGTGACAAATGAATTTTTAATTTAGATATTTAAAAAAAATGGGTGTGTGCTTATGACCACACGACAGAAATGAAAACTTCAGATTTTCTAATTTTAAAATATATTTACAGCGTGTCCACGAAAGTTCTTTACAAACGGAATTTTTTTTTATTAATTATTATTATTTTTTTTATTAATGTTTTTCTGTGGAAAAGTTCTGCTTCGTCCAAAACCTCTAAAACACCAAAGAAAAATTTTTTCGGCCTAAAGTTATACGAGGGAAATCAAAAAGTTTTATTTTACTAAAAATAAAAATTATCTGTGATATTCAAGATTTTCGCAAAATTAGTTACATAATCAAATTTAATTCAAAATTATAACATAACTAACTTCTAAGTAATTATTTATTCAGAATTATAAATCAGAATTCAACATGTCCTCCATCTCTCTCCATACAAAGAATAGTTCTCCTTCCAAAATTTTCTTTGGTGTTTTAGAGGTTTTGGAGGAAGCAGAACTTTTCCACAGAAAAAAATTTTTGCTCCAATAATTAATAAAAAAAAATTCCATTTGTAAAGAACTTTCGTGGACACGCTGTATATAATTTTTTAATCACACAGTTTAATCATAAATATACTAAAATCGGCCTATACAATTAAACTTAATGAATAAGTATAATACCTTGACGATAATATCAAGTTTTAGTGTCATCTGTTAGCGCACTTGTGAGCTACAAATGACTTTTTACTCGTTTTAAGTTTTTAGTGTCATCTATTAGCACACTTATGAACTACACACTATTACCAGCATATTGTAAATACGTGTTCGTGTTTGAGCCGAGTAGCCCCGATTGTCACCGTCGGGTGCGTTTCACATCAGTGTTGTTAACAGCCCAGGCAAAGCGCGCCTAAGGAAGTTTTCTGTTCAAAAATGTGAGCCGTCGTGGGACGCCTGGCAGATGTGAAACAATTTCATAGCTTGAAAGAATGGTTACGTTCTGTTTGAAAAATAAATTCTATCGACTCCAACAATCCACGCTTTTAGTTTCAAAGATATAAACAGGATTTGAGAGATTTTTGAGTTTTCTTAAAAATGCCAAAAGTAAGAAGACCCCCCTCTTTGTACAAATTTGCGAAATTATTGAAAAATAAATTCGACCCGATTCGTTTGATATTAAGTCTATTTATAGAAAAAATAACGCTGAATCGACTCCAACACCCTGCACTTTTAGTTTCAAAGATATAAACAGCATCTGAGAGATTTTTGAGTTTTCTTAAAAATGCCAAAAGTAAGAAGACCCCCCTCTTTGTACAAATTTGCGAAATTTTTGAAAAATAAATTCGACCCGATTCGTTTGATATTAAGTCTATTTATAGAAAAAATAACGCTGAATCGACTCCAACACCCTGCACTTTTAGTTTCAAAGATATAAACAGCATCTGAGAGATTTTTGAGTTTTCTTAAAAATGCCAAAAGTAAGAAGACCCCCCTCTTTGTACAAATTTGCGAAATTTTTGAAAAATAAATTCGACCCGATTCGTTTGATATTAAGTCTATTTATAGAAAAAATAACGCTGAATCGACTCCAACACCCTGCACATTTAGTTTCAAAGATATAAACAGCATTTGAGAGATTTTTGAGTTTTCTTAAAAATGCCAAAAGTAAGAAGACCCCCCTCTTTGTACAAATTTGCGAAATTTTTGAAAAATAAATTCGACCCGATTCATTTGATATTAAGTCTATTTATAGAAAAAATAACGCAGAATCGACTCCAACACCCTGCACTTTTAGTTTCAAAGATATAAACAGCATTTGAGAGATTTTTGAGTTTTCTTAAAAATGCCAAAAGTAAGAAGACCCCCTTCTTTGTACAAATTTGCGAAATTTTTGAAAAATAAATTCGACCCGATTCGTTTGATATTAAGTCTATTTATAGAAAAAATAACGCTGAATCGACTCCAACAACCCGCACTTTTAGTTTCAAAGATATAAACAGCATTTGAGAGATTTTTGAGTTTTCTTAAAAATGCCAAAAGTAAGAAGACCCCCCTCTTTGTACAAATTTGCGAAATTTTTGAAAAATAAATTCGACCCGATGGCGAACCTTTCCACATCCACGTGTCAATCTTTTTCAAAAAATGTTTAATGTGCATCTAAAAAAATTTAGTGGACAAAAAAAATTATCCAAACGTAGATGAAAAGAATTATTTCGATAATGCATTGAGTGCCATGAAACTATCGTCGATTCATTATTTTTTTTTTTAATAATAAATTGAAAATCCAATTGACACTTTTACCAGCTCTCGGATTAGAACCCGGGAACTGGACGCTTGTAATAGAGCAACGCCATGAACATCATTGCTACACACTCGGCCATTCTCAAGCCCTTCGTGTCGATCTCATAATGTATGTTATTTGAATGATAGTCAAATTTTTTTGTACAGCTTCTAATATATTTTTAATTATTTCGATTGTGTACTTCAATCAATGGCGAGGGCAGTGTAGCCTAGTGGATAGCGTACTTGGTACCAGCCTCTAGACTAGACTGTCGTGGGTTTGAATCAAACCTGCGCTCATGGATGTTTTGTAATGTTATTTAGTTTTAAGTTAGTTGTCATTTAATGTAATTTAAGACGCTAATGACCTAAGTTGTCGACGCGTGACTATAATCTACAATAAATAAATAAATCAATCAATGGCGTGTCGACAATATTCCGTCGCGTGCTACCTATGCAACGCGCGCCATAGGTTCACTATCCCTGCAGGGTCTAGTACTACCGAATAGAGTATACAGTTCTCACGCTGAGAATATGCCGTAGCCGCGTTTGAATAATTTACCATAAGATTTTCATCACGCCCAAATATGTCTTCTGCATTACCTCGGTACATATAGAAATAACAGGTGAAGTTTCTGAGAAGTTTGTATGGATTTCACCAGGAAGCTGTTAGCTGTAATGCGAGATTTAAATTGCAAAGAATTAGATTTAATTTATTCCGACGTATTTGTGACATTTGTCTCCTGAGTGACGTAGATAACGCCTTATAATATAACGTATATCTGTTTCATGACATGAATTCAAAAATAGTGTTGATTTTCTCAAAAGGCTATTTTCAATTCTATAGAGTATTTGCCGGTGATCAAAATAAAATATAAAACTTTATTATAATGAAAGTTTATGCCCTAAAATAGTTATTAGAATTTTTTTTTTATTAAGTTTCGTAATAGGTAGTATATTGTGTAACTAGTGTGCTAAATACATCTTTATACGTCAAGCGCGATATTTTCAGCACAAGTAGTAGGCGAGCACACACGAGCCTTGGCGAGTGTGCATCGCGAGCCGCATACGAGTGCTGAAAATATCGCGCTTGACGTATAAAGATGTATTTAGCGCACTAGTTACGCAATATACTATTACGAAACTTAATAAAAAAAAAATTCTAATAACTATTTTAGGGCATAAACTTTCATTATAACAAAGTTTTATATTTTTTTAACCTGGGCTAAAAAGACGATAATAATACAATTTTGAGGTCAGCGTCAACATTATGCATTAATTTTTGAAAAAAAAAATCAAGATAAAAAAAAAACATTTTCTCTATTTCTAGTGGGCTTGAGAATAGCCGAGCGGGTATAGAAATGCTGTTGTTTACATGGCGTTGCTATGGTTCCTTTATTACAAGTCCCCAGTTCTCGGGTTCCAGCCCGAGAGCTGGTAAAAGTGTCAATTGGATTTTTAATTTATTATTAAAAAAAAATAATAATGAATTGAAAATATGAATTGGTGCTAGGCCCAAATAACTTTAGCTGTTGGTGGTCTTTAAAACACATTTTTAACTTCCCATTGGAAGTTATTGTAATGGGTCCGAAAATCGAAATCAAAAAGGAAAAAAAATTTTTATGTTTCAAGGTCACTACACTATTTTTACACTACTTTTAGAAAGATGTCTGTGTGTGTGTATGTGTGTGTGTGTACGTATGTATGTGTCCATTTCTTTCTAAGACGAAATCTCGAGAATGAAAAATGATATCGACTACGTTAGGGTGCCAATCGACGCGTATTAACGTAAATATGATCTGAAAGAAATTTTTTCAAAATCGGTTCAGCCGTTCTTTTTTCTTAACCAAATAACCTCCAAAAAAGTAGATTTTACACAATATCTCGCGAATAAAAAATTATATTGACTTCGTAAGGGTGTCAATCGAGGCGTGTTAACGTCATTTTGATCCGACGTAAATTTTATAAAAATCGGTTCAGCCGTTTTTTTTTTTTTTTTTAATTATTGTTAAAAATAAATAATAATTATGTTTTAATGATTAAAATGGTCACTTTTCTGTGTAATATCTAATTTAATTATTATTATTAAATATTTATCAAACTGGGAAGTTCGTCATGTGGACCTCAAGGGTCACACTTTAGTCCTAACAAACGACCCACCTCACGGCTTGTTTTTTTCTATTTCTAGTGCGGTCCTGGCACTGCAAAAACACTACGTTCAGCACCATAATGATTCATGAATTCGAATACAGAGACAGGATTATATCGTTTATCGATAAGAACGTGTTTCGAACAAGCTGAACAGTCTGTGTCGCGTGTGACTCAATTGTACTGTACATAAGCTTATGCTCCATGACTTCGTTTTCTTGCACGTGCATTGTTGTAAATCGCATTATCGATAAAACTCAGCCAAGCCAAGTCGATCGCTGCTAACACATACACTTCCAACAATACACATAAACAGTGTGTCTTCTTCGGTTTAAAATGCATCAGAGACAATGTGCAAGGCGGGGAATGTAGGCGCAACTGACAGATCGCGTTCATGGTGACAGAAATGGAAACTAAACGACACACGTTGCTTTACTGAAATGAACTTTTTTTAGTCGTGCGATGAGAGTAATTTCGTTTAGCAGTGTAACGAAAAAAACAAACAAAAAACGGCACCGTCATCAGGCTGTCAGGTAGTGCGTTGAGGGGGAAATTCGATCTACACGCCTCTTTAATAGCCGAGACTCCAAGAGTATAACCATCTGTGATAACACCGTCGGTTGTGTAATGAAACGAAATAAAATGAGCTGCTGGGAACCGATTGGGATTGGCTGTCAGGTAGTGCGTTGAGGGGGAAATTCGATCTACACGCCTCTTTAATAGCCGAGACTCCAAGAGTATAACCATCTGTGATAACACCGTCAGTTGTGTAATGAAATGAAATAAAATGAGCTGCTGGGAACCGATCGGGATTGGCTGTCAGGTAGTGCGTTGAGGGGGAAATTCGATCTACTCGCCTCTTTAATAGCCGAGACTCCAAGAGTATAACCATCTGTGATAATTGGAGGAAACTAATTATACAGGGTGTCTGTAAAGACACTTAACACACTTCTACCACATGTTCTTGAGACCAAAATAAACCGATTTAAGCAAACTTACCTTCTTACAAAATTGCTTAGTTTGGGTGCTATATGGCCCTGAATCCGCATATAATATTCATAAACGTCAAAATGACAGATCTGACAGATCTAATATTTTTGCGACTTTTTTGCACGCCCAAATTGTAGGTACCTCAGATCGAATTGTCAATAAAGTTGTTGTGAAAAATAATATGCAATTTCTCGGTATGAAACTTGGCGTTTGCAACACGTACCTCGAGCAGCAAACTTCACACTGGTTGCATACGCTAAGTTTCATACCGAGTAATTTATTTTATTTTATTTTATTCCTTCAAAAAAAAATACACATTCATCGATAACAATATAAAATGTTTAGAATTTTCCCACCCAACTTGACAAGCCAGTGCTAGGGTGGGAGCACAAAAATTATATGTTGATCGGACTGAAAAAAAAAATAGAAGAAATAAAAAACAAAAAAACAAATACAAAATGTGTAGTTATGGTGTAACTGATCTGATTGAAAAATAGTTAATTATTGAGTCAACCGATGATATCACACACGGCAATCCTCGCACTGCCATCCTCTAGCAACCATCGTGTTATAAGCCTACTAAATCTTTTCCTATTAGCAACCATTTTATACTCCATGGGTAATAGATTGTATAGCTTGGGAGCAAGGAATGTAATGTGTTTCTGGCCAAAGGTCTTCGACATTTTTGGAACTTGGAGAAGATTTAGGGATTGGGCTCGGGTTTGATGGGAATGGCTGACTGGATTCATAAATTCTGGACTTCGATGCACTAATATAAGAACTGTCTTTGCATACAGCTGTTGCAAGTTCAGAACTCCAAAATCTCTGAATAAGTCCTCAGAAGGATAGCGGAAGGGTTTACGAAATAGCGGAAGGGTTTACGAAATTGCTGCATATTATTTTTATTATTTTATTATATTATATTAATTATTTTTTGCAACACGTTGTGGTTGCATGTCCTCGTACCTAGGGCAGCAAACTTCACACTGGTAGCAACCGCCAAGTTTCTTACCTTGTATGCAATATACTATTCCGTAACTATACCAGGTTATGTTGCATCTTAAGTGAAATTCACTGTAGATATACAATAAATCTTTATAAAATTTGAATTTTACACTCACTAATGTAATGATAGAGGGCACTATTATTGGGCAGTTAATTGTTAATGGATTAATGAATATTTGATGCAAATAGAAGTATATTTTTACATGATGTAGACAGAAAGGCGTAAAACTTTTATCTGATACTATCAAATAAAACCGATATATAGATCAAAGATGTTTTTATACAAGATATCCTAACCAATGCAATCAAATTTAAAGCAGTAAAAAGTTACTATAACGCGAAATGAAGAAAAATATCAACAAAAAGTGTGATATGGAAATCGCTATATGATTTGGCGGCGAGTTTCCCCTACAATAATTCAGATTATATTTCGCACGACTAAAGAAGCTGTAAAAATAAAAAAATAATACATTGCCAGTAACACAATGACGCTTATTTTATTTCATTACGTTGTAGTACAAGACATAGTGGCGTAATCGCTCGAGAGGGCACTATAGCCTAGTGGTTAGCGTGCTTAGTGCCGCAACCTCTGGACTGGACTGCCGTGGGTTCGAATCCCACCTGCGCTCATGGATGTTTTGTGATGTTATTTAGTTTTAAGATAGTTGTTATTTAGTGTAGTTGAAAGGCGCTAATGACCTGAGATGTCGACGCGTCTATAATCTACAATAAATAAATAAATTAAGTAATCGCTCGAAAAAATCCTAGAATAAACAATTTTTCTCTCGTCGTTCTCAGAAAATTTTTCTGGTTATAAAATTGTTTATTATTTATTATTATCATTCCTGGGAATTTAAACCACGAAAGTTAAAAAAAAAAATTCGACTGATGACCAGTCCTATACTTCCCACCTAGTAAATATTTGCAAAAAATAAACACTCTTTTTTTTATTCTTTGACTAGGCCCAAATAACCTTAGCTGTTGGTGGTCTTTAAAACACAATTTAATTTTTATTCTTTGAAAAAAGCATGGCCCTCTTTTTTGTTTGGTGATCTACTGATGGCTAACTTAATATAGCAAAAATCATGGTTACCTTGATTTACGTACAATTTTTATTTTTTTTAGTAAAATATTTTTTTTCTCGAAAACTATACATTTTAGAGAAAAAAAATATTTACATTTTTTTTCATATTATAACATCTAGAATTCATTTATATTTTTTTTTACCTATGTTAATACGTGACATTGAGGACGGTTTTTTGAATATCTCAGGATCCACTGAACCGATTTGACTCAAAATCTAATCAGATCTAAGTTAAAGGCTGATAAACACAATAGAACAATCGGCATGCCCGTATGTTGTTCCGTTCTTAAGATATCGAAGGCGAAAAATTGACCACATACACACACACATACACACATACACACACACACACACACACACACACACATACAGACATCAGTCAGAAAATGATCTTAAACGATTGCTAGGGTCTCAAAACGTGAAAATCTGTTAAAATCTCGAAATATTGTTTTCGGACTGAATCCATTACTTCCCTACCATAGTAGAGGTGGGAAGTAAAAATTATTACCAGAAATTTTTTTTTATAGTCCTTAGGCTTTTCTATAAACAAAAAAAAGTAGGTACTTAGGTTCATTATCGTATCTCTATTCTATCAACAGTTGTAATTTTTTTAATATTTATATGCATTTTCCAGCAAAGAAAATTTCATAATCCCGTATTTGACAATTTTTAACTTCCCATTGGAAGTTATTGTAATGGGTCCGAAAATCGAAATCAAAATGTATAACAAATTTTTATGTTTCAAGGTCACTACACTATTTTTACACTATTTTTAGAAAGATGTCTGTGTGTGTGTGTAATGTGTATGTGTGTGTACGTATGTACGTATGTGTCCATTTCTTTCTAAGACGAAATCTCGAGAATGAAAAATGATATCGACTACGTTAGGGTGCCAATCGACGCGTATTAACGTATGATCTGAAAGAAATTTTTTCAAAATCGGTTCAGCCGTTCTTTTTTCTTAACCAAATAGACTCCAAAAAAGTAGATTTTACACAATATCTCGCGAATAAAAAATTATATCGACTTCGTAAGGGTGTCAATCGAGTCATTTTGATCCGGCATAAATTTTATAAAAATCGGTTCAGCCGTTTTTTTTTTAATTATTGTTAAAAATAAACAATAATTATGTTTTAATGATTAAAATGATTACTTTTCTGTGTAATATCTAATTTAATTATTATTATTAAATATTTATCAAACTGGGAAGTTCGTCGTGTGGACCTCAAGGGTCGCACTTTAGTCCTAATAAACGACCCACCTCACGGCTTGTTTATATGATATTTAAGCAATTTGCAAAACAATGAGCGACCTTAATTCCAAATTTTTAATCCGCCATAACTCTATTTTAATGAATAACTCGAACTAATTTTTAGGCGCTCATTGTCTGTCTCTTTTTCGCCCGATGAAGTGTGAGAGTGCGAATGAGACAATACTTTCGCGGTTTAAACAATTTCCAGGAATGAAAATAACAATAATTAATAACCAACAGTTTTATAATCAGAAAAATTTTCTGAAAACGACGGAAGAAATAGTACATTGTGCCACAAGGGAGGAAAGTGCTACATTTCCTCCCGCATATAAAATTGCCACCCGAGCCGAAGGCGAGAGTGGCAAATTTTATACGCGGGAGGAGATGTAGTAATTTCCTCCCGTGTTGCGCATACTATTTTTTTTCTCCTGCCAGGCTGAAAGTTCGTAAAATTGAAAAAAAAAATATTAAAATTATTATTTTTATTTTATTTTATTTTATTATTAAAATTATTAAAAAATAATTTTAAAGGAAATAATTTTAATGTGTAGGAGACAGAAGTAGGTGCGTGAGAGCCGGCATAAGTACTATTGCGCACGCGCACTTGTCCGTACCACGGGAATAAAGAGCGACTTTGTTCTCGCTTGGCAGGGACGAAAGTACGAACTTTCGGCCTAGGTAGGAGAAAAAACAGTTTATCCTAGGATTTTTTCGAGCGATAGCGCCACTATGTCCTGCACCATTAAGTATTTACGGAGATACTCATTTCTAAACTTTACTAACTGCTTACTTCACACCACCCGCGAGGCGAGCTTTATACTCTTTACAACCAGGCCGCCTATAAAGACCGATTGCACCGTCGCTATATAAGTTATAACTTTAAAATATTAATTTGCCGTTGGTGCAAACCAATATTCGGCTTTTATCAATAGCCCTTAACAAGATAAGAGACTTCCAGTCGTACGGAATATAATCATTTCTTTCATGTAATACGCCATCTATGTATCTATAATAATGTAGGTATGTATGTGTGTGTATGCAGGTAAATGGTACATGTGCGTGTGTATGTTTGTAGGTATGTATGTTTATCTGTTACCATAAAGCAAAACTGCTCATGTCGTAAGTCTAGTGATGGGCAAAATCGCATTATTTCAATAATCGGATTCTTAGGTTATGAATGAATCTAATAATCGGATGTTTCATTCGAATTATATCAAACGATTCTTTTGAATTATAAGTACTGCATTTCATATCTGTAATAGGCGGATCTAAGACCATAGTTCACTAGCCTGTATTAATCAAAAAAGTATTTCGTTGTTGTTACTTCTATCTCTATATATCATGTTATATTTATTTCACTCAGTTTCATTGGAATTTCCGATCATAACAATCTCTTATCTCTATGTTTCCGAATATTGTAATTCCAATTCCTTACAATTCAGATTATTATTAATTATATTGCAAATGGTTTCTCTAAGGTTGACTATGGTCTCTATAAACTTTAAGGACACCCAATAGGAAGTTAGCAGTGTGGTTTTACTGAATATTGGCTAGTGAACTAGTCTTAGGTCCTGCCTATTACCTATATGAAATGCAGGACTCATAATTCAAAAGAATCGTTTGATATAATTCGAAAGAAACATCTGATTATTAGAATCATTCATGATTTAAGAATTCGATTTTTGAAATAATGCGATTTTGCATATCACTACTGAATAGTGGCTAGTGAACTAATCATAGGTTCACCTATTACCTACATGAAATGCAGTAATCATAATTCAAAAGAATCGTTTGATATAATTCGAATGAAACATCCAATTATTAGAATCATTCATGATTTAAGATTCCGATTATTGAAATAATGCGATTTTGTCCATCACTATAAATATAATATTATCGACATAAACGGTTTTGGATTTCGGCCGTAGATATGCAGGGTGACATTGACGACTCAAAACGATCATATAAAATAAGCTACAGTCAACATAAAACAGTATTAGATCAAGTTGAGGTAGTTCCGAAGTCGGGGGACCGTCGTATCTCTTTTATACCGGTGGGAGTTCGAGCACTCATACATACGTGTGCTGCACGGAGGTGTCCTCCCAAACCCACCCGCCCACCGTAATCTACAGTTGATCTTAAAGTCAAAATACTCTAAAAAATATACATTGAATTTCACTTATGAGGCATGTCTGTTCGCCTAGTGTGAACAGAGTTATAAGAAACTATACGCGATCGACTTCCAACCTGATATTTTACCGGATGGGAGGCGGTAACAAACCACCCGGAGACGAAATTTAATATAAACTGATAAGCCACAAGGGCACCCGATAAAAAATTGTTCAGGCATCCAGCTAGTGTGAACGAGCTCTTTAGGTATTTGGGCTTGAGAATAGCCGAGCGTGTAGCAATGGTGTTGTTTACATGGCGTTACTATGGTTCCTCTATTACAAGTCCCCAGTTCCCGGGTTCTAGCCCGAGAGCTGGTAAAAGTGTCAATTGGATTTTCAATTTATTATTATTGTAATAAAACAGTTTTCTTACGTGGGTGGAATAAATTATTTATTTACAATAATTAAAAATGTAACAAAAAAAATAGATAACAATAAACTGTAACAATTATATCTCAATTTATAACAGTCAACACTGTTTATACAATAATAACACGAACAGTAATTCTTAAACGAACTGTTAAGCGCTTTAATCACACTACAGTTTATATGCTGTATTTATTTCAAATCGACACTGTCACACGACACCCGTTGTTCTTTCTCCGGTGCCTGCTCCTGCTTATATAGAACTAGCAGCTTGACCCCCCCCCACGCTCGCGCGCTTTCCAGAACATTCTCGTGGTTACCTGTGTCTTCGATATCAGGCCACACCTTACCATTGTTACTTGTTCTCGATGATTCTATTGTCGCCAGCGGCGTAACATCTGGGGTTTCGGTACATTATTAAAAAAAAAATAATGAATTGAAAATATGAATTGGTGCTAGACCCAAATAACCTTAGCTGTTGGTGGTCTTTAAAACACAATTCAATTCTTTAGGTATTTAGTCTCCCACTTGCACAAAATCCCGCTTCTTCCACCATATTACCAAAAATATCGCCATATTTTCGCACCTTTACCATTTATGCAGTTTTGTTGCAATGAACTAAGAGATTGTAGATTATAGACGCTAGACAACTGAGATCATCAGCCGAAATAAATTGAATGAGAGAGAGTGACCTTCAGACAGTGGCGGACTAAGCCCGTCGGAGGCCCGGGGCGGCAGAACTAAATGAGGCCCCCGGTCTGCTTAAAAATTAATGTAATTGTAGTAAAATTAAGCAAAATCGCAGGATAGTGGACAAAATAATTTGATTTATTAAATTAAATGTACGACGTTTCGTCTATAGATTTAGACTTTTTCAAGTACAATATTAAAAATAACAATATTTATGAAAATTAATATTAATTACTAACCATAGCAATTAACATAAGATAGGGTACATAAGACAAAAACATGGTAACATGGTAACAAATTATGTTGACTATAAATTTTAACAATCAAATAATAATAATACAAAAATTAGTATAATTTCATAATATAATTGTACTGACTACTTAAATTTTGAGTGTCTGTTCTATAATTGATTGAATTGTTTTTTCTAATAAAACACATTTCACTGATATTGCGTTTCTTCCAATTTGACTCTTTATCTAATATTTGAACTTCATTGAAAAGAAATTTATGCCCAGTGTCGAAATGATGAGATGACAACGCCGTTTTATTATCACTTAATAAGTTTATGTTTCTACAGTCCATTTTGTGCTGATAAATTCTATTTTTTAATAACTGTTTAGTTTGTCCCACATAACACTTATTACATTCACAAGGTATTTTATAAATAATATTAGATTGATGTGAGATAGGCGTCTTATCTTTAAGTCTTGTGAATAACCTATCCAATTTATTTAAGTTATAAAACACCAACTTAATTGTAGTGTAAATTTCGTAAAAAATGAATAATATAGATGTAATGACTGACAACAAAAATCAAATATTTATAATAAACGTAGGTAGATATAGGTAACCTACCTACGTTTATATTTTGCATACGTACGGGGCCTCCAGCTCCAAACTGCAGCCTCTTACTTACTGAATATATTTTGGCCTTGTTTAGGATTTGATTAAGAAGGACTTCTCGACATTTGGAGGCACCCCAGGATCAGAGGCCTGGGGCGAGTCGCCCCCTACGCCCCCTCCCTTAGTCCGCCACTGCCATCAGACGTTATTTAGTCCCGCCGCTCTTCCACCATATTACAAAAATAACGCCATTTTCGTACCTCTACAATTTCTGCAATTTGTTACCACCCTATTATCACATGGTACCAATAGGGCAGTAAGGGTTCTTTAGACGATCTTAAGTTCTCCGTTTAGGAGGCCAGGATGGTTGTGAGGGGAGGGATTTATTAATGATAACATAAAATGATAGTAAAATAAATGTTTAATATATATTAAAAAAAAAAATAATACTTCAGAAAACAAACCAACACGTCATGTTAAAAATCTATCAAAAATCTGGCTTACCCATATCTAGTAGCACAACATAATACTTTTAAACGTAGACCCGCACAATTCCACGATTCCAACACTACCTCCCTGTTTTTGGTTGTGGGGAGCACTTATATTTCCATCAACTCATGGGCGTTATGACTTCGTGGAAATGTTGGTTCTCGCGGATCGTCGCAATGGACGTTCGTATTTTGCATAGTCATGTCTGGAGATTATCTAGTCCTGGGTGGTGAATCACCCACTGTATGTACATCAACAACACATTGTATCTCACCGGATGTGATCTAGACTCTCGCCAATCGATCGTCTATCGACCGTTTACAAATTTTGGTACAGTGAAAACGGAGAGAGATTGTAGATTATAGACGCTCGACAGTTGAGACCATCAAACTGAATAAGGGTACGACTAAATTTGTGTTCGCCAATATAAAATTGAAAAACAAAATGTTATTTTGAAGTAAGTTGACGACAAAGAAGTTAGGCGATCGGGCGACCATCTATATGTATATATATATCAACTATACACAAATAGGAAAAGGCGGAGGGAGGGGAGGGGAAGATGGATTCCACATTCAATTTCAGAGTCTGAAAAGTGAATACATTTAAATGTGATGCTTTTTGAATATTCAACAGAGTTGTTGAAGAACATTCAGTCAAATAGTGAATTCTGAAGTGTATTCATGTATACCGGTATAATATAATATACCCCGTACCAAAGTAATACAGGATGTCCCATTTAGATGTAGGTATAGTGTTGGCGTCTAGACAAGACAAGACAAGACTTCACTAAGTCTTGTAAGTCTAAGTCTAGATTAAAAATTCACAGATTTCGCAATCCTTGCAACCATCGAGGACATTGGAAATGATAACAGCATATATGAAACATAATTAACTGTTTATTATACACACAATATTTATCAATGCACTGTTTAGTTTTGTCAGGAATAACCCTATTATTCTTCTGTTATATACGCGTTCACTTTTGCTTGATTACTTAACTTTTAAATGGATTTTTCTACAGTATTTATTAAAATTTGCTCAAAAATAACACCGCAGATCGTCGCAAATACCTGTCAATTAACTAGACATGATATAAAACACGTTTCGAAAAAAATGCACTTGTTCAATTTTGCATGATTGCTCCTCACTTGATCGCGACACCGTTGTCTTTTGGCCTTGAACGAAAACTCGTAACTCTGCCCCCATATACGAACATAAACATTTCCAATGTTAAAAACTCTTGTCTTGTCTTGAAAATTTCTAGACAAGACTTTTGCAAGTCTTGTCTTGAAAATCTAGACAAGACAAGACAAGAGTCTAGAAAGTCTAGATCTAGACGGCAACACTATAATTTAAATACATTGATATTGGTATAAAAAGAAAGGTTTTGTTGATAAGATTACAAATAAGGTCTATGACGTCACGGAAAATTCAATATGGCGGACTCTAGACGCCATTTTCCTTCTAAATTAGTTTTGCTGTCTAGACAAGACAAGACAAGACTTTCAAAGTCTTGTCTTGTCTTGAAAAATCAAGACTTCACTAAGTCTAAGTCTAGATTAAAAAACTCTTGTCTTGTCTTGAAAATTTCTAGACAAGACTTTTGCAAGTCTTGTCTTGAAAATCTAGACAAGACAAGACAAGAGTCTAGAAAGTCTAGATCTAGACGGCAACACTATGTAGGTATATCCTACATACCTTTTACATACACATTGTTAAAACTAGTGATGCGTGTTTACGAGATGTTTTAGTCGATTGTCTCGATTGTTCAAATATCTCGATGACTCTCGATGGTTGTCACTTGGACTCGATTGTTGTTGTTTCATAGTTCACCGATAATGAATCGTACAGCACTGCATACCCGATACGAATTCAATATAGTGAAGAGATCACAGAGTACCGACTGAACAGTGTGAACAGTGAACAATCAACGAGTCGCGTGAACGTCAGTCGACTAGCATGTAACCTTGAATCGCGATTATATATGTATTCTCATTCGCTGCTATTGCTATAACCTATGTGGCAAATAATCGACTTGAACAATCGAACATTTCGATTGTAAAATCAAACTCTGAGTCGATTGTGGACTCGATTGTTATTATGAACGATTACAATTGTTTCGATTGTAAAAACATCTCATATCGCTTATCACTAGTTAAAACATTTACGTAACAAGAGTGCCTTGGATTTAAAATTATTAGTTTTGATATTGGGATCTGACATATGGGAGGAATTTACTTGTGACGTAATCAATATGACTGAAACAGATTTACATAGTTAAGCATTAAATTATGTGGTGTTTTTACTTCAAATATGATTAATTTAATTGCAATTTTCAATTGGGCTGGTGCAAAGCCAGAGCAAAGAAATATCGTGAAAACAAAAAGACTCTTGACGTCTGATTATTAACATATATATCCTGCGTTTTGTTTTACATATCAACCGCTTCCGACTATTTCCGTTACATCTAGTATTTCTAAAATGTCACCTCAGTATGAGGCATTAGACGTTATTCACGTCAAAAAATAAAAAGAGAGAGTGTGTGTACTTATGTACGCACGTCAGAAGTTATACTTCCTTGGTGTAACAAAACAAAAGTAACTCCAAAAATTTTATCCCGCGTGCCAGTAGGTACTATACGTTTGTAAAAAAGACGATAAAATAATAAAATAAAGATATTAAATACAATTGATGGAGGTTTAATTAATTAATTTAATTTAATAAAATATTAATTTATTAAATATATTTATTTATTATATTTATATCTAATTATTTATTAAAAAAATGCATGTTTGTGTTGAGATTCGAACCCGAGACCTATTGTGTATGACACGGCGGTGCTATCCGTTACGCTACGTACATCTTACTTAGCAGTGCCATATAATAGGGTAATATAATCATGAACTTCCGACTAACTTCATGGTGTTACTACCGACTAACTTCATGGTGTTAAATTTTCGTGATGCGATGCGCGCGCATCTAAAAAATTCACTCTCATCATTTTTCCATAACGCACGAAAAGAAGTATAACTTCAATAAAATGAAAATATGAATTGTCGCTAGGCTCAAATATCCCCAAATCATAAAAAATATAGTTTTAGTTTATTTTCCGATTCACAGGTTTGCCAACGTGATTTGAAGAATATAAACAGTTGAGTCGCCATTCAACAGAACAATTGAAAACGGTCGGGGCGGCGGTACAGCGGCTTGTCGAATGCGGTGAATTGCGCGACCATTCGTGCCACAGAGCCGTTTGTAGCGCGACCCATGATCACCGCTCATCGGGGAATCCCCGGGGAGTTCGCGTCTGTGAAACAAGTGCACTGGCCATCCGTCGTCGTCATTCGAAGCCTAATATGCACTGGGAACGAAATGCATTGGTGCAGTCAGTTGTTAACGTCCAAAATACAGTCGACTATGTCCGATAAAAGTTTGGAGCTTAGCACACGATACTACAATCAACGTGTGACAACTGTCAAATGGCCATTACAAGTTTCGCAGTGGATATGACTAGTTTAATAAGTGAAAATTTGCCAGTTTTTATTTGATTTGTTTTGAGTTTTTTCTAAGACGTATTTAAAAGTATTAGGTTCCATACGTAAATATTGAAAAAATCGGTTTGGGCAAAATTTTAATTCTTGGTATAAATGATGAAATTCGCCATGTTTAGATCGTTTTCCATTAATAGGGTGGACATGATAGCTCCTACCCAAATTTGTATTTAAAATATACCACTTTGTAGCAGAAGAACACAAATATTCGTTTTTGCTATCTGACATTTCAAACGCGATTTAAGCTTGTATCAATGCTAGTACCAAAGCTTCGTTGTGCAAACCCATAAGTTCTTATAATTTCACCAACCATCTACCATACATGCTACCATCTAGAATCCCAGCTGCGTACTGCACGTACCTTAATTCAGGTCAGTTACCTTCAGTAGCGATCGTATTGTATTAATATTAATTATTTTGCATGTATGTGGAAGCAAATATACTTACTTACTTCCGACTATTTCCGTTTCATCTAATAAGTCTAAAATGCCACCGCAGTATGAGATATTAAGGTACGTGCTGTACGCAGCTGGGATTCTAGATGGTAGCACGTACTTATGGTAAATGATGGCTGAAATTATAAGCGCTTATAGGTTTGCACAACGAAGCTTTGATACTAGCATTGATACAAGCTTAAATCGCGCTTGAAATGTCAAATAGCGAAGACGAATATTTGTGTTCTTCTGCTACAAAGTGGTATATTTTAAATACAAATTTGGGTAGGAGCTATCATGTCCACCCTATTAATAGAAAACGATCTAAACATGGCGAATTTCATCATTTATACCAAGAATTAAAATTTTATCCAAACCGGTTTTTTTAATATTTACATATATGGAACATAACACTTTTAAATACGTCTTAAAAAAAACTCAAAACAAATCAAATAAAAACTGGCAACATTTCATTTATTAAACTAGTCACATCCATTACAAAACTTGTAACGACCATTTGACAGTTATCACACGTTGATTGTAGTAGTCAGCGCGCTGAAAGAATGATGAGATACATTCTTGTATCTAGCAGCTCTTGTAACAGCGCTTATACCTGCTACACTCACTGCTTCGTTGTGTACGCTGGCATATATAACAATGCATTAATTTAAGCAAGCCCTGCTATGATCTACGCTACCATCTAGAATCCCAGCTCCATACTGCACGTACCTTCAGTCAAAAATATCAGAAAATCACGTCTGTCATCCAATCAACTTCGATCAACAAAAAGGCTCAGCTTGGTTCTTTACAGCAAAGATGTGAACAGTGCAGTGACCGGTGGGCAGCGATTGGTGGGGTAGTGTTGAGGGGCGAGCAGAATGAAGCTTTGCGTCGGCAGCAATGATTACATAAGGTACATAAATCCAATAAACACAGCGTAACGATCAGAGCGTTACATCGTGTCTGGCACAATATCTGTACAACAAAGTACCACAACGTGTACACTGGTACACGTCTAATGCTGGGTTGCAGAAAGAATAAGTATTCAACAAGCCGTGAGGCGGGTCGTTTATTAGGACTAAAGTGCGACCCTTGAGGTCCACACGACGAACTTCCCAGTTTGATAAATATTTAATATTATTAATTAAATTAGAAATTACACAGAAAAGTAATCATTAACACGCTTATATTAGCTTCACTTGTATGTTTGTTTGCGGGCTTGCGGGTTTGTCAGTTTGTAACCGACTTCTTTGAACTTGATTTTGACCAACTTTGAACGGTCAGATTTAGTTTAAACTTTGCACACTTATCAAGGACCGATGACAATACAATAATTCAATAAGTTTGTCCCATTATCCTGACCAGGATCTCCAGGACTAAAAAAAAAAAAAGCAAAAAACTTCAGATTGAACTGAAACTTTGCACACTTATCAAGGACCGATGACAATACAATAATTCCATAAGTTTGTCTCATTATCCTGACCAGGATCTCCAGGACTAAAAAGCAAAAATAAATTATAATTTAAAAAAACTAAAAAACACGCTTTAATGAACTAAAAAGTAAAAAATAATTAATTTTATTGTAACAAAGCGTGGGGTGCTTTGTATCATATTTTCATACTACCCCACGCTTTTTTTACAATAAAATTAATTATTTTTTACTTTTTAGTTCATTAAAGCGTGTTTTTTAGTTTTTTTAAATTATAATTTATTTTAATCATTAAAATATATACTTATTATTTATTTTTAACAATAAATTAAAAAAACGACTGGACCGATTTTTATAAAATTCATGTCGGATCATAGGGACGTTAGCATGCTTTAATAGACACCTCAACGAAGTTGACAACATTTTTTTGGGCGAGATTTTGTATAAAATCTATTTTTTGCAGTCGTTTTATGTAAACAAAAAAAAAATGGCTTGACCGATTTTGATATAATTTCTTTCGGGTCTTGTTAATGTTAATATGCTTCTATTTGCACCCTAACGAAGTCGATATCATTTTTTTTTTCGCGAGATTTCGTGTAAAATTCACTTTTGGCCGTCTTTTTCTTTAAACCAAAAAACGACTGAGTCGATTTGGATAAAATTTCTTTCGGATCAAACCGATTTGAAAAATTCGTTCACTGTTTAAAAGCCTACTTATTCCCGAGTAACATAGGCTATGACAAAATGGGGATGAGCAGTCAGCGAAAATATAACGCAAGTCGGAGAGATTCAGTAAAGTAATATAAATTAATTAATTGTAGATTATAGACGAGTCGACAACTCAGGTCATTAGCGTCTTCAACACAATAAATAATCCATTTGTGTATTAGAATCCACCAGCCGGCATACACAAACCGACTGGTACGAGCTCGGGTCCCTGGGAGCGCTAATTCCCAAAGAACATTGGAATGCAATTTGCGACAGCAACTGTCCCCCCTGGGGATAAAGTAATAAGTATATAGGATAAATTTGTTGCTCTTGATAATTATTTCATTACCAAGTGTGCAAGCTTTCACGGCCGGCATTGTTCCAAGTCTTCATGGTTTCCGGGCTTGTAGGCCGTGGTCCGGTGGTATTTCTACCTGACGTTTCGTCTACAACTGCGGTAGACATTCTCAAAGGCGATGTGGCAGCGGTCGAAGTGTCCTCCTTGGCGGCTCGCAAGTTAGCTCACACACTAACCCATGAGCCGCCAAGGAGGACACTTCGACCGCTGCCACATCGCCTTTGAGAATGTCTACCGCAGTTGTAGACGAAACGTCAGGTAGAAATACCACCGCACCACGGCCTACAAGCCCGGAAACCATGAAGACTATTTCATTACTAAACAAAAATTAATCCGGGCGTAGCCGGGCCAGAAAGATACTGAATTATAACAAGGTTTCCTTTGAGTTTCGACATCGTTGAAATGTAAACAAAATAACAAAACACGCACGTTTCCGAAGCTTCATCATATTATGGTTGCGGCCAGTGCATTGCATTGTGTAACGGCTACAGTAAAATATACCTTTGAATGGATTTCTATATCATAATAAAACATCAGCTGTACCAAAAACTAGAAAATAATTAGGACACAAACCAAGGGGCACTTTGTGTCGCTGCGTTAGCCGAATAAGTAATAATTAGTGTTGCCGTCTAGACAAGATAAGACTTTCAAAGTTTTGTCTTGTCTTGAAATATCAAGACAAGACTTCACGCAAGTCTTGTCTTGAAATATCAAGACTTCAGTCTTGAAATATCAAGACTTCACTAAGTCTACGTCTAGATTAACAAACTCTTGTCTTGTCTAATCTCAAGACTCTAGATTATTTTCAAGAGTCTAGATTAGTAGTAGTAGTAGGTAAAGTAAACCTTTACATACTACTACTTAGTTTATCTAGACTCTCGAAAATTGGCAAGAGTCTTGATCTAGATAAAGCAAGTCTTGTCTTGTCTTGAAAATTTCTAGACAAGACTTTTGCAAGTCTTGTCTTGACTAGACTAGACAAGACAAGAGTCTAGAAGTCTTATAGATGTAGACGGCAACACTAGTAATAATCTGAGACTTTTAACAGACTAAAATAATAGCGCGCCAAAGGAAGTTTTCACTTCAATAAACTTGACACTCATGCGTTCTTAGCGATTTTGGTAAATATCTACGGATGTAAGTGGTTTCACTGTACCATACAGCAGCATGTATTGTGGCTAAATCCGTCAGCTTTAGCTTATATCTATCTCTGCACGTAAATCAAATCCAAGATTTCAAACATATGACGTAAAAATGAACGATCGAAAAACGAAATACAACAAAACAATATTTATTATCCATTTTCACAAAGCAGACATTTTTCAAATTGAAATTTTTATTTATCCGTATATTATTTGAATGCTTATCCGTATGACATAATTCAATTTGTATACAGGGTGTAAACGGTTTTACCGAACATACAACAAATAACATTGAAAACATTTACAATTTTGTAGTAGGCTATGGGCGATAAGATTTGTCATAGAGATACCATAGATAGAGTAGGGGAGTCATAAGCACAACTGTATCTACTATACTGGGTGATCCATTTTAATCTTTATTTGAAATTATTGGGAAGGGGCAACATTTTCTGAAAAAAATGTTCAGACATAAGTTATGTAGTTTGAAGAGGGACATCGTTTGGAGACAAAAACCACCCCCACCCCCACCCCCTGCGCAGGGGTAGGGGTGACTTCGACATTTTAAATAGGAACCCCCATTTTTTATTGTGTATTATGATTCTACGGGAAAAAATATGAACAAAGAAAAAAATAGTAAAAAACAAATTTTGAAAAGTTTTTAAAAAAAATTGTTTTTTTCATAATTCTAAATGTCGGTGGTCAATGGTCATCCACATGCGAGCAAGATGATAAGGAGTTTGGGAAGTGAATTACTTCTTCTTTTTTATGATTTTTCATGTTTTCTTGCTCCATTGCGTGAAATTATTTTTTTATGAAAAAAAAAATTTTTTTCAGAAATTTTTCAAAATTTATTTTTCACTATTTTTTTTTTTGTTCATATTTTTTCTCGTAGAATCATAATACACAATAAAAAATGCGCAGGGGGTGGAGGTGGGGGGTGGTTTTTGTCTCCAAACGATGTCTCCTTCCAAACTACATAACTTATGTCTGAACATTCAGAAAATGTTGCCCCTTCCCAATAATTTCAAAAAAAGATTAAAATGGATCACCCAGTATAAAGACTTTTTATAAAAAAAATTAACCTTCGGTGCGCGAATTCGACTCGCACTTGGTCGGTTTTTTTAGTAACTAAGTATTAGTCACTGAATATTATTTCCGAACTGAACTATAGATAGTATAGATATGCACGTCATGTGTGTGTACGGCGGAGGTCGGTATATCGAAATGATCGTATCGGGCCACTAGTCGACTATAATGGGACTTAGATAGTAACGAATTACATTTACAGCTCGTAACGGCAACACAGCTAACGCCTTGTTCACAATAAACTATGTATGGATAAAATAGACATATATACAAACATATATAAAGTATGTGACTACATTATATTACCTGCCCTAGTACTTAAAACCCTACTATGCGGTTATATAGGGTAGAATCACACTAGTGCGTTCAGAGTATTGCGGTCAACGCAGTCCATGGTGAGGCGTGCAATCAAGTCAGTCTACGGTGACTCACGCAAGTAATCAAGTGCGTCGGAAATAAATATAGGACAGTCGGCGGTAATCAGGTCAGTCGACGGTGTCAATGGATATAAATGTTAATCAGTCAGTACGGTGATATGATACTTATAGGTGCGCGACGGTGCACTGTAAGAAATGAGAAGGCCGATTACATATAGATTATCGATGGTCTATTTGTAGCTCAGTGATTAATCTGGTAATAGGCATACAAAGAGACAATGGCGTCGTAAACAGGTATCGCCTGCACATCGCGTAGATTTCATAAAAACACATTGCGCATGCGTGGTTACTAATTTTACATTAATTTGTTTTATATTCATCCATTTTATATATGTAACTATACATTTTATTTTGTAATTTTTACACACTTTATTGGAATATTACACAAATTATGTAATTTTAATTTACTTTATGTAAAAATCACAAATTTGTTTAATTTTACAGTAAAAGTCCATGTTTTTATGAAGTTTTCTGTGTAAAAATGAATAATAATGTAAAATCACTTAGCAAATCGAGCGAATTCTACCCGAGATTCTACCTTAATTTTCAAAGTATTTTTACATCCATTTTTTACAGTGTGGCGTGAACCGACGTATCGTTTAGCTAGAGTACTGTTTTCCAAAGTTTTTTGTTTTTTTAGACTGTAGACAAGTATACAGAGTTATAAACAGGTAGGTATTTCATTTTACATCTATAACGTCGTTAAACAAGTACTCCGCAACGTAATGATTAGCGCGCTTGCATGTCAATACGAAGACCCGGGTTTAAATCCAACTGACGATACGTGATTGTTTTCTTTTTTTTATAATGTAAACGTTTTGGAATTTTTTACTTTAAAAATCAATTTAATTAAATTTGATACAGAAAAATTTTGAAACACTAATAACAAATTAAAATATAAGTAAAAAAAACTTTTTTGCAGTACGGAAACTTCGATGCGCGAGTCTGACTCGCACTTGGTTCAAGTTCATTGTTACAAGAAGTATAAAATATTATTTAACTTACCAATATCCAGTTTTAATAGCATCTGTAACAAAAAAAAATATTATTAACATTTTGGTTTAAAATCTAGACATAAATATTTGTTTTAAGGAAAATAAACATGTCCACAGATAAATATTGTAGATTATAGACGCTCGACAGTAAACATGTCATATAGTCAAGTCTTTAATTCTATAGTTAGAAAAAACGTTCAACTATTTTTTTAACCGACTTCAAAAAAAGGAGATGGTTCACAAAATTAGAATGAAAACTTCAGATAAGGCATGTAATCTAATTCTTTCTCTAAAAGTCGACATTACATAATAAAACTTAATTAAAATTTATTTTTCTATTCCAATTTCTAAAGAACACTGTTATTGTATAAATTTTGGACATCCTAATATCCCAAATAATAATATTAAATTATGTTTTATTTTGAAATGCCAAAAAAATTATAGACTTTTATAGAAAGAATTAGATTACAAGCCTAATCTGAAGTTTTCATTCTAATTTTATGAACATTTATGCCTGTCTTGAAGAATATGTATTTTGAACATTCTCCTCATACAAAACTCATTTTTTAATCGCTATCAACTATCCATATTAGTATACAGAGTTCACTAGTTAGTTGTTACGTTCGTTTAGGTGTGCCTGTGTGTATGTCAAACGACATCAAGATAGGGTATTCGACCAATCAGAATGGACTCTGACTGCACGGCCTAGTCCAGGGGTCGGCAACCTTTTGAGACGGAAGAGCCAAAAGTTACAATTTACAAAATTTCCCAGTTTTTAAAGAACCACTAACATTTTCAGAAACTTTCACGTCTAAAATAATTTGAGGTTATGAATATTCAAAACAGATTTAGAAAGCTCAACACATATTATAGTTCATCTAATATATAAAATTCTCGTGTCATGGTGTACGTTATTGAACGCCTCCGAAACGGCTCGACCGATTTTGATGAAATTTTGTATGCTTATCGGGTAGGTCTAAGAATCGGACAACATCTATTTTTCATCCCCCTAAATGTTAAGTGTGGTCCACCCCAAATTTTTTTTTTAGTTTTTGGACAACATTTTTTGTTTTTAATTTTTTATGATACAGCATACACAAATACACACAAGCCTAAATTTTCACCCCTCTACGATCAACCCCTATTTTTGTCACGGTGTACGTTATTGAACTCCTCCGAAACGGCTGGACCGATTTTGATGAAATTTTGTGTGCTTATCGGGTAGGGTGGAGACTCAGACAACATCTATTTTTCATCCCCCTAAATGTTAAGGGTGGTCCACCCCAAATTTTTTTTTTTTTTTTTTTGGACAAAATTTTTTGTTTTAATTTTTTCATGATTCAGCATTCAAAAATACATACAACTCTAAATTTTCACCCTTATACGATCAACCCCTGTCTAATACATAGTCACGGTGTACGTTATTGAATTCCTCCGAAACGGCTGGACCGATTTTGATGAAATTTTGTGTGCTTATCGGGTAGGTCTGAGAATCAGCCAACATCTATTTTTCATCCCCCTAAATGTTAAGGGTGGTCCACCCCAAATTTTTTTTTTTAGTTTTTGGACAACATTTTTTGTTTTTAATTTTTTATGATACAGCATACACAAATACACACAAGCCTAAATTTTCACCCCTTTACGATCAACCCCTATTTTTGTCACGGTGTACGTTATTGAACTCCTCCGAAACGGCTGGACCGATTTTGATGAAATTTTGTGTGCTTATCGGGTAGGGTGGAGACTCAGACAACATCTATTTTTCATCCCCCTAAATGTTAAGGGTGGTCCACCCCAAATTTTTTTTTTTTTTTTTTTTGGACAAAATTTTTTGTTTTAATTTTTTCATGATTCAGCATTCAAAAATACATACAACTTTAAATTTTCACCCTTATACGATCAACCCCTGATTTTTAATCGCGATTTTTATATTAAGGTTTATAAAATACATATATGGCGAACGAGCGAAGCGAGTGAGTAGTGTATTTATAATATTCAAGCGAACGAGCGAAGCGAGTGAGTAGGCGAAAATATTCAAGCGAACGAGCGAAGCGAGTGAGTAGTGTATCAATAAAATTCAAACGAACGAGCGAAGCGAGTGAGTAATGTAATTATAATATTCAAGCGAACGAGCGAAGCGAGTGTGTAGTGTATTTATAATATTCAAGCGAACGAGCGAAGCGAGTGAGTAGTGTATTTATAATATTCAAGCGAACGAGCGAAGCGAATGAGTACTGTATTAATAAAATTCAAACGAACGAGCGAAGCGAGTGAGTAATGAAATTATTCCTAGAAATTATTAACAACGTTTGCCGGATCAGCTATACTAAATATACGTGAGCGGAGTAATGGGTGACCGCTATAGAATCATAATTTCATACCACCCGAGCGAAGCCGGGACGGGTCCGCTAGTATTCATATATAATATGTATCATACCAACATGAAACATACAGAATATAACGTACAGTATAACTATGAAAATATTTACTTTTTAACCGAAAAAAGTTCTGACTGCGACCGTTGACGACACAGTGCACCAATAACTAAACAAACAGAACAGTGTTGCCACATTTAAAAAATGTCAGCTGTCCGTATACTCTCTACTGCACCTATTCTCACTGTTCTCTGTTGAGTGTTTTTATCCTGTTTAAAGTTTTTTTTGCAGTATAATATTTTTTATGAGTTTTGAAAATAAAATAATATAATTATTAATATTTGCGCATGGAACTGGAGAGCCGCATCTTGACATCATAAGAGCCGCAGGTTGCCGACCCCTGGCCTAGTCGCTTGTCGTTTAACCGGCGTATTTCTGTACCGAATTTTAAAATGAAACAGATTCCGTGTTCGGATGCTTTGAAAATGTGAGTTATCCTAATTCAACAAGAATACGTCATGTTGTGTAAAGTTATAGAAGCGACGAAACATTGACAGTCGGATAATAAAATTTAACGACTTTACTTTGACACCAATTAATGTTAGATAAGGTCGAAATGCAATAAAAACCATCACAGTATACGATAGATACGTTGGTAAACCTGCACCGTCACGAATATGTGTTTCCCCGATACTTCTGCTTCCGCATAACCGAAGCTACCATAGCTGTTTTTTTTTTTGATGTTTATTTTAGATGAGTCGATATCACAGCTTGTCTCCCACTAAAGAAGCTATATTTTTTCAGAACAGAAAATATATTTTAAAAATGAACATGCACTGTAAGAAATGAGAAGGCCAATTACATAGATTATCGATGGTCCATTTGTAGCCAGCGATTAATCTGGTAATAGGCACACACACAGACAATGGCGTCGTAAACATGGGCGATTAATGAACTCTTACAAGCCCCCAATTCCCAGGTTCTGATAAGAGAATTAGATTTTCAAGTTATTATTAAAAAAATATACAGGGTGTTTGGTAAATATGGGGCAAAAATTCAAGGAGTTATTCCCTGGGTCATTTTAAGAATATTTTGTCTTTTGATGATTTCAGGAAAGTCGCTTTCTTTCAAAGATACAGGGCAATAAAACTGCTGAAAATGACTAGCACCGGCTAGAATGCAGGAATCTAACCTTCTCCTTATTGACTTACTGTCAAACTCTTTCAAAAACACAGGGTTGTTTCTTATTGCATTAAATAATCAACTATCCGATTTCTCAAATCTTCATATTCCCAAAAAAAAAAAAAACAACTTTCCGAAAATCATGGAACACTGTAAAAAATGGATGTAAAAATACTTTGAAAGTTAAGGTAGAATTCGCTCGATTTTCTAAGTGATTTTACATTATTATATATTTTTACACATAAAACTTCGTAAAAACTTAGACTTTTACTGTAAAGTTAAACAAATTTGTGATTTTTACATAAAGTAAATTAAAATTACATAATTTGTGTAATATTCCAATAAAGTGTGTAAAAATTACAAAATAAAATGTATAGTTACATATATAAAATGGATGAATACAAAACAAATTAATGCAAAATTAGTAACCACGCATGCGCAATGTGTTTTTATGGAATCTACGCAATGTGCAGGCGATACCTGTTTGCGACGCCATTGTCTCTTTATGTGCCTATTACCAGATTAATCACTGGCTACAAATGGACCATCGATAATCTATGAAATCGGCCTTCTCATTTCTTACAGTGAAGAACAAAATATTCTTTAAATAACCCAGGGAATAACTCTTTGAATTTTTGTCCTATGTTTACCAAACACCCTGTATATTTAAAAAAAATAAAAAAACACACTTATATCAACGCACTAAAAAGTAGAAAATAAATTTCTCTCTCTTCTATAACGTTTAAAAGCGTGGGACGCTCGATGAATTAAATGAAGTGAGTGTTTCACGCTTTTAAACATTATAGAAGAAAAACAAATTTATTTTCTGCTTTTTAGTTCATTGATGTAGGCGTTTTTCTAAATATTTTTATTTTCAAATTTTTAGTCATTAGAATTATAGTCCGATATTATGGGTAATTTAAATTTTAAACGATCGGAAACACGTTTTCCCACCATAAACACCGTCGCTTCCACCACAAAACAGTATTAGAGTGTCCGCGGTGAGAGATAAAGCCAGGCACGTCATCAATAATATGCTAGTGAACGCCTGCTTGCCCGCAGATAGTGCCGTGTACACAAAACTGCACATTGGGTTTTATGACGTTAGGTACAATTTTGGCAAACTGCTATTCATGACAATAAACACCCAATAGCAAAGCTAGAAGGCGGGCGCAATGCATTCACGTTACTATGACGCGGTGGCTTCATCTTTCCCCGCGCGAGGTCTACTTTATAGCACGGTGTGCGTAAAATTTTACTTTATAGCACTTCAGCAGAAGCTTCCATAAAGAATCACCTAAGAAACGGTACACAGGACTCTTAAATTGAACTTTTGATGCAGGTGTTGCAAAAAAATATCAAATTGAGACTAAAATTTTCGAGTAAATTTCCGAATAAATGACTAAATTTTTTATCTTGACTTTCGAAGAATATGTTTAGAAAAGATTAATATAGGCACAGAAATGTAAGTACATAAGGTACTTAGATTGCAGTATTTGTACTTGTACATAAGAAATGTACGTATTTTTATATCAGCGGCTTTTTAAATGTGGTCCATGAAGCAATTGTGTCAGATATTCGGGGGAAAATGTACCTACCTACCACTAAAGTGAAAAAATAACATATTGTTACGGATCACTCTGTATATAAACGTCAGGCAAGAATTCTGAGAAGCGGTGTCTGACGTTGAACACATTGGTACCTGCACGAAAGTTCTAGAGAACGCTAGAACGCGTTGTGCCTAAGCCAAGCAGCGTATATAAACGAGTGAGTGAAGCGATCAGGCAGTGAGTGAATGGTGAGTCGTGCAACCAAGCGGATCAGTGACATAAGTATTAATCAGTCAACGGAGATCAGTCAATCAGTGAAGTACTGGACGTTTACAAGTACGGGCTATAATAATAATGCGAAAATAAATAAACTGCTTTAAATAAGTTGACATAAATATAAAAATAAATAAACAGTATTTTATGAAATATAAATAGACATACTTGGAAATAAATAATCATTGTATATAGCAAGTGTTATAATTAAATATTAATAATAGTGTCGATTGTTAAGTTCATATAGTTGTTAAGCGTTATAAGTAGCTCGTTTAGTCCAATAATTACCATTTAAGTTTTTTTATTGTTAAAATTGACTTTTTGTTGTTGCATTTATTGTTATTGTGTTATTAATTATTGTAAATAAATATTTATTTCGCCAACTCAGAAAACAGTTTTGTAACAATATTAACGAACGAAAAAAAAATAGGTATGTCGGTATCGCGGGTACAGACAGATGACGTCAATACCGTTAAACACAAATAATAGGGGTGTAGACACTTTTTTGAAAATGCTTTTATTTTGTAGTTTTATGTATATTATACCTAAAAAAATATATTTCATAATTTTATATTCCCATTTTTATTTAAAAAATGTGTTTTGTATTCTTACTTTCAAATTTCCCACTAAAACGTTCATAAGCTGTCATGGTGTCAAGATGACGTCACTCCCTGGTAAACGTGGACATTTTTCTTCTGTGGTAGGGTGTTTTTTCGTATAAAATTAAAGTACAAATTATTAAGCATAAATACACAAGTGTTGTGCTGTGTCCATGTGTCCAAATACTTCTGCAAAAACACCTCAGAAACTATTTATGCACGTACCAGAGGATAAAAAATGCGTAAAAAGTGGTTTCGGCTTGCTAAAAGAGATAAACCACTAACATCCAAAAATTCTCTGTACTGTGATCCAAAACAACCTGTTTTTGTGAAGATCACTTTGACGTAAATGCTATTTTATTACATTTCTATGGTATTTGATGGTACCTATATAGTTAGTTTAGAAGTAAATATTATATTAATGTGATTGCAACCATACATTTTTAGGTTATGTCATCAGTGGACTTTATTATATTACTCTTCTCTATGCTTTATTATTTCAGATTAATGTTGGGCGATACGTATCGATCTTTTGGAATCCGATACGCGATATTTTGTATCGATACTTGTTCGGCGGATCGATCCAAAAGTAGTAGGTATCGAATAAACGGTATCAAAAAAAAACGCCCAAGCTAAACAAAATTAAATGCGATACGCAATCTCTTATAAAATATAAAAACCGGCACAATAGTAATTGTTACAAAAGTTAATAATAAAATTGTTGTTCAATTATTCAGTTTTGAAAATTGTTTTTTTTGCGTGTAGATCACCAGAATATTATGTTTTCGCTAGTAATTTATTTCTTATCACTAGTACTTATCACTTTCTTATCACTAGTAGAGCCTTCCAAGATCTATAAGATCAATAAAAACGTTTTCTTTATTTAAAAAGCCAGTGTTTAATTTTTTGATAGCTGATGCTGAGTTTTACTCGTTAAATGAATATTTCTTATATTATGTTTAAACTGTATTATTGTAAATTACTTGTTACATACATCACTGTCACTGTAACTAATAAATATTTATCTATCTATCTATATTTTGCTTTCGTTCATATGTGTTTACACACCCTAAATCTAATTTATTATTTAATTTATATTGAAAATGCCAGTTGCTTTTCAACAAAACAAGAAAGTAAATCTGATTATTATTAAATACATCTACTAAATATAAGTTAACAATTAAACCGTTGATTTAAATATTCAACAATTAACCTTAAAAGTAAATATTAAAATGCCAATATCATAGAATCTATAGTTTTATGTTTCTGGATAGATATTGTGTGATATTAGTTCATAGTCCATAGATTAATACAAAGAATTCTTAATAATAAATTATTTTAATCTATAGGTCAATTGTTGGCAAATTTGAACTGCTTCCTTTAATAAATCCGGGCTCCATTGTTATATAATAATATATTCCTTAAAATAACGCAGGTTAATCAAAGGATTTCTGTTCAGTTCGTAAAAAATACCACAATGAAATATATCAGATGTTGATGTGTCAAACGTCAGAACAGAATGTTTGCAGGGTCACCAGGGAGTGACGTCACGCGCTGTGATTGGTGTTTGAGTTCACGTGACAACAAGAAGGAATTATTAATTTTTTATTTATTTATTATAAAAATATGTTGAATATATAAATAAAAATTATATGATTTTCAGTATTTAGATATCATAGACTATCGAAAAAAAATTAAAATGTATTTGTTTTCTTTTAGTGTCTACAACCCTATTGTAGATATTCTATTTTTATTTATTGTAGATTATAGACGCGTCGACAACTTAGGTCATTAGCGTCTTAAATTACATTAAATAACAACTAAATACTATATAGCATCACAAAACATCCATGAGCGCAGATGGGATTCAAGCCCACGACAGTCTAGTCTAGAGGCTGGTACCAAGTGCGCTATCCACTAGGCTACACTGCTCTCGATATTCATTGACATGGAATACATCCACTTTTATTTATCTTATAAAATCAAATGTTCGTAAAATATAATAATTAAAAATATACTAATTGTAATTTTATTTTTTATTATATTTTAAATTTTTATCCAATACCTTATTACAAAAAAAATTAAAAGCTTTCAGGATTCGAACCTGGGTTTGACGTTATTACCTATCGGTAAACTCGTACTTTTCCGCACGGCCACCTGACTTACTGCGTTTGAGACCTTACATGTCGTGTTTGGTTTCACATGCCAACCACTTCCGACTATTTCCGTTACATCTAATATTTCTAAGATGCCACCCCAGTATGAGACATTAAGGTACGTGCAGTACGCAGCTGGGATTCTAGATGATAGCGTAGCTCATAGCAGGGCTTGCTTAAATTAATGCATTGTTATGCGAGCGTACACAACGAAGCAGTGAGTGTAGCAGGTATAAGCGCTGTTACAAGAGCTGGTAGATACAAGAATGTATCTCACCATTCTTTCAGCGCGCTGACTACTACAATCAACGTGTGACAACTGTCAAATGGCCATTACAAGTTTCGCAATGGATGTGATTAGTTTAATAAGTGAAATTTTGCCAGTTTTTATTTAATTTGTTTTGAGTTTTTTCTAAGACGTATTTAAAAGTGTTAGGTTCCATACGTAAATATTCAAAAAACCGGTTTGGGTAAAATTTTAATTCTTGGTATAAATGATAAAATTCGCCATGTTTAGATCGTTTTCTATTAACAGGGTGGACATGGTAGCTCTTACCCAAATTTGTATTTAAAATATACCACTTTGTAGCAGAAGAACACAAATATTCGTCTTCGCTATCTGACATTTCAAACGCGACTTAAGCTTGTATGAATGCTAGTATCAAAGCTTCGTTGTGCAAACCTATAAGCGCTTATAATTTCAGCCACCATCTACCATACATGCTACCATCTAGAATCCCAGCTGCGTACTGCACGTACCTTTAGACGTTATATTCACGTCAAAAAGTTAAAGAACCGCCGGTACAGAAAATGTTTCAAATATTCAGCAGATAGAGCCGTTATCCCGGCTGTTGCAGAAGAAGCGGTCATCACGTGACCAATAATTATCAGTCACAAGTCACAGCAGTGATGAGTGGTCGAGGTAAACGGACGTTATTGGTCTCCGGTGAGCGTCCTCTTCTTCTACTTCGTCTCGAGCATATATTCAGCACGCACGCACGCACATAACAACATGTACACACTTTCTCTATACTCCTTGTACTGTTAAGGTACTCGCTCACCCCGATCAAAACTCACATAGAGCTGCCGGAGCACAGATAGAGAAGCCCTTTGCGTGTTCCTTACTAAAACCTCTACAACTGACGTCACGTGATCCAAACAGACAGTTAGCTGGTCGTTAATTGTTACGATTATTTCAATACTTAACTTTTATAAAATAAATAACAGTACTGTAACATGAAATAACCTCAACTAACCGTTTTATTTATTGACTTTGAAATCCGGAATGTACAGTCGCGGACTCAATACAGTTTACACTATTATTCATCTAGTTATCGGTTTTTTAAATTTTTGCGTATTATAATAGGGTAGATGACTAAAATTTTGTTTGTGTTATATTAATAGAGCAGTAAATTATGAACAAAATGACTCCTAAATCACTTCATTCTAATTTCAAATAAGCTCAAAAATAATTTTTGAAATATTTATGTTGGCCCCGCCCGCTAAAAATCGTTTTTGCTCTATTCAAATATGAAGTAATAATTTTATGAAAGTTCGTTTATATTAGCTACAAATATTATTTAAAGACCCAGAAACAGAGTGTTGAAAAATACCATTTTGTACCTATGTAAACATGATGTAAACAATCTAAGCTCCGTTGCTATGGATACATTAATATTTTACTGACATTTGACGTCACGCGGTGTTTGAAGTCACGTGACAAATAGATAAAAAATCATGATTTTATTTATTTATTTAAATATGTTTACGAAACTTAATTAATAAAAATAAAAATTCTAATAAATATTTTAGAGCATAAACTTTCATTATAATAAAGTTTTATTTTGATCACTGTCCACTGGCCTGTACTCTATTTGGCTTTTGAAGGTAATGTGTCAGTTACAAGGAATACAGCTAGAGTTGCCAGGTGTCCCGATTTGCGCGGGACGTCCCAATTTTCAGGGGTTTGTGGACACGTCCCGATTCACCCTTGATCGGGACGCTGGATTTCTCGATTTAGGGTAAATCGGTAATTATAAAAGGTTTAAACTTCACACATTTTGTTTTGTGACTGCGAATAGCGCGATAGACAAATCGCGCTCTCCCGTTCTTTTCTGCCGTCGGGTACGATCCAAAGATTATGATGACATTATTTTGATGATATTATAAAGACATTATTTTCACCATTTAATAATAAAAATAAGCGTTGATTTATGAACACCTTGTTATTTTTTTTGTTGTCCCGATTTCAGAACCAAAATCCCGATTTTGTTAGCCTTCTGTCCCGAAATTTTGCAAACTGGACCTGGCAACACTAGTTACAGCCTAAAATCCACTGATATATATACTTACTAACTGGATAGCTAATGCATATGAAAAAAAAATTAAAAACATGGAGCCACTTCTAAGCAAATTGTTTCTCCTCGGTACCTAGGTTTCAAAATTTGAAGGTTTTTTTTTACAAAAACTTTTTAATTTTTTACATTTTAGTGGCTTAGCAATACGTAGTTTGCACGTTATTAACCGGCTTCTGTCTTGATATTTAATTATTAAACTAAAAGAAAAAACTACTAAATCGATTACTTAGGTCATTAAAGCGTCTTGATTACATTAAATAACAACACACTTAAAACTAAAAGACATCACAAAACATCCATGAGCGCAGACGGCGATCGAACCCACGACAGTCTGATCCAGAGGCCGCGGCGCTAACCACTGGACCACACTGTCCTCCCTTAAACAAGGAACCATCCGGTTTTGCTAAATTCAATAAACTTTAAGTATCATTATAATTGTAATTTTATTTGAATCCTGACAATTATTTTTTCCTCCCGAATAAGAAGAAAAAAAGCATTCCCTAGTTGCGTGTTGAACACAACTATAACAATAAAAGTTGGTAACCGTTTACGGGCATATGAACGGCGCAAAAAAGCCAATATAAAAGTTTTTTAAAGTTGGTATAATCATCAGAGCTATCATTATCCAATAAAGAGTGCCATCAACAGGGCCCTTTGTCTGCCCTACGCCGTTTACTCAATTTGCATTCTTATTTAGCTCACTTCATTGTGTGTTGTCTGTGTATATGTCATAGAACGAACGTGTACAGTAGACTCTCGTTTATACGATTTAGTTCTAATTAATTCTTCGTGAATGATAGTCGCGTAAATCAAACTCTAATTTTTACAGAGGAAAGGCTATAAGTTTATATAAAAACAAGCCGTGAGGTGGGTCGTTTATTAGGACTAAAGTGCGTCCCTTGAGGTCCACACGACGAACTTCCCAGTTTGATAAATATTTAATAATAATAATTAAATTAGATATTACACAGAAAAGTAATCATTTTAATCATTAAAACATAATTATTATTTATTTTTAACAATAATTAAAAAAAAAAAGGCTGAACAGATTTTTATAAAATTTATGTCGGACCAAAATGACATTAACACGCCTCGATTGACACCCTTACGAAGTCGATATAATTTCTTATTCGCGAGATATTGTGTAAAATCTACTTTTTTGGAGTCTATTTGGTTAAGAAAAAAGAACGACTGAACCGATTTTGAAAAAATTTCTTTCAGATCATATTTACGTTAATACGCGTCGATTGGCACCCTAACGTACTAGTCGATATCATTTTTCATTCTCGAGATTTCCTCTTAGAAAGAAGTGGACACATACGTACGTACGTACATACGTACACACACAGACATCTTTCTAAAAATAGTGTAGTGACCTTGAAACATAAAAATTTGTTATACATTTTGATTTCGATTTTCAGACCCATTACAATAACTTCCAATGGGAAGTTAAAAAATCGTCGGAAACATGAAAATATTGTATTTAAATTTGAAAAGTACATATCACATATTTTTAATTTTGTCAAAAATCGCATTTTTATCAAAGTACAGGCCCGATCAATAATATCGGAATGAAATGGAACAAATATCCGCTCGATGGGCGATTAAAAAACTGACAAAGCTATTGAAATTAAAATTATGTTTACTTACAATTATAATTGCCCGTGCGTCCGAATTTCGGAACACCCGGTATACAGAGCCAGAAAATATACACGAAAAATGTATTTCAAATACAACATGAATTACAGCATGGTAATTGAAATACAAATTACTTCAATTTTTAAAAGTATTTGAAAGACAAAATAAGTAGATACTTAAATTTTTCAAAAGTATTTATCAAATTAGAAAACATTTCATAAATGGGTAATAATAATAATAATAATAATAATAAAGTCTTTATTTCCGTATAGTACCAATAGGTATGGAAAGAGTAAAATATACATGAATAAAAAATACATTGGTAGCTATAGGTTTAAAGTGGTTGAAAGATAGAACTTGTAATCCGAATTACATTGCATAAAGTATTTCAATTACAAAATACCAAATACTTTTTCCGATGTATTTCAAATACCTTCATGATAGTTGAAATACCGCCCAGGCTTGCCGGTAAATGTTAATAAATTATAACACGTGAAAGCGTGGTTTTGCTGTATTCAACGTAGATGTGAACACATCATCACACATTTCTTCCTCCAAGGGTGCCGGTGAGGACTTATAATGACACCGGAACGGAGACAGTTTAACTTCTAAACTCAGTTCGCTGGGGAAACTTAAAAAAGTTAACGTCTGCAAATTGTAACGCATAACATTATAACTAAACTAAACTAGATTAAGCATGTTCCGGCTGACGATAAGCTTGTTGTATTATCAAAAGCTTTGCAATTCTTTTTTTCAACACCTTGTAATAGTATACCTAATGGCGTAATGAGATATAATACTGATGAACAGTGACATTATGTTAAAACGAGCGATTGTATATTATGTGGCTCTCGAGAGTGTACGATTCAGTACTATGCGACTCGGTCTCGGTGAACTATGAAACAACAACAATCGAGTCCAAGTGACAACCATCGAGATGTTTGAACAATCGAGACAATCGACTATAACATCTCGTACTCGCGCATCACTAATCGTTCTTGCAACATGGAAAGTATATATATTAAGATTAAACTGAAAGAGGCAGACGACCCATCTCTCTCTCTCTCTGTTTGTGTGTGTGTGTGTGTGTGTGTGTGTGTGTGTGTGTGTGCCAAATGTGGTTGTGCTATATGTATTTATGTATCCTCCGCGTTTACGTCACAACGAGTTATGGACTTCCTAGTGGACGTGACAAAATCTCCGCAGGGAATCCGCCACCGCGTTGCAAGGAGGAGAAGGAGAAGAAAAGAGCTTTGTACAAAAAACTTACGGTACCTGTCTGTCTGTCTACACTACGGTACTTATTTTGGTTGCTGTTTTGTGTACTCATACACAAACATTTAAAGTCAGATTCAGCTGTCGAGCGTCTATAATCTACAACTTCAATCTAAGTTAGATTAAACATAATCGAGACCGAATAAGTATATGTGTAAAACAGAGGTTATCAAATTCGACATGTATCTTATATTTTTTCATTTTTCATGTTTGTTCGCGAGGATTTAACCTATTTCAATAATTTCGACGTCGTTTGGTTCAGAATGTTTTCGGAATAGTCCCATAAAATTTTTATTTAAATTGGTTCAATAGTTTTTTTTTCTTGTGATCAAATTAATTTTTTGTGTATGTTACCTCATATTTTCTGCATTTGTTAACCGATTTTCATGATTCTTTTTTTATTTAATAGGATATACCTTCAGGGTGGTCCCGCACACATTTTACTTAAATCGGTTCAGTAGTTTTTATTTTAGCTTAGTAATCAAATATCAATAAAGAAGACGGTAAATAATGTGCACATTATGTATTGCAAAGCCACTAAAAAGTAAAAAACAAAATTAATTTTGCATGCTTTGTAACGGCAGAAATTTGATATGAAAATGTCAAAATTACCTCAAAAACAGATAGCGGTAGCCATGGAACTTGAACAAAATGATGATGTTTTAGCTGTCAGAATAATTTCTAATCATTTTGTTCAAGTTCCATGGCTATCGCCATCTGTTTATGAGGTACTTTTGACATTTTCGTATCAAATTTCTGCCGTTACAAAGCATGCGAAATTAATTTTGTTTAATGATTTAGATGCAGAATTTTATGTTCTAAAACTTTTATTCGGAGATATTTTTTCTAAAATAATTAGGGAAGCAGGAAATCGCAAAAGTTTGATTTTACGAGTTAAATACCTATTACCCGCAAAGCAATTCAGCACCCTGTATATTTTAGAGTTACGAGCGTTTCTCTTAGGTGATTTAACATAATATCTTGCTATTATGATAAACTGTAGGTTTACTTTAAGAGTGCAAGCATTAAATGAAAATTCCAATATCAAGAATAATGTATTTTATTTGTATCGGTTTTTTCTCTGTGTAAGGAGGATAGGAGAGAGTGTTAAACTCTGTGTTATTTGACCGGGAGTATCGAGTTCATATTTTATTCAAATATGAATATCGCATTCGTGTGAAACTTACTCGAAAATCGCCGATATGAAAAACAATAAATGTTTAATAAAAACAATATACTATTGCAGTCAGGGCCGAATTTAGAATTAGTACGGCGGATAGCGGAAAAATTTTCTATGGTTCATTTATGTTACGTCAAGATTTGCAGAAGATACTTTAAAAAAACTCTTATTATAAAAAAAATCTCCTTAAAAAATCCACTAACAAGCTGTGAGATGGGTCGTTTATTAGGACTAAAGTGCGAGCCTTGAGGTCCACACGACGAACTTCCCAGTTTGATAAATATTTAATAATAATAATTAAATTAGATATTACACAGAAAAGTAATCATTTTAATCATTAAAACATGATTATTATTTATTTTTAACAATAATTAAAAAAAAAAACGGCTGAACCGATTTTTATAAAATTTATGTCGGATCAAAATGACGTTACCACGCCTCGATTGACACCCTTACGAAGTCGATATAATTTTTTATTCGCGAGATATTGTGTAAAATCTACTTTTTTGGAGTCTATTTGGTTAAGAAAAAAGAGCGGCTGAACCGATTTTGAAAAAATTTCTTTCAGATCATATTTACGTTAATACGCGTCGATTGGCACCCTAACGTAGTCAGTATAATTTTTCATTCTCGAGATTTCGTCTTAGAAAGAAATGGACACATACGTACGTACGTACACACACATACACAGACATTTTTCTAAAAACAGTGTAGTGACCTTGAAACATAAAAATTTGTTATACATTTTGATTTCGATTTTCGGACCAATGGGAAGTTAAAAAGACGAAAAAAATACAATTTTGAGGTCGGCTCCAATTTAATTACCAAAAACTTTTTATATACATATAGGTATCTACTTTTATTAAATTGAACCCGCGACCACGACCTCAAATTTGTATATTATTTTCGTCTTTTTAGTGACATTTTTGAAGGTTTTTTATTTTTTACATTTTAGTGTCTTTGCAAAATGTAGTTTGCACATTATTAACCGACTTATTTCTTAATAATTGATTATTAAACTAAAAAAACTACTAAACCGATTTAAGTAAAATTTATATGGGACCACCCCGGAGGTATATGCTATTAATTAAAACAAGAATCATCAAAATCGGTTCACAAATGCAGGAGATATATGAGATAACATACAAATATTTATTTTTATTACTATAGAAAGAAGTAAAAATTGCTGAACCAATTTGAGAAAAAACTATCTGGGACCAATCTGACATCTTTCTGAACACAACGGAGTGAAAACTTTTCAAATCGGCGCACCCATTTCTGAGTAATCGGATATACATTTAAAAAAAACATAGAGAACCTCCTCCTTTTTTTGAAGTCGGTTAAGAATATTCTCTACCAAAAGTTACCCTCTTAGCACTCTTCATCTCAAATCCTTTCACCTCGCCTAAAAACGGCTACCGCTCTCCCGACGCTATTTTTAAAGCTGAAGCGTTCGGGTAAACGCCAAATGAAGGATCGAGAATCACACTACAAATCTTACAAGCGAAAAATTGAAAAAAAAATCTGGAAAAACTTAACTTTTTAAAAATTACACACGTAGTCAAAACTTTTTCTCAAAAAATTCGCCTGCACGATCTGTAGTGTGATTCTTGGTCCTTCATTTGGCGTTTACCCGGACTTTAATAGCTTTAAAAATAGCGTCGGGAGAGCAGTAACAGTTTTTAGGCGACAGGAAAGGATTTGTGGATTGTGGATTATAGACGCGTCGACAACTTAGGTCATTAGCGGGAAAGGATTTGTGATGAAGAGTGCAGGGGACAACTTCAAGTAAAGAATACTCTAAAAAACAATTTCATTCAATGGACCAATATTGTAGCAAACCCCAAGATGTTACGCCACTGCCTCCAATAGAAACCACGAGAAAGAAATGTCACAGTAGTAAAGCGTGGAATGGTATCGAAGATTCCAGACAACGCTAGAGGATACGAGGACGTACTGAGCGTACACCGCACGCAGGTATATGAATGGTGAGTTGTGCCATCAAACGAATCGGTGAATGATGAGTCGTGCCATCAAGCGGATCAGGGAAATAAATATTGATCAGATAACGGGAATCAGTCAGTGTAGATTGTACTGTGACAGTGTTGAACAGCGAAATAAATCTGATATAAATATACAGTGACATTAATAATTACAAATAATAATCCTTGTATATACAGGATGATTCATAATATGTGCGCAGGACTTCAGGCTGTGATAGCTCGTTCAAAAATATGAAAAAAAGTTCCTATTAACATGGGTCCGCAATAGCACCGTTTTCGAGATACAGAGTGTTAAAGTTGAAGAAAAAAATTTCGTTTTTTGCTTATATCTGAAGAACGGTTTTAGGTACAAAGTTAAGCGCCGCACACATTTTCTACTTTAAAATTGCTTTGTTTTTTTGTTACCAGTGGTGGAGATTTTGAAGGTGATCTGTTTTGTTTGTGTAATTTTTTATTGACATTTTGTCAACTTATAAAATCAAGTACGTAGGTGCTTAAAAAAATCATGTTTTTAATCCTAAAATGATCTTTTTCTCGGAAACGATTGACTGTAGCGCTTCAAGACAAGAGTACCTTTTTTGTGTAGAATATCCCGGCGGTTCCAAAACGCGTTTCAAAATTAATTTTTTTCCAGTGGCGTAGAAGTTAGGGGGAAAAATACCCTTCAATCCTTCAAAATCTCCACCACTGGTAACAAAAAAATTTTTCGTAAAAAAAAACAAAGCAATTTTAAGGTAGAAAATGTGTGCGGCAGCTTAACTTTGTACCTCAAACTGTTCTTCAGATATAAGCAAAAAACGAAATTTTTTTCTTCAACTTTAACACCCTGTATCTCGAAAATGGTGCTTTTGCGGACCCATGTTAATAGGAACTTTTTTTCATATTTTTGAACGAGCTATCACACCCTGAAGTCCTGCGCACATATTATGAATCACCCTGTATAGTTATTTGTTAAGTGTTATTTAAGTGGCTCGTTTAGTTCTATAATTACCGTTTAAGTTTTTTTATTGTTAGAATTGACTTTTCGTTGTTACATTTATTGTTATTGTAAATAAATATTGTAAACAAATAAGTGTAAATAAATATTTATTCCGCCAACTCAGAAAACAGTTTTGTAACAATATGAATGAATGAATGAAATAATGAAAAGTTTTGAGTTTTCCGATACCATCGCAGTCGACACTGTCCACTCATGTATTTTTAATGAAAGTCTATTTTCTGAATGGTTATTCAGACTGTTCTGTTCCTGGTTCTGCCGTTTTTACAAAAGTGTATACGAGATATGTACGTTATATAATGCTGTCGTTTTCTTGTATTATATTTGTCTAAAAATTCACCATGATGTGTCAAGTCGAAGCATTATTTTACAGAGAAAATGTTACTCTTATAAATATACAAACAGTAGCTGCCCAATCCGGCTTCGCCCGAGTGCAAATCGTTATTTTCGCTCACTGTTTACCCCCTTCCCCTTGCTCACAGTGTAATAATATACTAAAATAGGGATGGCCAACCAATGGCACGCGGCGGAATATTGTTGGCATACCATTGACTGAAGGTACACAATTGAAATCACTAAATATTATAAATGAGCCATTTTCCTGAGAGGCAGTTCTTTCATAATAATTATTAATTAATTTAACAATGAATTTTTAATCCACAAGGCATCCACTTAGGTAGTGAATAGTATATCTTAACATATCAGTCAGCATATTATGCTGTTCTTTCAATTATCCACTATAGAGGCAGCATTTGTGGTCAGGGCCGGAATAACCATTAGGCAGAGTAGACAACTGCCTAGGGGCCCCGCATCGGCTAGGGGCCTCGTGCGCGCACAAAAGAAAATGAAAATGTTTCAGAGAGTGAAAATTTAATTGGAAAATTTGTATCCTCAATGACAATAGGTATTATTGCTTTTTTTCGACGCATGCTGTCAGTTGATGTTGATGAAATACTTCATACTTACAGAACAGAACCATCTAGTATCGAGTAGTAGAACTAATAATATTGATGCGTTACGTAGCGTATTGTATGAATCATACAATACGCTACGTAACGGATCCATATTATTAGTTCTACTACTCGATACTAGATGGTTCTGTTCTGTAAGTATGAAGTATTTCATCAACTGACAGCATGCGTCGAAATACAGTATGATAAACAAAAGTTTTGAAATGCTTGATCATCTTCAAACGGCTGAAAAGGGGCCCCGAGAATTGCATTGCCCAGGGGTCCCGACATGGTTAATCCGGCCCTGCTTGTGGTAGATACAAACATTATTTATTCCCCATTAGTGGCGTGTCATTTTAGTGGTATAACTTAATTATTAAATTATTATTCTTAAATTAATTAAATAATTAAGTTATACCACTAAAATGATACGACATTAATGGGGAATAAATAATGTTTGTACCTACCACAAGTGGTGCCTCTCGTGGATAATTGAAGGAACTACTCTCAGGAAAATGGCTCATTAAAGTGATTATTTAGGTATATTACCTATTGATAAAGAAACAATTTTGAACGCTCCTTTTTAATATGCTTGGTGGGCGGATGAAACCCAATTCATACGCTGCTAAAAATGCGTCGTTACACTTATTTATTTTTAAGCCACCAACTGCTAGGGTTATTTGTACCTAGTGCCAATTCATATTTGTTACGATTGAGTAAAATGTAGTAACACTATATAAACAACGACGATCTAGGTTATTTTCAATTTATTTTATTTATTGTAGATTATAGACGCGTCGACAACTCAGATCATTAGCGTCTTCAATACAAGAAATAATCCATTTGTGTATTAGAATCCGCCAGCCAGCATACATTAACCGACTGGTACGAGCTCGGGTCTCTGGGAGCACTAATTCCCAAATAACATTGGAATGCAATAATTGCGATATCAACCACATTCCAATGTCCCCCCTGGGGGGGAGGTTATTTTCAAGCTCTTGTATAAATTTAAATACTTAGGTATTTAAAGTTTCTAAAAAAATGAATAATGCAGTTTTCTTGCTGATAATTAAGTATTTTCGTTTTTTAATTTATTGTAAGGTCATTAGCGTCTAGTTACATCAAATTAAATTAAACGACATCACAAAACATTCACGAGCGGAGCTGGGATTCGAACCGACGAGAGTTTGATCCAAAGGACACAAGCGACTAGACTCTGCAGTCAGGATCCAATCTGATTGGTCGAATATCCCATTTTGACGTCGTTTGCCCACACACACACACCTAAATGAACGTAACAACTAACTAGTGAACTATGTATACTAATATGGATAGTTGATAACGGTTAAAAAATTACGTTTGTATGTGGAGAATGTTCAAACATATATTCTTCAAGACTGGCATTAATGTTCACAAAAATAGAGTGAAAACTTCAGATAAGGCTTGTAATCTTGTTCTTTCTATAAAAGTCGATCAATTTTCTGACATTTCAAAATAAAATTAATTAAAATTTATTTTTCTATTCCAATTTCTCAAGAATACTGGTATTGTATAAATTTTGGACATCCTTTAATCTTTCAAATAATAGTATTAAATTAGGTTTTATTTTGAAATGTCAAAAAGTTGATCGACTTTTATAGAAAGAATTAGAATATAATTACCTACCTGAAGTTTTCATTCTAATTTTGTGAACGTCTTGAATAATATGTATTTGAAGTTTGAACATTGTCCACATACAAAATCCATTTTTGCTGCGAGGGCCTGTGGCGAGAAAAGGTGTTGGTTACTTTAATCCTTGTGTGTTTAATTCTTATCATTTTGTGTCTGGCACATGGGATTAAATCCTTGAAACCAAGGGGGGGGTTAATAAAAAAAAAAACATTTTTTTATCGCTATCAACTATCCATATTAGTAGGTATACAGAGTTCACTAGTTAGGTGTTACGTTCGTTTAGGTGCGTGTGTGTAAAACGACATCAAGATGGGGTATTCGACCAATCAGAATGGACCCTGACCACAGGGCGTAGTCGCTTGTTCAAAGGCCAGCATGATATGCCAACTATTCATTTTTTAAATTTTTGTGTAAAAGCAAAACAATACGATTTCCAGCCATCAAAATTAGCCCACGAATAAGCTTCGAAAAGTACAATTCCATGGCTGTGCACAGATATCACAAACCAGAAAAAATCATATGATAAATCATATTACGTATTTATGTAAACATAAAAGCTGCAGATTTAAAAGCTCAACTAAGCAAACAACAAACGAAAAAAATCACCTCAAGATTAAAGTAATTCAAAATAACGACACAAAAAGCTTACATGTGTAGCTGAAGTAAAAGATGAATGCAAGCTTTTACCGCGTGTTAACTTTAGTAAAGGAACATATAAAAGGTATAAGTAATAGAAATCCGATCTAGGTTTTTTGTGGCCTAGGGCTTATTGAAGTCCAATGGGCCCCATTTTTACTATATACAATAAGTGTTCATTGTTACTGAAAAGGTATTAAACATTTATGATAATTTAATTTTTGTGGGCCCTTGACATTTATAGGGCCCTTGACACTTGTGAGCCCTTGAGACTTAGAGGCCCAGGGCTTAAGCCTGACGATAAAATAAAAAAATTAATTTATTAAAATTAATTGATTATTTAATCCTGATTATTATCTGCCAGGACTCCGCGCCGAGGCTTGGCGCTAGACATGGTATGCGTTTCTCGCCAAAGGGTTTTATTTATTTATTAATGTAAATTCGAACGCATTAGAGCGCTCGGATCGATCTGAGCGCAAAACTCTCTAGTGAGAAACACATACCATGTCCGACGATTTATTTATTAATGTAAATTCGAACGCATTAGAGCGCTCGGATCGCTTTGAGCGCAAAACCCTTTAGCGAGAAACGCATACCATATCCGGCACCGGACATGGTATGCGTTTCTCGCTAAAGGGTTTTATTTATTTATTAACGTAAATTCGAACGCATTAGAGCTCTCGGATCGGTTTGAGCGCAAAACCCTTTAGCGAGAAACGCATACCATATCCGGCACCGGACATGGTATGCGTTTCTCGCTAAAGGGTTTTATTTATTTATTAACGTAAATTCGAACGCATTAGAGCGCTCGGATCGCTTTGAGCGCAAAACCCTTTACCGAGAAACGCATACCATATCCGGCACCGGACATGGTATGCGTTTCTCGCTAAAGGGTTTTATTTATTTATTAACGTAAATTCGAACGCATTAGAGCTCTCGGATCGGTTTGAGCGCAAAACCCTTTACCGAGAAACGCATACCATATCCGGCACCGGACATGGTATGCGTTTCTCGCTAAAGGGTTTTATTTATTTATTAACGTAAATTCGAACGCATTAGAGCTCTCGGATCGGTTTGAGCGCAAAACCCTTTAGCGAGAAACGCATACCATATCCGGCACCGGACATGGTATGCGTTTCTCGCTAAAGGGTTTTATTTATTTATTAACGTAAATTCGAACGCATTAGAGCTCTCGGATCGGTTTGAGCGCAAAACCCTTTAGCGAGAAACGCATACCATATCCGGCACCGGACATGGTATGCGTTTCTCGCTAAAGGGTTTTATTTATTTATTACCGTAAATTCGAACGCATTAGAGCTCTCGGATCGGTTTGAGCGCAAAACCCTTTAGCGAGAAACGCATACCATATCCGGCACCGGACATGGTATGCGTTTCTCGCTAAAGGGTTTTATTTATTTATTAACGTAAATTCGAACGCATTAGAGCTCTCGGATCGGTTTGAGCGCAAAACCCTTTAGCGAGAAACGCATACCATATCCGGCACCGGACATGGTATGCGTTTCTCGCTAAAGGGTTTTATTTATTTATTAACGTAAATTCGAACGCATTAGAGCTCTCGGATCGGTTTGAGCGCAAAACCCTTTAGCGAGAAACGCATACCATATCCGGCACCGGACATGGTATGCGTTTCTCGCTAAAGGGTTTTATTTATTTATTAACGTAAATTCGAACGCATTAGAGCTCTCGGATCGGTTTGAGCGCAAAACCCTTTAGCGAGAAACGCATACCATATCCGGCACCGGACATGGTATGCGTTTCTCGCTAAAGGGTTTTATTTATTTATTAACGTAAATTCGAACGCATTAGAGCTCTCGGATCGGTTTGAGCGCAAAACCCTTTAGCGAGAAACGCATACCATATCCGGCACCGGACATGGTATGCGTTTCTCGCTAAAGGGTTTTATTTATTTATTAACGTAAATTCGAACGCATTAGAGCTCTCGGATCGGTTTGAGCGCAAAACCCTTTACCGAGAAACGCATACCATATCCGGCACCGGACATGGTATGCGTTTCTCGCTAAAGGGTTTTATTTATTTATTAACGTAAATTCGAACGCATTAGAGCTCTCGGATCGGTTTGAGCGCAAAACCCTTTAGCGAGAAACGCATACCATGTCCGGTGCCGGATATGGTATGCGTTTCTCGGTAAAGGGTTTTGCGCTCAAAGCGATCCGAGCGCTTTAATGCGTTCGAATTTACATTAATAAATAAATAAAACCCTTTAGCGAGAAACGCATACCATATCCGGCACCGGACATGGTATGCGTTTCTCGCTAAAGGGTTTTATTTATTTATTAACGTAAATTCGAACGCATTAGAGCTCTCGGATCGGTTTGAGCGCAAAACCCTTTAGCGAGAAACGCATACCATATCCGGCACCGGACATGGTATGCGTTTCTCGCTAAAGGGTTTTATTTATTTATTAACGTAAATTCGAACGCATTAGAGCTCTCGGATCGGTTTGAGCGCAAAACCCTTTAGCGAGAAACGCATACCATATCCGGCACCGGACATGGTATGCGTTTCTCGCTAAAGGGTTTTATTTATTTATTAACGTAAATTCGAACGCATTAGAGCTCTCGGATCGGTTTGAGCGCAAAACCCTTTACCGAGAAACGCATACCATATCCGGCACCGGACATGGTATGCGTTTCTCGCTAAAGGGTTTTATTTATTTATTAACGTAAATTCGAACGCATTAGAGCTCTCGGATCGGTTTGAGCGCAAAACCCTTTACCGAGAAACGCATACCATATCCGGCACCGGACATGGTATGCGTTTCTCGCTAAAGGGTTTTATTTATTTATTAACGTAAATTCGAACGCATTAGAGCTCTCGGATCGGTTTGAGCGCAAAACCCTTTAGCGAGAAACGCATACCATATCCGGCACCGGACATGGTATGCGTTTCTCGCTAAAGGGTTTTATTTATTTATTAACGTAAATTCGAACGCATTAGAGCTCTCGGATCGGTTTGAGCGCAAAACCCTTTACCGAGAAACGCATACCATATCCGGCACCGGACATGGTATGCGTTTCTCGCTAAAGGGTTTTATTTATTTATTAACGTAAATTCGAACGCATTAGAGCTCTCGGATCGGTTTGAGCGCAAAACCCTTTAGCGAGAAACGCATACCATATCCGGCACCGGACATGGTATGCGTTTCTCGCTAAAGGGTTTTATTTATTTATTAACGTAAATTCGAACGCATTAGAGCTCTCGGATCGGTTTGAGCGCAAAACCCTTTAGCGAGAAACGCATACCATATCCGGCACCGGACATGGTATGCGTTTCTCGCTAAAGGGTTTTATTTATTTATTAACGTAAATTCGAACGCATTAGAGCTCTCGGATCGGTTTGAGCGCAAAACCCTTTAGCGAGAAACGCATACCATATCCGGCACCGGACATGGTATGCGTTTCTCGCTAAAGGGTTTTATTTATTTATTAACGTAAATTCGAACGCATTAGAGCTTTCGGATCGGTTTGAGCGCAAAACCCTTTAGCGAGAAACGCATACCATATCCGGCACCGGACATGGTATGCGTTTCTCGCTAAAGGGTTTTATTTATTTATTAACGTAAATTCGAACGCATTAGAGCTCTCGGATCGGTTTGAGCGCAAAACCCTTTAGCGAGAAACGCATACCATATCCGGCACCGGACATGGTATGCGTTTCTCGCTAAAGGGTTTTATTTATTTATTAACGTAAATTCGAACGCATTAGAGCTCTCGGATCGGTTTGAGCGCAAAACCCTTTACCGAGAAACGCATACCATATCCGGCACCGGACATGGTATGCGTTTCTCGCTAAAGGGTTTTATTTATTTATTAACGTAAATTCGAACGCATTAGAGCTCTCGGATCGGTTTGAGCGCAAAACCCTTTAGCGAGAAACGCATACCATATCCGGCACCGGACATGGTATGCGTTTCTCGCTAAAGGGTTTTATTTATTTATTAACGTAAATTCGAACGCATTAGAGCTCTCGGATCGGTTTGAGCGCAAAACCCTTTAGCGAGAAACGCATACCATATCCGGCACCGGACATGGTATGCGTTTCTCGCTAAAGGGTTTTATTTATTTATTAACGTAAATTCGAACGCATTAGAGCTCTCGGATCGGTTTGAGCGCAAAACCCTTTACCGAGAAACGCATACCATATCCGGCACCGGACATGGTATGCGTTTCTCGCTAAAGGGTTTTATTTATTTATTAACGTAAATTCGAACGCATTAGAGCTCTCGGATCGGTTTGAGCGCAAAACCCTTTAGCGAGAAACGCATACCATGTCCGGTGCCGGATATGGTATGCGTTTCCGAGAAACGCATACCATATCCGGCACCGGACATGGTATGCGTTTCTCGCTAAAGGGTTTTATTTATTTATTAACGTAAATTCGAACGCATTAGAGCTCTCGGATCGCTTTGAGCGCAAAACCCTTTACCGAGAAACGCATACCATATCCGGCACCGGACATGGTATGCGTTTCTCGCTAAAGGGTTTTATTTATTTATTAACGTAAATTCGAACGCATTAGAGCGCTCGGATCGCTTTGAGCGCAAAACCCTTTACCGAGAAACGCATACCATATCCGGCACCGGACATGGTATGCGTTTCTCGCTAAAGGGTTTTATTTATTTATTAACGTAAATTCGAACGCATTAGAGCTCTCGGATCGGTTTGAGCGCAAAACCCTTTAGCGAGAAACGCATACCATATCCGGCACCGGACATGGTATGCGTTTCTCGCTAAAGGGTTTTATTTATTTATTAACGTAAATTCGAACGCATTAGAGCTCTCGGATCGGTTTGAGCGCAAAACCCTTTAGCGAGAAACGCATACCATGTCCGGCACCGGACATGGTATGCGTTTCTCGCTAAAGGGTTTTATTTATTTATTAACGTAAATTCGAACGCATTAGAGCTCTCGGATCGGTTTGAGCGCAAAACCCTTTAGCGAGAAACGCATACCATATCCGGCACCGGACATGGTATGCGTTTCTCGCTAAAGGGTTTTATTTATTTATTAACGTAAATTCGAACGCATTAGAGCTCTCGGATCGGTTTGAGCGCAAAACCCTTTACCGAGAAACGCATACCATATCCGGCACCGGACATGGTATGCGTTTCTCGCTAAAGGGTTTTATTTATTTATTAACGTAAATTCGAACGCATTAGAGCTCTCGGATCGGTTTGAGCGCAAAACCCTTTAGCGAGAAACGCATACCATGTCCGGCGTCAATCCTCGGCGCTTCGGATGGGCAAGTTAGCATGCGGGCATGCAAAGCTAGGCGGGCGGAGCACCTCCACCGAAGTAGTACGTACACACAAACACACATACGAACGTATGCTACATAAAGCTACTAACTAATTCATGATTGAGCTACGACATAAAATATGGCCTGCGCAAGCAGCGTTGTCGGGCGGGCAGACTACCATCTGCTGGGCCGGGAGGCGGCGGTATGGTGCTGGCGGCGGCGACGTCGGCTCTAGATGCTGCTGCCACCGCCGCTGGAAGAAGAACACATCCACACACTGACAAATGCATGCATACGTGTTTACCTGGATATACAGACTGTTTTATTCGTGTTGTCAAAATTAAATTAAGAATTTTAAAAAAGCCCTGACTAATTATATTTAAGAGTATTCTCTATACCGGAAGTAGGTAAACGCCAAATGAAGACCGAGAATCACACTACAAAAATTGTGAAATTGTGTTTTAAAGATCACCAACAGCTTAGGTTATCTGGACCTAGCACCGATTCATATTTTCAAGTCATTATTATTTTTTTTTTAATAATAAATTGAAAATCAAATTGACACTTTTACCAGATCTCGGGCAACCACACTACAGATCCTGCAAGCAAAAAATTGAAAAAAAAATCCTGGAAAAACTTACAACTTTTTAAAAATTACGTTATCTTTCACACGTAGCCAAAAATTTTTTTCAAAAAATTCGTCCGCAGAATCTGTAGTGTGGTTCTTGGTCTTTCATTTGGCGTGTACCCGAACGCTGTAGCTTTAAAAATAGCGTCGGGAGAGCGGTAACCATTTATAGGCGAGCGGAAAAGATTTGAGATGAAGAGTGCAGGGGGTAACTTCCGGTAGAGAATACTCTTAAGTTTACCTGTAAATGGACATTTCTGTCTGTTGGTAAATAATTGTCTTTTAAAAAGATAAAAATAATCTGTTTCGTACCTACCTAATTATAGTGTAAAGCAGCGGTTCCCAACCTTTTTAGTTGTGCGGACCACCAATTTTGTAAAAAAAAAAATGTGAGGCCCACTAACTAAATTTACAAGTAAAAACCCCTGAACAACAAACCAATCAAATAATTCGATTGTTGCTAACAATCGAGTGACTCGATTGTTTCCCATCTTGACTTACACTCTCGACCAGCGTCCAGTACCACGCTGCCCACAAGTGGGCCGCGGCCCATGGGTTGGGAACCGCTGGTGTAAAGAGTTTGAGGTGAAGTCGAACCCACGACCCTTGCACTGTTATTATTATTATTATAGATTATAGACGCGTCGACAACTCAGGTCATTAGCGTCTTCAACACAACAAATAAGAATCCATTTGTGTATTAGAATCTGCCAGCCGGCATACACAAACCGACTGGTACAAGCTCGGGCTCCTGGGAACGCCAATTCCCAAAGAATATTGGGATGCAATTGCGAGGACAACTACATTCCAATGTTCCCCCTAGGGGAGAACCCACTGTTAAAAGACAAAGAACTATCAAATCGAATACGTCGTTACTTATTTCAAATCTGAAACTGCGTGCTGCCTGGTGTCACAGGTTAGAGAAACCACGGCAGCTCAACCAGTTGCGTTGCCATGGCAGCCCGGTGAGGCAGGACCAGTAGAGCGGCGAGCATACAACTTTTTCAATATTCTAGGTTGGGTATGGGTTTTCTGGCGATGTTATAAAAAAAAGGGTGTGGGTCTCGGGACCCCCGACAGATGTGAAACATCAAAGAAAACGTTATTGAACTCGGTGGTATTCTCTACGTAGTAGTATATATTTTTTCAAAAGCAGCAACTAACTATGCTGACGTAATCCTATATACTGCACTGTAACACCGCGTGTGTTACAGTGCACGCCTGAGCCAGAGAGAGAGAGAGTGCCGCAGTGGTGGGGAGAACAGCAGCGAAGGAGCGGACCATAAATTTCGTTGCATATTTCCCCTCACGCGGCTGTTCACAGTCCGACATAAGATGTTTCACATCAAAAAATTCGGAACGGCCCCATTAACAGACGATCCTTTAGTATATACGTTGAGTTATTCGTTCAATCAAATTAAATCCCAGGTGAATCGATTTGTACTGCAGATGTATCTTGTATAAACCGAACACCCTGTATATATGTGCGCCAGGTATAATGTAGACTGTGGACGTATTGAAACTGCGCATAGGGATGAATCATTGCTTCTGTCTGCGATGAGAATTTAAGCCATAAATTGACAGACTGAAGAATTTTAAAAGAATGTTAAAAATCTCTTCAGTTTTAAAAACTTCATATAATCGTCGCGTTCGGGCAGTGTGGAAAAATTGTAAATTATATTTTAAAGACCACCAACACCTAAGGTTATTTGGGCCTAGCACCAATTCATATTTTCAATTCATTATTTTTTTTTTTAAATTGAAAATCCAATTGACACTTTTACCAGCTCTCGGGCTAGAACCCGGGAACTGGGGACTTGTAACAGAGGAACCATAGCAACGCCTAGTAAACAACAGCATTGCTTCACGCTCGGCCATTCTCAAGCCCCTGCAGTGTGGAACCTGAGCGTTAAATTGACACCTTAATAACCGACTTAAAAAAAAGATGTTATCAATTTATATTTTTTTGCCATACCCACTATGAAATAGCTGATTTACATGCATGTGTGTATGCATGTAAAATGACTTTTGACAGGTCGGTGTACGGGAACGTATCGTTCCCACACTAGTGTGCGGGAAAGTAAACCATTTCCATAGTGATTTATGTTTATTCACCCTGATCCGCCCGTTACTACCTACTGACAGCTACACTATAAAAAATTGATGTAAAAATACTTTGAAAGTTAAGGTAGAATTCGCTCGATTTTCTAAGTGATTTTAGATTATTATTTATTTTTACACAAAAAACTTTATAAAAACTTGGACTTTTACAGTAAAGTTAAACAAATTTGTGATTTTTACATAAAGTAAATTAAAATTACATAACTTGTGAAATATTCCAATAAAGTGTATAAAAATTAATAAATAAAATGTATAGTGACATATATAAAATGGATGAATACAAAACAAGTTAATTTAAAATTAGTAGCCACGCATGCGCAACGTGTTTTTATGGAATATACGCGATGTAGCGATACCTGTTTACAACGCCATTGTCTATTTGTGTGCCTATCACCAGATTAAACGCTGGCTACAATTGGACCATCGATAATCTATGTAATCGACCTTCTCATTTCATACAGTGCACTCTTGGCCTACTATAGAAGTGAAGTTGGCGACATAAATGAATTGTCAAAACAGTTTGAAAATATTGAAAATGAAGTGAAAAAGATAGTGGGTAGGTATTGCAAAAAATGCCATATAGTATATCTCGTCAGTAAAAAAGTCGCTAGTGTAAAAATCAAAATGAAAAAACAGAAAAAAATTATCGGTTTCACCTTGCGGCTAGAAATTTATTTGCATAAACAAAATTAAAAAAAAATTGTGTTTGTTAATATTGAGAATGTTTACCCATCCCTTAACCAAATTACACTAAAGTCGTTGGTAAACGTGAAGTCTGTTCTACACTAGGAGACTCGTTTCTTCATCGCTTTCGCGGTTGCTTTGTTTAAGAGGATGCAACAGTCTTGTCAACATCATTCTTAAAAAAATCTATAATACCAAAGACTTTTTAAACTAGGTAAGTGAAAAGTGACGAATAGGTGTATTTTTAACCGACTTCAAAAAAGGAGTTGGTTCTCAATTCGGTTATATTTTTTTTTGATGTTTGTTACTTCAGAACTCCCTCATTTATAAACCGATTTGGAAAATTATTTTTTTTTTTTGAAAGGATATACTTTCAGATTGGTCCCATACAAATTTCATCAAAATCGGTTCAGTAGTTCGGCAGATTTTAATAAAAGTGAGTAACGGCATGTGATTCCTATTTAAGGTAAATGTCACTTTTTGACACTAAAAAGTAAAAAATAAAAAACTTTTTAACAAAAAAAAACCTCCTTCAAAAAGCCACTAAAAAGAGGAAAATAATGAAATTTTGAGGTCGGTTAAAAAGTATATAGTACCTATAGTGATTAATATCTTCTTTTTAACCGACTTCGTATTTTATTAAATTGGCGCAGACCTCAAAATTTCACACACACACACACAGCACACAGAGAGAGAGAGAGAGAGAGACATAAGTCAGAAAATGATCTTAAACGATTGCTTGGGTCTCAAAACGTGAAGATCTGTTAAAATCTCGAAATACTTATTTTTTCGGACTAAATCCATTACTTCCCTACCATAGTAGAGGTGGGAAGTAAAAAGATGTGGTCCTGTGCAGCGTTCTTAAACAAAATCTAGTTGTGCGGCAGTTGAAATGAGACTAGAGAGCTCGGTGCGAGCAAATGTTCTCGGGGGGCGTCCTGCAGCGGGTCGTGCAACGCGCGACATAGCAATCGTATAAGACATTTTACTATGAAATATGAAGTACATAAACCTTACCTCTCGACTCCCTCACAGTAGCAGAGATGGCCGAGTATGTTAGTATATGCATGTGTACAGTATAGAGGTTAAAGGCAAGACCCCCGCGCGTCTCATACCACCAAAACCCCTAACTACCTGCAGGTATGGTACCTTACACTGTTAGACTTCCATACTACACACCACCGGGCTACATATTTATAAGATCGCTCATATTTCATCCGCGCTTGAAGTTTAGATTGGATTTTATTCAATGCCGCGAGAAGCACAACGCGTCACAACCGACATGTCACTTGCACTATCGAGTCCGGATAATAAGGTCTCCTAACCTTTTTTTTAACTTCTTATTGGAAGTTATTGTAATGGGTCCGAAAATCGAAATCAAAATGTATAACAAATTTTTATGTTTCAAGGTCACTACACTATTTTTACACTATTTTTAGAAAGATGTCTGTGTGTCTCCATTTCTTTCTAAGACGAAATCTCTAGAATGAAAAATGATTTTGACTACGTTAGCGTGCCAACAGACGCGTATTAACGTAAATATGATCTGAAAGAAATTTTTTCAAAATCGGTTCAGCCGCTCTTTTTTTTTAACCAAATAGACTCCAAAAAAGTAGATTTTACACAATATCTCGCGAATAAAAAATTATATCGACTTCGTAAGGGTGTCAATCGAGGCGTGTTAACGTCATTTTGATCCGACATAAATTTTATAAAAATCGGTTCAGCCGTTTTTTTTAAAATTATTGTTAAAAATAAATAATAATTACGTTTTAATCATTAAAATGATTACTTTTCTGTGTAATATCTAATTTAATTATTATTATTAAATATTTATCAAACTGGGAAGTTCGTCGTGTGGACCTCAAGGGTCGCACTTTAGTCCTAATAAACGACCCACCTCACGGCTTGTTCTATATAATGTAATTACTAATTACGATATAGAGGGTGTTGAAAAAAAAGGGTAAAATATTTTAGGGGCATATAGTACCTATGACCCAAAATAAGTCGATAAATTTAAATAAACATAGGTCTGCAAACGAACCGTTAGTGAAATATTTCCACTTATGTATATGCAATAGCGTAGGTTACTTATCGTCCATTTAATAAAAAAACATGCCTTTTAAATTTAATTTGGTTTATTTTATTTTTATTTTATCTATGCAGAATATGTTCAAAATGCCCATTTTCCATGTACACGCAGGCTGTGCATCTTTTAAGAAGGAATTGCGTACCCTCTCAAAAATACCGGACTGTGCCCTAATTGTGTGGTATACGCTTGTTCTATACGCTGCTGTAATTGTTCAGAGCAATTGAAGGTGACAAATAGCCTACTATTTTGTTAACTCTAAGCTGCGAGATCAGAGCAATTGAAAAATAATAAGGTATTATACACATAAGTGGAAATATTTCACTATAACGGTTCATTTGCGGACCTATATGTTTTTAAAATTTTTCGACTTGTTTTGGGTCAACTATTGCCCCTAAAATATTTTACCCTTTTTTTTCAACACCCTGTAAAGAAAACCGCATCAGAATTGGTCCACCAATGAGCCATTTTCCTAAGAGGTGTTCTGTCAATTATTCACGAGAGGCAGCACTTGTGATAGGGACAAACATTATTTATTCCCCATTAGTGTCGTGTCATTTTAGTGCTATAACTTAATTATATAATAATAATTTGTTTAATAACTTTAAATAATTAAGTTATACCACTAAAATGACACGACACTAATGGGAAATAAATAATGTTTGTCCCTACCACAAGTGTTGCCTCTCGTGAATAATTGAAAGAACTACTCTCAGGAAAATGGCTCATTGAAGATCTGCGTGATGCCACAAACAGACATAATAAGTAATATACCCAGACCAAAAAACATAACACTCCTTTTTTGTGGGTCGGGGGTTATATAGTAAACTTTAATCACAGACGTTTATTTAATATTCTTAAAAAAATTAAAAAACCGTCAAATAAATACAACGTTTTTGCGAAAATGGATCACCCCTCTATGAAACCAATTATGTAAAAGCAATAAAATAATTGTTTCGCTACAAAACAAGACAGTATCGCATCGATAAATACGGGGATTCCCTGAGGATCGAGTGAATATGACAATTTCCGACGTGTGAGGCAGATATAGCTAGTAGAGGCGTCGCGACGTCCGTCGTTATACACACCAACATATGGCTCATGGGTATTAAAATAAAATGCGGGCATCTTAGCTACTCATACATACATTGATATCAAGGAAGTAGGTATAACCTGCTATAGGTATGTAAGTTAGTCCACCTTGACTATATAACCAATACCTTTGGTGGTGACTTGATGGACACACGTCTCCTTGTTCAAAATGTACCATCATACTCAAATGTCTGCCGTGTACATATTTAGTTAAACGGTTGCTTCCACTCTATCATACTCCTTCTACCCAACGTAGAAAAGAACTTTTGCTACAGTGAATCTTTTTTAAGACCGGCTTGACTTTCTGTCAATCATAGCTGCTTAGAAATTTGATTCAATATGCATATTATTCAATTTATTTATTCCTCAAAAAAAATAGGTATAACAATTTTTATAATAATTGAGAATGAGAATTTCCTGCCCAACTTGGGAGACCAGTGCTAGGGCAGGAGTCCAGAAATATAAAGAACGTGTACCTATATCTATATTTTTTTTCTCCTTATTATTAACAAGTAAGTTTGTCAGATATGTGTGTGTGTGTGTTTGTACGTCAGTGAAGTGCGTACATTGTCATAATTTTACGCTAGAATCTGAAATACAACTTTGGCATCTGAATTAGTCAGTAAAGGAATTGTTTTGGTGGGAAAATTTTCAGTTGCGAGCGATTGTTTACTAGGTTGGAAGTAGGTATAATATAGAACTGGTAATATCTGTTCTTGGATAATATCATTTATGTCAAACAGAACCATTAGGGTTAATGTAAACAATAGTACGTCTCATGAGTTTCCAATTGTTTTAGGTGTGCCTCAAGGCTCCGTTCTAGGGCCATTATTGTTTTCTTTATTTATAAACGATACGCCTCAACATATAAATCTGGGTAAGATTATTATTTATGCGGATGATACGTCTGTTGCAGTGTCAGCCAATACAGTAGATGAATTGGAAATAAAAATTAATGAAATATTTAAGGAATTTGAAACCTGGTGTTACAAAAACTCTCTAGTGGTAAATTCAGAGAAAACTAAATGTATTTACTTTCATAAAAAGCGTATTATCCCTAAGCTTAACCTTACTCTTAAAGGTAATGATGTTGAACTTTCTGAAAAAGCTAGTTTCTTGGGAGTAACTATTGACCAGAATTTGAAATGGAATTTTCATATTGATGCCCTTTGTTCTAACTTAAATAAATATTACTATATAATTAAGACGCTAAGTAACTTTCTAAATGTAAAACAACTTCTGAACATTTACTACTCCTTAATTTATTCAAAATTAAGTTTCAATATCATTGTCTGGGGACAAGCATGTGACATTCAAAGAGTTTTCGTGATACAGAAAAGAATCATTAGAGCAATATTTAAATTAAAGTGCAATGAAACATGCAGACCAATTTTCAAATACAACTTTATATTAACTGTTGCCTCTATTTATCTGCTTAAGATTTTACTTTATGTTAAAAAGAATATTTCTCATCTTGACTGTGTTTCTGAAGTGCATCATTATGAAACTAGACAAAAAAACTTAATATATAATGACTCTTTTACAAATTATTATTTTACTAAATGTCCTAGATATGCTGGTGGTAGATTGTATAATCATTTGCCAACAGAAATAAAAAATATCAGCAATTTTCGAGGCAATTTTAAAAAATTTAAGCACACCTTAAAATCTTACCTTGCAGAAAGATGCATATATAGTATTCAAGATTATTTTTTAAAAATTTGATATGTAACTTTTTTATATGACGCTATTTACACTGTGTCTACAGTCTTTAATAAAGTTTTATTATTATTATTATTATTCATTATCCAATCGAATTTCTTTATATTAAAAAATTCCCGAGGAGATTTTTCCGTTATCAAATCTAAAAAAAAAATTCAAAACTGACAGAAAATTGAAGTTTCTGACAACACTAGTGTCAGTGTATTTGTGAGTATGGGCAGGCACTGCGGAGGTAAGCCCTCGGGGGAATGCGGTCGACGGCGGACGGGAGGCTTCGCCCCCAACCGCATGGCGACTTGTTCACTCTGGTGGACACACGGCGAACGATATGTCTGTTTTATGTATTTCTATTCACCGTTTTACTATCATATCCGAGATATGCGAGATATCGCATATTCAATAACTCTAAAAGGTTCTGAAACATTTTTACGTATCATATATTATGCACAAAATGATATCTACCTGAGCTTTTCAAAAAATACATCTAAGATGAATATGTTATTCACTCAACATAACCGCATCGACGAAATGACGATTTTTTTACTCAAAATTTGAAATTCGATACTTTTTATTTTACATTGGTCAAAGCATCAAAAGATATGGAATTTCATCTTCAAATAATATTGTATTTATTCATACAAATGTATCATATATTATGTTAGGCAAATGTGGAAATAAAAAAATTATTAAAAGAACAAAAAACTCGACAACACAAAAATACAAAATAAAAATAGGTAAAAAAACTTTTATTTTAAATCATCAGCTGTACCAAAAACTAGAAAATAATTAGGATACAAACCAAGGGGCACTTTGTGTCGCTGCGTCAGCGGAATAAGTAATAAAAACGTAGGGCTCATTTGAAATATTTCGGTTGGTGGGCTTGGACACACATTTTTCTAGACAAGCCGTTCGTATTTAGGTAATAATTATATACAGTCGTTATACATATTTTTATGCGCCCCATGTTTTTATTACTTATTCCGCTGACGCAGCGACACAAAGTGCCCCTTGGTTTGTGTCCTAATTATTTTCTAGTTTTTAGTACAGCTGATGATTTAAAATAAAACCGTTAAACTTAAAAGTTTTTTTACCTATTTTTATTTTCTAGTTTTTAGTTTGATTTCTGGCCCGTATCATTATGCAAACTTCTCATCCTTTCAACTGTTCACCTCCTGATTCCATCATCAAACCCTCTTTACCAAGTTGAAATTATCATAATATTGTATTGTCACGGGAACTCAATGTGTGTGCAAAGTTTCATAAGAATCGGTTAAGTAGAAGTAGTTGAAAAAGTTGTCGCAAGATTTGAAACAAAGATAGTAACAAACAAATAAACGGGGTCAAGCTAAATAAAACCGTTTAACAAATTTCCAATATCTGAATTTTAGTTCTTAGTTTTAACCTTTCAGCGGGCGCGCTCCTTAATTTCTCTTGAGCGAGCGCTTGTCGTAAATTTTATGACATCCAAGTTAATGTTTTTTTTTTGCTTAAATGCTTTCAAATTGGTATGGGGGTATAAAAAATGATAAATTATGACAGTACTGCAAAAAAATGTATTCCATATTCGCAAACAATTCCCAAAAAAATGAAAAAACAAACAAAACATTTAATTCAGTTATTTTATCGGCCTATTCGTCAATATCAGAAACTTCGCAATTGTCGCAGACCACCTCAATCGCAGAATGGTTCTTGCACGTAAATGATTGACAACGACAACACTTCATTGATGCTGAAGATCGTTTCTTCTCCATTACACATGAACGACACACACCGCGTTTTGGAATACTTCCTTCTTCTCGCCTCGGTTCAACAGCCTGACCGTAATTCACCTTGAGAAATGCACTTGTATCTTGAGGTAAATGTCTGATTTTTGATCTGAAGATAAGGTGCTCTTTCATCAAGCTCAATGACAAATTTTTCAGGAAAATTCTTCGATGCTTAGGAGCATTTGTTGGACAGGCGAATTTGAATAAAATTTGAGCATTTATACCGCCGACATTCATCAGGCTGTAGAAAACGACACAGGGACATCTCTTTGTTATTCTAGAAACCGAGTAAGCGGCACACATTTTGTCTACAGTGTCCACTCCGCCTTTGGTTACATTGTAATCAAGGATAATTTGGGGCTTTCGGGTGTCGGGGTCCATTTCGTCATCGTCATGTAATGTTGAGAGTAGTATTACAGATTTATTTTTCCGAGGCACAAACGAAACCAACGTTTTGTCTTTTTGGAATCCAAAAAGACAAGACTCCACAGCCCTGTTTTTGTTCGGCAAGAATTCTCTTGGGATTTCAGCTTTGTTTTTAGGCGCGATCTTAGCGAAGCTAGAAGCGCCTATATACACTCGCTTTGTCTGTACGTCTGTGAATCTGTGAATCTGTCACGCTATTTTGTGTCACGCGTACAGCCCAAACGGATGAACCAATTTTCAAAAACTTTTTTTTGTTCGATTCCTCTCGGGGTCTATTTGATCCTAACGTCGCCCGATTTTTGAATTTTGGCCCCAGAGGGGAGCAAATTAGAAAAAACGGTGTTTTTTGCTTATAGTTTGCTCAATTTAAGTCAGATCGATTCGAAACCTGTCTTAAACGAAAGAGCAGAAAATTTTAGATAGATTTCATGTATAATATTGTGTCAAAACAGTTTTTTTATACAGATTTATATGATTATTAAACTAAATAAATGCGACTTTATCTAATAAATCGCGAACTTGTTTCGGTTGTCCTTGTCTGTTGCACACTGTGATATGGATATTGGAAGATAGCGTATGCTCTGTCTTATATTGCATTATTTTAATATAGTTATTCAATTTTTTGACTGCTGATGTTTGAATTTAAGTTTAAAAACCCTGGCCTACTGAGTTAAAATGACGTGTAACTAATTATTGACGTCGATCGGATGGCGTGACCTAGGAATCGGACCAAAATTTCTCGACGTTCTTACCTTCCCGAACAATTTGACTTTCTCTGTCTGTATGTCACTTTGTACGCTTATAACTCGAGAACCACTGATCCGATTTACATGATTTTTTTTCAAGTAAATATGCGACTGCGAGTTTTAAAATATTCTGGCATCACGCAAAAGTAAGTAGGTAGTAGATGCTTTGTTTTTTAAACGGTAGTTTTATTTAGCTTGATCCCGTATATTTGTTACAAATCTTGCGACCGACTGAGTTGAAATTTTGCACAAATGTGTAGCTCCGGTGACAAAACAATATTATGGTAACTAACTGACCGGCCCGGTTCGTCCGGGCGTAAATCGTACTTTTGAACTTTCACCCACTTCCTATGATCCGATTGAGTTGAAATTTTGCACACATGTGTAGCTCCGGTGACAATACAATATTATGGTAACTAGCTGACCGGCCCGGCTTTTGTCCGGGTGTATATCGTACTTTTGAATTTTCACCCACTTCCCGTGATCCGATTGAGTTGAAATTTTGTACACATGTGTAGCTCCGGTGACAATACAATAAAAAACTCGGGTCGCAGTGCCAAACCCTGCCGACAATATAGTGTATTTGCAAATACAGGCCTTGTGCTTTAATACGTGAACTTAAGTTTGTTTTTGGACAAAATAAAAAATTTAACCCCTTAATACATCCCTTAAAATAATATTTTTTTCTTAATTTCAATATTATTATCAATGCAACCTCTGTACCACATTAAATACACCCTTTCATAAGTAAATCCGTATCAACAAACCAGTGTTTTCATAAAATTTGAAAGTCCGGTCCTGTCGGGCCGATTTTATTAAAATTTTAGCAGCACGTTTTAATCTTTACTAAAGAGTTAAATTTCAATTTTGAAACGATTCTGACAAATTTTTCGGTATTTTTGGGCCCAAAAACTTTTTGGAACCCCTAAATACAACCCTGAAAATGGTCCGATCGGGCCCATTTTAAATAGGCTTCTTGCGGTGATGGGTTCCAATGTGTGTACCAAATTTCGTTTCAATCGATTAAGTCTGTCGAGAGTTATCGTGTACACACATATATATATAAATATATATATAAATATATATATAAATATATATATATATATATATATATATATAAATATATACATACATATATATATAAACATTTCCAAAAATGGTGCCAAATTGTTCAGGAGGCTATGAAACGTCGAGAAATTTTGGTCCGACCCCTAGGTCCCGCCATCCGACCGACGCCAATAGTGTATGTGCCATATTATGGCAAATACACTAATTATGATAACTAGCTGACCGGCCCGGCTTTCGTCCGGGTGCAAATCGTACTTTTGAATTTTCACCCACTTCATATGATCCGATTGAGTTGAAATTTTGCACACATGTGTAGCTCCGGTGACAATACAATTTATGGTAACTATCTGACCGGCCCGGCTTTCGTCCGGGTGTAAATCGTACTTTTGAATTTTCACCCACTTCCCGTGATCCGATTGAGTTGAAATTTTGCACACATGTGTAGCTCCGGTGACAATACAATATTATGATAACTAGCTGACCGGCCCGGCTTTCGTCCGGGTGCAAATCGTACTTTTGAATTTTCACAGGCAAAAGGTCTTTCTCCGGTAACGTTTCAGTGGATTGGATAAATAATATCAGACTAAGGAAATAAAGCACTAAAAAATTAAAAATAAAAATAGATAAAAAACTTTTAAGTTAAACGGTTTTATAAATGTACTAAAAAGAAAAAAATAAAATTGAATTTAGGTTCATAAGTATAAAAGCGTGGGTCGTGACTGTAATAAATTATCATAGAGTTTACGACCCACGGTTTTATACTTATGAACCTAAATTAAATATTATTTTTTTTTTTAAAAACATTTATAAAACCGTTTAACTTAAAAGTTTTTTTACCTATTTTTATTTGAAGCTATGCTTCTTAACGCACGTTTCAGATGGGGACCTAAATAATAAAAAGTGAAACGTCACGTCACGAAGTATTGTAACGTCACTTTTGTAAAAATTATCCGATCCTTTTGAAAATTAATATTTGAGAGTTTTATAGGACACAAAAAAATAAAATGGCGTCAGATTTCAAAATGGCGGCCATATATACTTTTTTGTAAAAATTATCCGATTCTTTTGAAAATTGATATTTGAGAGTTTCATAGGACACCAAAAAATAAAATGACGTCAGATTTTTCAAAATGGCGGCCACATGTACTCTGTTGTAAAAATCATCCGATCCTTTTGAAAATTGATATTTGAGAGTTTCATAGGACACCAAAAAATAAAATGACGTCAGATTTTTCAAAATGGCGGCCACATGTACTCTGTTGTAAAAATCATCCGATCCTTTTGAAAATTGATATTTGAGAGTTTCATAGGACACAAAAAAATAAAATGATGTCAGATTTTTCAAAATGGCGGCCATATGTACTTTTTTGTAAAAATTATCCGATCCTTTTGAAAATTGATATTTGAGAGTTTCATAGGACACAAAAAAATTAAATGGTGCCAGATTTCAAAATGGCGGCCATATGTACTTTTTTGTAAGAATTATCAGATCCTTTTGAAAATTGATATTTGAGAGTTTCATAGGACACAAAAAAATAAAATGACGTCAGATTTCAAAATGGCGGCCATTATATATACTTTTTTGTAAAAATTATCCGATCCTTTTGAAAATTGATATTTGCTAGTTTTATAGGACACAAAAAAATAAAATAACGTCAGATTTCAAAATGGCGGAAATATGTAGTACTCCTTTCTAAAAATTATACGATCCTTTTGAAAATTGATATTTGAGAGTTTCATAAGACACAAAAAAATAAAATGACGTCAGATTTCAAAATGGCGGCCGTATGTAAATTTTTGTAAAAATTATCCGATCCTTTTGAAAATTGATATTTGAGGGTTTCATAGAACACAAAAAAATGAAATGACGTCAGATTTAAAAATGGCTGCCAAATGTACTTTTTTGTAAAAATTATCCGATTCTTTTGAAAATCGGTATTTGAGAGATTCATAGGACACAAAAAAATAAAATGACATCAGATTTAAAAATGGCGGCCGTATGTACTTTTTTGTAAAAATTATCCGATTCTTTTGAAAATCGGTATTTGAGAGTTTCATAGAACACAAAAAAATAAAATGACGTCAGATTTCAAAATGGCGGCAATATGTACTTTTTGTGTAAAAATTGTCCGATCTTTTTTAAAATAGATATTGACGAGTTTTATAGAACGCAAAAAAATAAAATGACGTCATATTTTAAAATGGTGGCCATAGGTATATACTTCTGTGTAAAAATTATCCGATCCTTTTGAAAATTGATATTTGAGAGTTTAATAAGACACAAAAAAATAAAATGGCGTCAGATTTCAAAATGGCAGTCAAATAATAACTTTTTAATTCTATTGTTTATATCTTTGATAAATTCGGTTTTATATACAATGCGTAAGAAACATAGCTTTTGTCGGGTATCTTACGACACCTCATGACTTTTTTTATTTAGCAGGTTCCGAGTTTCGCTTAATAGTCAACCGTTGCTATGGAAAATTGTTTAAAAAATTCACTGCACTATTTTTTCTATGTAATCCAATACATATTTACATTAGGTCTTATGGCCATAGCCTACTACAAAATTGATCTTCTTAGTGTTATTTTCCCTATGTTCGGTAATACCGTTTACACACAATATACCTACATGAATATCGCGCCTTGTAATTCTTGAATTACTTGTATGCTCCAAAATTTTTCTGCATAGTGCCCAAAACAGTAATTTTTTTTGTCAGCAAATAGTCGGCGAGTGGTACACTTGAATACCAATTATCGATGGTCAAATTCCGGTTTGAGTTTTCTATCGGAGTGACTAGACGCTTCACAATATCCGTTGGGGAATTTGAGGCCGCAAATGGTCCATCTGGTTGTTTTCCGCAGTATATTTCTAGATCGGACGTGTAAAAATTTTTGGCATCACATAAAGCAAAAATCTTTATTCCGTATTTAGCTGGTTTGCTAGGAATATATTGAATAAAACTGCAACGCCCCCGAAATGGATGCAGCATTTCGTCGATTGTGGTATATTCGCTCATATTGAACGCCGACCTACAGTTGTTGGCGAAAGCTTGGAAAAAGTCACGAATCGCTGCCAGTTTATCAACTTTTCTCCTCTCGACTCTAGTACTTTTGTCATCAAATCTTAGGCAACGGGTGATGAAAAGAAACCTCTTGTAACTCATGACAGTTCTCGCAATTTGAATCCCGGTGCCGTCGCTCGCAAAGATCTCTTTCACATTTGCATGATGAGATTTTTTTATGCCGATCAAATATAATAAACCCAAGTATGCCAAAAACTCGTGCCTGTCGATATTTCTACAATCCCGATCTCTGGAATATTGGTGGTCACTTCTCAGCTGATCAATATACATATTTGTGTATTTCAAAATATCGTCAATCATAGGAATGTCGATAATTTGGAAAAACGCATCCTGCTCGTTTTCAATTCCACGAGCTCTTTCAGTGACGCCAGCGGGTACTTTGACCACGTTGATCTCCTTGGTTTTTGAAGACACACGGTATTTGATTTTACGCCATTTTGTTGAGTTATTTTTTCCAATGAAAAACTCCTCAGTGGCTAACTCCACTTCTTCAGATTCTTCTGCAGAGTTTTCTTGTTCGCTAGCGTCAGTGTCTTCAGTTTGTTGCTCGATTTCTTCGCCGGAAAACTCGCTGTCACTTGAGGGGAAATAAGTCTCGTCCTCTTCGCTTGGCTCATCGAATAAATGTTCGGCAATATCTTCCAGCTCTTTTTGCGTAAGCGGCCTGCGAGCCTCTCGCAGCTCTTTTTGCGTAAGTAGCCTGCGAGCCATAATGCAAAATGTCTAAAGCGAAAAAATACATTGAGCTATGGAAAAAACGGTATAAATGCGAAACAACACAGAAAAAATAGTATACGTAATATACTTACACAAAGAGGCGCGCGTCGTAAAATTTACATTCAACTGAAACTTCACAAAAAGTTTATTGATAACAAACACTACTGTGAACACCTTTCGCCTGGAGTTTAGACAGATACTGATCTAGGAATACGTGAAAGCTCAGCGCGCTCAGCTGAGTCTTAAAAGTAGGGGGAGAGATTTTGCACATTTGTCGTAAATTTTACGACAGCGCGCCCGCTGAAAGGTTAAGTAAGTATTCAAAAAATAAATTAAAAAATCTTCAATTTTTTTCAAATTTTAACACCGCACGTACTTATCTAGAAAACAGAGCCGTTATATGCGAACCCATACTTGCATGAAAGTTTTGTCTTAAAATCACTCATAGATTAATTCCTTAAAGTTTGTGCACATACTTACTTAACACCCTGTATAAGCAGCAAAAAAATTTCTATTCTATTCAATACTTTTATGTACTTTTGAGACAGTTATAGTTATGTTACAATCTGTATTTTACTCCCGACTATTTAACATACTGTGCGTACAAAAGATTAGAATTATTTGAGCAAAGTAGGCTAAATAACCTACTCTTAATTCTGTAACGCGATCCGCGTAAGCCTGTTTTGATAATATAATTCAACACAATCAAGGGGGAAGTCCCTCACACCGTCTATCGACTGTTCCAAAATTAGTTAGCAACCATGCACTACAAAAATTGTTCGTATTAATTATCTATAGATAAATTATTCTGAACGCACCCTTGTATGAAACAGCTTCTATCAAAACTGCTCTGATTTATTGTAGATTATAGACGCTCGACAACTACGGCCGTTAGCGTCTTAATTACATCAAATTCCATCACCCAAATTATTTGTATTTAATAAGTTCTTTGATCGTACGAACATTTTAACTGTATAGAATATTAAAATTTATTTTGGCGCCCGTTATAAGGGGGCGTTGAAATTACTTTACCGTTCGGATCATCACCGGTCGGAAATCGGTCATTTTAAGACCGATTTACATGCGTGAAAAGCAGCTATTTTATAAGAGGTAGGACAAAAAAATATTTTATTTTGGGCTCTAGTTTAATCTAAAACAAGCCATCCACAATAGGCGACCCCCCAATAGGGTCACCACGTATCAAAATTTGATATTTTTGAACAGTGTGTTATTCCTCATACATAAACAAATAATGTAAACCAACTTTTTCGTTCTTATATCCTTCTTCTTGATTGAAAACAAGAATTAAAAAATGTGCTCATTTCAAATGGCTGAGTTTAACCGCCATATGATGACGTCAAAGCCAGACCACACTTCCGTGCATAGATAAAGATAGGTATATCGATGGAAAGAGAGGTGTATATTAAATACCTACGCTTTGTTTTCAATTTATGACAGATCAGTGTACTATCTCTCTTTATCTATGGATCAATGGGCGTGACAGTACATTCAACTACAGCCAGCCAATCAGAGAAGGCTGTACTGTGTGATTGACATAATTTCCGTAGCGGTATAATTCTGTGTTTAAAATTACATTATACTTTTGGGAATTTTTTAACTTCCCATTGGAAGTTATTGTAATGGGTCCGAAAATCGAAAACAAAATGTATAACAAATTTTTATGTTTCAAGGTCACTACACTATTTTTATACTATTTTTAGAAATATGTCTGTGTGTGTGTATATGTGTGTGTGTGTGTACGTACGCACGTATGTGTCCATTTCTTTCTAAGACGAAATCTCGAGAATGAAAAATGATATCGACTACGTCAGGGTGCCAATCGACGCGTATTAACGTAAATATGATCTGAAAGAGATTTTTTCAAAATCGGTTCAGCCGTTCTTTTTTCTTAATCATATAGACTCCAAAAAAGTAGATTTTACACAATATCTCGCGAATAAAAAATTATATCGACTTCGTAAGGGTGTCAATCGAGGCGTGTTAACGTCATTTTGATCCGACATAAATTTTATAAAAATCGGTTCAGCCGTTTTTTTTTTTTTAATTATTGTTAAAAATAAATAATAATTATGTTTTAATGATTAAAATGATTACTTTTCTGTGTAATATCTAATTTAAATATTATTATTAAATATTTATCAAACTGGGAAGTTCGTCGTGTGGACCTCAAGGGTCGCACTTTAGTCCTAATAAACGACCCACCTCACGGCTTGTTTCTTGTAGAAAAAGCTTCCGAAAAATTCTCGAAAAAATTGTTATATTAACTATTTCTAACGTAGTTCCAATATCTAAAAAAAAATGCGGAACGGCCGCATTGTAAGGTCCCCTTGTCGGTATAACTATTTATGCACATAATTATAACGTGTTGTGGGACCGCTAGTAGGTAACCAGAAGGCACGAGGCAGTCAGTGCACTGTTCTCACTTACAACAATAGGCCTGTGATTGTTGCGGCCAGATTATCCCGGCTTACAAGCGGATGATTGACAGCTATGTACATTGCACACCGCTGTACCTACAGAATAATATGTAAGCAAATATTGCTTTTAACATCCGTGTACCTATAATAATGGGATCGCATTTATGTAAGTACAGCAAATTTGTAAATACGTGAAATTTGTATTACATTCGTTGACTAAATTATATTCATTGAGTAAATAAAAACCGAAAATTAATAAATTAAAACTTTTATTTTAGTTAGAATCAATAACTAAAGGTACGTGCAGTATGGAGCTGGGATTCTAGATGGTAGCGTAGATCGGTTCCATGACATTTGATCCCAGCAATTTGATCCCACGACAATTGATCCCAACGACATTTGATCCCAACGACAATTGATCCCACGACATTTGATCCCAAAAAATTGTCTATAAACTAATAGCGTTAGATAAGTAATAAAGTTATTAAATTTTATTAATTTAATGAAATAATTTAATCGATTATTCCCTTTGTCGGGAAATTTGTTTGAATTAAATTTGTAGACGTTATGATTTATTTGTAATTACATTGTTATTAGAATTCTAACGGATGTAATAATATAATGTGTTTATTATTTAATAATCCTTTAGAGATTATGTAATGATCAAGTTGAATAAATCACTTTTATTTATCATTGCCCGGGATACGTCGTAATTTTGTCAAATATTGTATTTTATGAATTAATAACAAATTATCACGTTGACTTTTCATAAGCTTTAATGGCATATTTAACAATTCGTTATAATGTGAAAAGCACGTAAGACCAAATTGACTGCACAGCTGATGTTTCGAAGTTTTTATGTACAATAGGTAATTTTTCAACAAAATTTATAAAATACAATATTTGACAAAATTACGACGTATCCCGGGAAATGATATATAAAAGTGGATTATTCAACTTGATCTTTACATAATCTTTAAAGGATTATTAACTCATAAACACATTATATTTACTATTACATTCGTTAGAATTCGAATATCAATGTAATTACAAATATATCATAATGTCTACAAATTTAATTCAAACAAATTTCCCTCGATTAAATTATTTCATTAAATTAATAAAATTTAATAACTTTATTACTTATCAGGCTTTGTTAGTTTATAGACAATTTTTTGGGATCAAATGTCGTGGGATCAATTGTCGTTGGGATCAAATGTCGTTGGGATCAATTGTCGTGGGATCAAATGTCGTGGGATCAAATTGCTGGGATCAACTGACGGCACACCGCGTAGATCATAGCAGGGCTTGCTTAAATTAATGCATTGTTATATATGCGAGCGTAACAACGAAGTAGTGAGTGTAGCAGGTATAAGCGCTGTTACAAGAGCTGCTAGATACAAGAATGTATCTCACCATTGTTTCAGCGCGCTGACTACTACAATCAACGTGTGACAACTGTCAAATGGCCGTTACAAGTTTCGCAATGGATGTGACTAATTTAATAAATGAAATTTTGCCAGTTTTTATTTAATTTGTTTTGAGTTTTTTCTAAGACGTATTTAAAAGTGTTAGGTTCCATACATAAATATTCAAAAAACCGGTTTGGGAAAAATTTTAATTCTTGGTATAAATGATGAAATTCGCCATGTTTAGATCGTTTTCTATTAATAGTGGACATGATAGCTCCTATCCAAATTTATATTTAATATATACCACTTTGTAGAAAAAGAACACAAATATTCGTCTTCGCTATCTGACATTTCAAACGCGATTTAAGCTTGTATCAATGCTAGTATCAAAGCTTCGTTATGCAAACCTATAAGCGCTTATAATTTCAGCCACCATCTACCATACACGCTACCATCTAGAATCCCAGCTGCGTATTGCACGCACCTTAACACGGTAGAACCCAGTTTATCCAAGCCAGTACTATCCGAGTGTGCGATTTACTGAGGTTACAGTTGTTACAAATAATTTTTTTTGCCATACCCACTATAAAATAGCTGCTTTACATGCATGTATGTATGAATGTAAAGTGACTTATGACAGGCCGGTGTGCGGGAACGTATCTTTCCCACACTAGTGTGACCTTGCGTAGCACTAGTCTCGACACTGGTACGGCGGATAGAACTTCCCGTACCATGCGTCTACCTCTCATGGAAAGTAGTGAGCCGCGCACGTCATCGTTTAACGCTTTGCGCAAACGCGTTCGGAGTCGCATAAGAAGTATATTCACTTAAATAAAAGGATTCCTGCTTGTTATTGGCGTTTCTACATTTTCTCCGTTTGAATTTATCAAATATATTACCGTTATGTTGGCAATACCTGCTGTGTGCTGCGTCACTCGGTTAAAGGCAATACTTCACCGGCCGACAGCACATTATTTCAAGTTAAAGATCGGTTATGTCGGCAATATGAATATTATGATACATGTAAAAAAATCTACTGGGTGTTTGGGAAATGAATTTGAGAAATTATCGAGCGTATTGATAGAGCTGGGCGGTAATTAATTACCAAGTAATTAAATTACTAATTTAAATACTTTTTTAGTTAAAGTAATTATAGTTGTAGTTGAATAACTTTTTTCAAATCAGTAATAAAGATAATAATGCAATTGAATTACTTTTTTCAATCAGTAATAAAGGTAATTGTAATTGAACTACTTTTTTCAAATCAGTAATTTGTATTCGAAAATTATTAATTCCCCATATGATACTCAGGAATATCTTTTCAGGATTTCGTACCTCCGTATGGAACCCTATTACCCTGCCTACTATGTCTGTTTGTCCGTCTGTCACAAGGCTCTATCTCACAAACCGTAAAAGGTATCTGTAGTTGAAATTTTCACTGCAGATTGTGTGTCGCATAAAGTTCGGCAAATAATAATTAGAATTAAATAATCAATTTGTTTTAATAAATTAATGTTTTTATTTTAAACTCTACACTGTAAGAAATGAGAAGGCCGATTACATAGATTATCGATGATCCATTTGTAGCCAGCGATTAATCTGGTAATAGGCACACAAAGAGACAATGGCGTCGCAAACAGGTTTCGCCTGCACATCGCGTAGATTCCATAAAAACACATTGCGCGTGCGTGGTTTCTAATTTGTTTTGTATTCATCCATTTTATATATGCACCTATACATTTTTTTCTGTAATTTTTACACACTTTATTGGAATATTACACAAATTATGTAATTTTAATTTACTTTATGTAAAAATCACAAATTTGTTTAACTTTACAGTAAAAGTCCAAGTTTTTATGAAGTTTTCTGTGTAAAAATGAATAATAATGTAAAATCACTTAGAAAATCGAGCGAATTCTACCTTAATTTTCAAAGTATTTTTACATCCATTTTTTACAGTGTATGTGTCTATACCACAGTAACAGTTGGAGTAAAGCATATATAACATATATATAACACAGACCCCGCTGAGAAGAGAGAGACCCCGCGAGAAGAGGGGGATCTATTCGAAACATTCTTTCCCGTCTTGCATTCTACGTTTCATCGAGTTAGCATTTTACCTTTCAAATCGTCGAGGTAGTGGCGCCGCATCACTTCAAAAATACGATTCGATCGATCCGTACACACTGTATAGGCAGATATTGTTTAGAAATAAAGAGTAGGTACCTACTCAGTTGAGGTAAAAGATATAGAGGAGACATACCGTATACAACTGCTTATACAAAATTGAAGCCGACGTCACAGGGCCGAGTAATCATGGCGGCTAAACACGGGATATGAATTGAGGAGCTTATTAACTGCCCATTGGAAGTTATTGTAATGGGTCCGAAAATCGAAAACAAAATGTATAAAAAAGTTTTATGTTTCAAGGTCACTAGGCTATTTTTACACTATTTTTAGAAAGATGTCTCTTTCTCTCTCTGTGTGTGTGTGTACGTATGTACGTACGTATATGTCCATTTCTTTCTAAGACGAAATCTTGAGAATGAAAAATGATATCGACTACGTTAGGGTGCCAATCGACGCGTATTAACGTAAATATGATCTGAAAGAAATTTTTTCAAAATCGATTCAGCCGTTCTTTTTTCTTAACCAAATAGACTCCAAGAAAGTAGATTTTACACAATATCTCGCGAATAAAAAATTATATCGACTTCGTACGGGTGTCAATCGAGGCGTGTTAACGTCATTTTGATCCGACATAAATTTTATAAAAATCGGTTCAGCCGTTTTTTTTTTTTTAATTATTGTTATAAATAAATAATAATTATGTTTTAATGATTAAAATGATTACTTTTCTGTGTAATATCTAATTTAATTATTATTACTAAATATTTATCAAACTGAGAAGTTCGTCGTGTGGACCTCAAGGGTCTCACTTTAGTCCTAATAAACGACCCACCTCAAGACTTGTTATTATTATTATTATAACTAAATACCATGTCAATAAAATTTGCTTAAATATATATTATGTGCGTTAAAGTCCTCTATTCCAAGCCTATTTCTTATTTCTAGACTTATAACTGCTGCTCATGAATCAATAAAGAAACCAGAACACACTGAAAAATGCATGTACCAATGTTTACGTTAGCATGGGAGGGGGGTAAGAGCTTTGCTTACTTTTGCTGACGAGGGGGAGGGGGGGTAATAATTGCAAAAAAATCTGCTTACGTAATACTTGAACGGCCCCACAGGGCTGAGTAATCATGGCGTCAAAACACGGGATATGAATTGAGAATCTTATTCTGTTCTTTTTTTCCTCACATATAAAAATGAGGGCCGAGAAAAAATGGCGATTGGCTTCACTTTTAAATGCTTGTATAGCGCTTCCATAAACTTTTACCTCAGTATATGTATAGGTAATAGTAGTACACAGGTTTAAAGTGTAGATAGCGCGGCTGGTTGTCATGTACACTGTCACAGACTCTGTGTATGAGCAGAGACTGATAGTGCCTGAGGGAAAACTTCTAAATTCCCTGTAGAAATACAACTAAACAACATTCATATCTGCACGCCATACCTGTAGTAGCTACTCCGGTATTGTCGGTACCTCCACTACATTAGCATATCCAAACATACATTGGTTTCAATAATATACATACATATATATATATAGGTATTATAATATGTATATTCCACGGCCGCGTCTACAGAGCCGCTGAATATCGGTTATAAACTTCATCATTCATATATATAGGTACTATAACAACAGTGGACCATGGTGTAACGATCGCAAACCGGTTAGAATTCAGTGTTACCTAAAGTAGGCGATATCGTTCCCCTGCCGACTATTGGTACCCATCAAATGAGCATATGACATCTGGTGGCAGAAAATTGTATCAAAACGGGGGAAAATTTTACATGTTAACAGTGCAAATTTATCGTGAAATTGGTTATTACAAGAATAAAACAAGTAAAATAAACAAAAAGTTTATCGAAAATGGAATTTGCGACGTTTTCTAATATCATGGCATTAAACACTATCAGTTATTGCCTTGTAAAACTTACTTTACAGCGAATTCTTTTTTAATGAAATGTGGAAAAACTGTATTTATGAATTAAAAAAATATTTTATATTAATAATAAGATGTACTCATTATCATACTGTACTACAATAGTTAAATCTCTGTATATTGACAAAATTAGGACTAATTATGTGTATACAAATATTTTGAGGTTAGTAACTTACCAACTTATTACAATATAACATATTATGTTGCAGTTATGTGTTTACATTATTCACCTAACACAGCCTTAAAGGAGCTTTGAACGGATAATTAATTTCGTGGAGATTTTCTTTTAATTTTGATGTTTTTAAGCAATATGCCGTAAAGATTACTACTTTTGACAGTTCATTTTTCATGTATTTTTCTCGTTATATTTCCGACATTTGATAATATGTTCGGCTTTGAGAATCTGTTTCCTTCAACGAAATTTCTTTGTTTAGGATTCGTACCGGCCCAATCACAAATTGCACTTATATATTTTATCATTTCTTATCACTTTGAAAATCATAAAATTACACGCAAAAGTATACCCCGTATATGAAATTCTCCCCCCTCTGCGCCATGTTTTTTTAAACTCCACCTATCTGACGGATCCCAATAGAGAATACTGTAGTATGGACATGGACATCCTCGAGAAATATGAAATATATAAAGCTACAAAATTCAACAATACCAACATTCTTAATGACAAACTAACGTTAAAATCGAACATAATACCTATACGACACAATAATTAACACACAAACACCTAATACTCATTAATCGTCCACATACATACCCACTCACACTTCCATTTCATCTACCTACTACATAAATCATAAAATCTCGAAATTTAAATCAGTACTTCACAATCCACAACATACTAGACATGTGCTTAGAAGGAGCCTATATCTTTCAAACATATATTTTTTTGTTATAAAATGTACAGTGCTATTGTAATTTGAAAGAAATAAATTCTATTCTATTCTATTCATAATATTATAACGTGCTACGAATACTCAATGTGTGTTTTATAATATAAAAAATTAACCACACCTGAAGATGGCAACTCGTTGCTGAAACGCGCCGTGTTAACAACACATTAAGTCACAAGACGGACACAAGGTATTTCTAATACTTCTTATTATTCATATATATAGTGACTTGGAGACCTAACACTCTAAAAATGTATCAAAATGTAGTAGAATTGCTTTTCTGTCAATACCTAAGTAGCGCAGACGAGCTGTGCAGGTTATGTTAGCTTGCAGAGCGATTAGGCACGCCCCAAACTGTTTTCTTATTGGTGCTTCCTACATATACTAGTCAGTGTGTGGCTGTAGGACGACGAACAATGCCCCACAGTAGGTACTGTATTGCAATTATTTTTGTTCTATTACCAACGCAACAGTCGGGCGTCTATAATTTACAATTCACCAACGCAACATAATGGTGGTGTTTAAAAACATTTTTCTAATACAGTCCTGTTACACTACATGCATTGGAAGGAAGAGACGACAGTCGCGTGCTCCAAACACGACTGTGATTGGCTGTCTCAAGGTCAAAGAAATTGTACATCTAAGTGCCGACAGAAAAGCAATTTTACTATTATACTGGTGGCACTGGAGTGATCCGGGAGGCAGTAGTATTCTCGGAATTTTTCTTTTCACTTTTCAAGAACTGTCAGTACAAATGTTAAATAATCAAGTAGTCTAATTAGAATTTGATAATCTAACCAATTCTACAAAAAAAATGGGGGGGTATGACGTCATTCCGGAAGGTAGTCGGGTTGAAAAAAAGACGACTATCAAAAAAATGCCCGGATTATACGCAGGTAATTTAAATATCAAAAGTAGCTCTCATGACGACCACAGGAATAATTATAAATTAAAATGTCAAAATAGATCTAGTTGCGCATGTGCGTGTCTGCGCACAAAACAAGATTGAACCGGTGTCTATTGATGCTGCTATAGTGGTGAGAGCGCTATAATATACACTCGTATTCGGGAGGTGAATGGGACTTTTGCCTACTATTTGTCGAAAAAACGGTAATTCCTGTACTGGGCATCTTGTTTGAGGTTTTCCATGGTTTCCCTAAATAATTCCAGAAGAATATCGAGATGCTTCCTTATTCAAGGTCATGATCGATTACCTGCCAAACTCCTATGCCACAAAGTTGACTACCTTATCCTAATTATAATCCCTCCATTCGCACAAATTGCTATTAAATTTGTTTAAAAAATATAAAAAAATAACGGTGGACAGTGTTGTCTAGTGGTTAGAGTGCCGAGCTCTAGATCAGACTGTCGTGGGTTCGAATACCAGCTCCGCTTATGAATGTTTTGTGATGTCATTAAGTTTAAAGAAATTTGTTATTTGATGTAATTAAAAGACGCTAATGACCTGACATGTCGACGCGTCTATAATCTACAATAAATAAAATAAAACTAAAAAATAACGGGAAAGTAGTAAATGGAATATATAGTAATGGTGTGAGTGGCGTCTGTTATGACATAATATCGAGAAACGGACGTTAAACTGCATTATTATTGATATGTTGGTTACGCGGTGTATACGGCTGAGCTTAAATTAAATTGTTTTGAAAGACCACCAACAGCTAAGGTTATTTGGGCCTAGCACCAATTCATATTTTCAATTCATTATTTTTTTTTTTAATAATAAATTGAAAATCCAATTGACACTTTTACCAGCTCTCGGACTAGAACCCGGGAACTGGGGACTTGTAATAGAGGAACCATAGCAACGCCATGTAAACAACAGCATTGCTAGACTCTCGGCCATTCTCAAGCCCAAATCTCTTGTACGATACTTGGACGATATTGTTATAGGTACAAAATAAGCGCACAAAATCGCTTATATTTCCAAAACCCCTAATCCAATTGGAACAAAAATCAATAGGCCTGCGGAGTTCTTGCTGAGAAAGACATTGAAACAAAATATCATTCAAATCGGTTCTGTAGAACTTTCCATGAACGAAAGAAAATTCCACAGACAAACAGACGGACACACACACCAACAGACTCCATGCGGAAAATTTCTGTTTAATTGGTCTGCTCCCAGCTTTACTGTTTTTTAACGCCATGTCCACAAAAGAAGTGAATGTTGTGAGTATTGCTACACGCTCGGCCATTCTCAAGCCGCGATCGAAGATGCGTTGCGTTGCATCTGCATCAAAATTGTACACGTGTGGTCTCACAGACCGACACATGCATATGTGTATTAGTGGCAATGTTTAAAAGCACCCCCTGTGTAGTCTGCAATAATATAGTTTGTACGTGTGTACGTACATAACGATGGTTGAGCATTATCAAAATTAGTTTTGTATTTGAGCGCACATCAATAACGCGACATCGTTCTGGGCTTTGGGTGCTTTTTGCATATCGCCAGTCATTGAATTTCGTCACTTACACATTAAGGTCATACAGCTTTTGGCGTGACAACGTCTCTTTACGCAGATAGTATTTATGCCCATTACAACAAATCTGATTATTCTTTGACAGAGGATGGTCACGATCATAATACTCGTCTCAAAAAGTACATAAAGCTACCTTTGGCAAGCATTGACGCTTATAAGTTTAGCCCATCGATTTTCGCAGCAACTCTGTACAACAAACTACCGGCAAGTTTAAAAGTTGACGAAATGAATGCCTTCAAAAAAAATATAAAAATACTCTTACTGGAAAATGCATTTTATAGTGTGAATGAATTTTTAGATTTCTCAAATAATTAATATCGTGTTTTAACAAATTTTATTTTGACGTGTCATAAAGATCTATGTATCTCTTATTGACAATAAAATTATCTATCTATCTATCTATCTATTGTTTAGAGAAGACAGCAGCGTCATTTCTGAGCATAAAGGAGTTTCGGGTCGGACAGGTCTATGTTTTCTAACAAAAAGTGCTTTTTAACTTACCGATGTGTGTTCTAGTTGATCAAGCATCTGCAATACAAGAAATAAATTGTTAGTAACATTGAAATTTAAAAAATATTAGTAAAAAAACTTTTTAGGTTCATAATTAATAAAAGCATGGGTCGTGAACTCTATGATAGTTTATTAGTCACGACCCACGCTTTCATTAACTATGAACTTTAATTATTAAAAATTATTTTTTCCTTTTTAGTGCATTTAAATAAAAGCTTGTCTCTAAAAAGTTTTTTTACTAATATTTTATTTTGTTCATTTTAGTTTTTCAATTTTTTATCCCACTTTGACACCCGTAGGGGTTGAATTTCGAAAAATCCTTTCTTAGTGGATGCTTACGTCAGAAAAGGAACCAACTGTCCAAATTTCAAGTTTCTAGCTTCAGCGATTTGGCCTGGGCGTTGATTAGTCAAAAAAAAACCCTACATCCCCGTTTGAACCCCTTAGGGGTTGAATTTATTTCTAAAAACGTTTTATTCATCTATTGTCATCGGGAATACATATGTTTACAAAATTTCAAATCGATCGGATACGTGGTATCATTATTTTGTTCATTTTAGTCTTTCAAAATTTTGCCCCCCTTTGACACCCGTAGGAGTTGAATTTCGAGAAATCCTTTCTTTGTTGATGCTTACGTCTGAAAAGGAACCAACTGTCCAAATTTCAAGTTTCTAGCTTCAGCGATTTGGCCTGGGCGTTGATTAGTCAAAAAAAAACCTACATCCCTGTTTGAACCCCTTAGGGGTTTAATTTATTTCTAAAAACGATTTATTCATGTATTGTCATCGGGAATACAGATGTGTACAAAATTGACTTGTAAGTTTTGATATAAACAAACAAACAAACTAACTAACATACATTTCCAGTTAAATAAAAGCTTGTAAAAACATGGAGGGCTCACGAAAAAAATATGTGTAAAAAGCATTTTGACTAAAAATGAAAATTAAATACAGTAATTATGACAAGTTACCGTGTTTTTGTTGTTCCTTAAAAAAATTTTAACGACAAATAAAAGGCGCTCACCACGGTCGAAGTTATACTTCATACATTTACATTTTTGCTTTTCCCCTCTCAGGTAATTATTAGGATTAATAAAATCCATGGATGTCATAACATCTATACATAAGTATCCAAAGCCTGCTTACAATAGCGGTATGATTTGCTGCTTTTCATCTAATATTTTAAAAAGTTTTATGTAATAATAGTTATTAACTTCCCACTGGAATGAATGAATGAATTGTGAATTATAGACGCTCGACAACAAGGGTCATTAGCGTCTGTACTTCCCATTGGAAGTTATTGTAATGGGTCCGAAAATCGAAATCAAAATGTATAACAAATTTTTATGTTTCAAGGTCACTACACTATTTTTACGCTATTTTTAGAAAGATGTCTGTGTGTATGTACGTATGTACGTACGTACGTATGTGTCCATTTCTTTCTAAGACGAAATCTCGAGAATGAAAAATGATATCGACTACTTTAGGGTGCCAATCGACGCGTATTAACGTAAATATGATCTGAAAGAAATGTTTTCAAAATCGGTTCAGCCGTTCTTTTTTCTTAACCAAATAGACTCCAAAAAAGTAGATTTTATACATTATCTCGCGAATAAAAAATTATATCGACTTCGTAAGGCTGTCAATCGAGGCGTGTTAACGTCATTTTGATCCGACATAAATTTTATAAAAATCGGTTGAACCGTTTTTTTTTTAATTATTGTTAAAAATAAATAATAATTATGTCTTAATGATTAAAATGATAACTTTTCTGTGTAATATCTAGTTTAATTATTATTATTAAATATTTATCAAACTGGGAAGTTCGTCGTGTGGACCTCAAGGATCGCACTTTAGTCCTAATAAACGCGACCCACCTCACGCCTTGTTTATCTATAAAATCAGGTAAGCATTTGAAATAAATTTCAAAGTTGTGTTCACTGATGGGAGCTACGATTCAAACTAAACAACGTGTGCAGTATAGAAGCGTTCTGTTTCCGATCATGTTTTCTTAATGTTTCAATCTAGGATATTGCGAAACTGATGTCTCTATCTCAACTTTAAATATACTAGCTTGAAGTAAAACTGATACAAGGATGAAACGTACAATAACATTGCGTTCGAAAATAGCCGAGCTCGTGAATCGTGATTCGTCTATTACAAACCCCCAGTTCCCGGAGGGGTTCCATGACATTCGATCCCAGCAATTTTATACCACGACAAGTGATCCCACGACAACTGATCCCAACGACATTTGATCCCAACGACATTTGATTCCAACGACATTTGATCCCAACGACAATTGATCCCACGACATTTGATTCCAAAAAATTGTCTATAAACTAACAGAGCCTGATAAGTAATAAAGTTATTAAATTTTATTAATTTAAAGAAATAATTTAATCGAGGAAAATTTGTTTGAATTAAATTTATAGACGTTATGATATATTTGTAATTACATTGTTAATAGAATTCTACAAATTTAATTCAAACAAATTTCTCTCGATTAAATTATTTCATTAAATTAATAACTTTATTACTTATCAGACGCTATCACTTTATAGACAATTTTTTGGGATCAAATGTCGTGGGATCAATTGTCGTTGGGATCAGTTGTCGTGGGATCACTTGTCGTGGTATAAAATTGCTGGGATCAATTAACGGCACACCCCCGGAGGGAACACCACTTCATAAATGTTACCTAGTGCAAGGTTGGACCCCTTAGGTTCCCTACTATAGGTAAAATGTACAATAAACATTAATTTTTGACTTTTCCACCCCCCGCCTCTCCCTTTGTATTGCTCCTAAAAAAATGAATATACCATTTTGTAGGAAATTTAATCAGCTTCATTATTTATGAAAAGTTTTTTTTCTAGGACGCTTAGTTTTCGAGATATTTACGAAAAACCTTTTCACCCCCCTCCCCCCCAAAGCTCGCATCCCCCGGCTGGGGACTTTTAATATGTTATACCTGGAGGTCACCCCTACCACTTAAAATAATAATCCAGACTACACGATTTATTGAATTTATTTGCCAATTTCGGATCTTCGTTGACCGAACTATGGCAATCAGTTTGGCAGATAAAACGGTTGACCCATCCATTTTCCGTGGTACACTCTCAACTTCCAACTTGGTTTGCAGTTTCAAGTTGTGATTTTTTTCCACCCGTTTCAAACTGCTTGTTATGGATGAGATGATGCGGAAATCCGTAGCTTACCATAGTCCAATTAAACATAGTAAAGCAACAAAATACTGATTAATGGATCCTACGATCAGATACGAAACCAACTTATATCATAAAAATAAAAGTTAAAAAAACTAAAACCTGACTACGTAAAAAAAGAAAACAAGCAAATCAAAACGTAAGACAGATTTTTTTTGTTGTCAGTAGTCGAAGAACTATTCGGGAGCTGAAAAAAAAATTTCGGTATTCGAGTCCCCGACTACTGATAACACAAAAATTCTATACGTTTTGATTTGCTTGCTTTCTTTTTAAAGTGAAAACTTCTTTATGCGCATTTTGCGTTGTTTTTTCTGAATAGTGAACGAAAGTGAACCGGAGGACAGTCGTGGTCCAGTGGTTAGCGTCGCTGCCTCTGAATCAGACTGTCGTGGGTTCGAATCCCACCTCCGCTCATGGATGTTTCGTGATGTCATTTAGTTTTAAGTGTGTTGTTATTTAATGTATAATCAAGACGCTAATGACCTAAGTTATCGACGCGTCTATAATTTACAATAAATAAAAAAAATGAAAGTAAACCGTCACGCTCGGGTCGGTGACGCTGAATCGGGTTTACTCGGCTCCACTCGACATCAAGCGCGCTCGGGTCGGTGACCACGTTTACTGTCTAACAAGAAGTGCATCGTTTCAAGAATTACGTCTTTATTATTACGTATTATAATAATAAAATAATATTATAATAGGTACTTATTATGTATGTTTTGCATATAATCAAGTTTTCACTTCTGTCGTGTGGTCATAAGCACACACCCACTTTTTTTAATATTAGAATCGAAAATACTTATAAACTCGAAAACTTGGCAGTTGGTATACATGTTTGCATAAGTACGTTGGTACGTATAAAAGGCAAAATGGTAGACGCTGTTAACTCCACTCCTATAACACGCCGTATCTATCTATCTATCTATCTATATCTATCTGTTTACCTAGTCAAAGAGTTTACTATTAGACCTCGTGCGGCGAAAGATGAAGCCACCGCGTCATAGTAACGTGAATGCATTGCGCCCGCCTTCTTGCTTGCTATTGGCTGTTTATTGTCATGAATAGCAGTTTTCCAAAATTGTACCTAACGTCATAAAATCCAATGTGCAGTTTTGTGTACACGGCACTGTCTGCGGGCAAGCAGGCGTTCACTAGCATATTATTGATGACGTGCCTGGCTTCATCTCTCACCGCGGGCACTCTACTGTATATACGTATGTATCTCACACCTGCTAAGCTGTACCTTAATTCGTTTTAAATTTTCGCTCACTGCTCATCTCCCTTTTGTCTTAGCGTAATAATATATAGCCTATGTTACTCGGTTTTTAAACATTGAAAGATTTTTTAAAATCGGTTCAGTAGTTCCTAAGATTAACCGCGACAAACAAGCGAACACACTTTTCCGCTTTATAATATAAAATATCTGGATGACCGAGCTTTGCTCGGATGAGGTCAAAAAAAATAGTACTTAAAGCTCCCATTTCCTCAAAATCATTAGTCGTTTTTAAGAAAAAAAATTACATACCTATAAGTAGATAATATTATTTATACCTCAGTATACGTCATACTACATAACGTATGTACCTACATATTTTATATAGGTAATATACAAGTAATATACCTATTTATTTAAATATTAGTTAAAAAAATAACAACAATAAAATCTAAACATAATTATGTAAGTATAATTATGTTTAGATTTTATTGTTGTTATTTTTTTACTTTTCAAATAATTACTGATTATTTTAATAAGTTAAAGATTGACTGTCAGAGTAATTTGACATAAATAATGAAAATAGTTTGTTTTTTCCAAAGCCTACTCACCATACGACACTGTTTTATAACGTTAAAAAACTGTTTTTTAAAATGATAAAATCGATAAGAAAACGAATTTTTCCAGGGATGAGACCTAACTAGATCGATTTTTTGCCCCCCGAAACCCCTTTTCGGTAAATTTGATCAAAATCGTTAGAGCCGTTTTCGAGAAAATATTTATATAGGTACATAGGTACATATATATACAAGATTTGCTGGTTTAATAATATAGGGATATCTGTAGAGTGTAGATTATAAGATTTGGAAAAAGTAAAATCAAACAGCTCGCCAAAAAAGTCACTCATAAAATATCGACATATGGTGTTATCCATTAATTAGAGTTCAGTGGTAAAACAATTGGTCGGAGGATTAAAGCGATGCACAATTATTGATATTATAATTCTCATATTGCATTCACCTTCACGTCGCTCTGATCGACGCTCGTACCAGAAGTCGAGAGACGCTGACGACACCGACCAAGGATGCACAAAAATCAGCGATGTCTTCTGAACATCGACGTTTTGTTCACAAACATCAATTTTGAAGTTAAATTTATGTACGTATGTGGATATTTCAAGAAAATATTTTAAAACGTTTATTTATTACAGAAAACGTGCACGTCTACATGCAGTAATAGACCGAGAGCTAGTGACTATTTTTTGGTGTTATTTATTCAAGGCCTTATTTTTGTGAAGATGTTGAGGGAGGCATATTAAAGTGCCCTGAGTAAGGGATTTTGCTAGATAGCGGTATGGGAGGGATGTAGACCGCCCCCAACATATAACAAAAAAAAATGGTCACAATTATTATTGTTTCAAGGCTGAAATTGTTTTTATAGCTTGTCGGTGACCCAAATAATGCCATTATAATATTTGCAGATCGATTGGTCAGTATTAAAGGGGTGGCAGATCACCCTAAACGTGTCATGTACCCGACGAAATTTATATTCTTAGTTCAAGGTTCAAATTTTAATATGTTGTTACGGCGACTGTTGTAAGCATATATTTCAATTTGCAGAACAAAATGGCGGTATTAACTTTAGCGCACTATTGTGAACTACAAATAACTTATTATCAACATATAGGTACTACAAATACCTTTTCAATAATTTTAGTGTCATCTATATTAGCGCATCTATGAGCTACAAATAACTTATTACACATACTACAAATACTTTCGTGTCTGAGCCGAGTAAACCCGATTCAGCGTCACCGACCCGAAGCGTGACGGTTCACTTTCGTTCACTACTCAGGTAAAGTGTGCCTAAGGAAGTTTTCAGGTCAAAAATTAAATGCCACTGCCGGGACTCGAAACCAAAACGCTAATGACATCTTAGTTGTCTGAAAACTGTAATTTGATAATTCGTATTGTGAAAAGAAAAACATCGATGACCTTTCAATATCAAAAATTTTGTGCAACCCTGACGCCAACAATTCATCCTCAACACCCTTATTAACACGTCCTATCTCACTTCTGCATTCATATTGAATTCTCTCATACGCGAGGGGAAATTATATTAATATTATAGACACTGAAATTAAATTCAAATCTTCATCATCTATTAACATTTATTGATATCAATAAAACATTTTGATTCATAACCGATTTTGTTTTATGATTTATAAAGAAACAGAAGACATTCGAGGCTCACGTTAAAATTTCATTTCATTGATGAAAGACAAAAAGTTTGTTTTATTTTGTAAAATGAAATTTGAATAAAAACGATGAAATAATGATAAAAATAAATATTAGATTTTCAAAGCCAGCTCATTAACCGTTAGTTTTAGAGTAACTTTTAACTGAGGTTCGCTGACGTTATCATCGTTTTTTGCATGCCTGGCAGACCTCTTTCCAAATGGATAAATGTTCAATATGAGGTCTACCAGGTATGCAAAAAAAAATTGCAAGACACTGTAAGAAATGAGAAGGCCGATTACATAGATTATCGATGGTCCATTTGTAGTCAGCAATTAATCTTGTAATAGACACACAAAGAGACAATGACGTTGCAAACAGGTATCGCCACATCGCGTAGATTCCGTAAAAACACACTGCGCATGCGTGGTTACTAATTTTACATTAATTTATTTTGTATTCATTCATTTTATATATGTAACTATACATTTTATTTTGTAATTTTTACACACTTTATTGGAATATTACACAAATTATATAATTTTAATTTACTTTATGTAAAAATCACAAATTTGTTTAACTTTACAGTAAAAGTCCAAGTTTTTATGAAGTTTTCTGTGTAAAAATAAATAATAATCTAAAATCACTTAGAAAATCGAGCGAATTCTACCTTAACTTTCAAAGTATTTTTACATCTATTTTTTACAGTGCAGATGATAGTTGTAAATACTTCATACTTGTTTCTGTATCATCAAGTAGTGTTGAGGTCAATCAGAAATACCAACCACAAACAATGATAAAAAAAATTAAATTAGTCTGCCACCGATTTGGTGTTTTTCATCATATTAATTTCTGTTAAATGAGGCATTTTCATGAGAGTAGTTCTTTCAATTATCCACGAGAGGCAGCACTTGTGGTAGGTACAAACATTATTTATTCCCCGTTAGTGTCGTGTCATTTTAGTAGTATAACTTAATTATTAAATTATTATTAATTAATTAAATAATTAAGTTATACCACTAAAATGACACGACACTACCAGGGAATAAATAATGTTTGTACCTACCACAAGTGCTGCCTCTCGTGGATAATTGAAGGAACTACTCTCAGGAAAATGGCTTATTCATTAATAAAATATTTAGTAGTGTTGGTCAGTAGACTTTTGTACGCTAGTTTGAACTCTTAAGGTACGTGCAGTACGCAGCTGGGATTCTAGATGGTAGCATGTATGGTAGATGGTGGCTGAAATTATAAGCGCTTATAGGTTTGCACAACGAAGCTTTGATAGCATTGATACAAGCATAAGTCGCGTTTGAAATGTCAGATAGCGAACACGAATATTTGTGTTCTTCTGCTACAAAGTGGTATATTTTAAATACAAATTTGGGTAGGAGCTATTATGTCCACCCTATTAATAGAAAACGATCTAAACATATATATGGCGAATTTCATCATTTATACCAAGAATTAAAATTTTACCCAAACCTGTTTTTTTGAATATTTACGTATGGAACCTAACACTTTTAAACACGTCTTAGAAAAAACTCAAAACAAATCAAATAGAAACTGGCAAAATTTCATTTATTAAACTAGTCACATCCATTGCGAAACTTGTAACGGCCATTTGACAGTTGTCACACGTTGATTGTAGTAGTCAGCGCGCTGAAAGAATGCTGAGATACATTCTTGTATCTACCAGCTCTTGTAACAGCGCTTATACCTGCTACACTCACTGCTTCGTTGTGTACGTTCGCATATATAACAATGCATTAATTTAAGCAGCCCTGCTATGATCTATGCTACCATCTAGAATCCCAGCTCCATACTCCACGTACCTTTATGCCTTGATGCTGAGACACCGCAGCTAGTCTCTCTTATTATCCGATATTATTAATTTATTAGTTATCAATATCGCAAAAAAGCATTATAATGTAAACATTCCACTCCGCCGTGAAGATGCTCGTTTGTTTTATATGTGTACCTAACCTAACCTACTTACTTAATAAATTAATGTTTACTGTAACGCAATTTATCATCAAATCCGTGTGCAAAAGAGTACAGTATGTGTGTGTGTAGATGAAAGATTGATAACTAGTAGTAGATAGCGAAACAAATCGAAGAAATAATGAGAATAAGTTGAAAAAGAAGGGGTGAAAAGGGCCCTCGTAATAGAACTGGCCAGTCGCATAGACAAATACAAAATGTTAGATCAGTAAATTCAACGACAGCGCAATAAACTTTTATACTATGGGTTCTTTCTCGAAAAAAAATTGGAGTGTGCCTGTGAAGTTATACTTCATACATTTTTCATTCGAACACGTTCTGTTGAAGTTTTCGGTATTTTTAATTATTTATTTATTATACTGGTGCCTACGCGAAGATTCTAGACAACGCTAGATATACGAGGACGCACTGAGCGTACATCGCGCGCCAGTATATAAGCAGCGAGTCGACGGGAAACGGGAAATTAGTGAATGGTGAGTCGTGCCATCAAGTGGATCAGTGATATAAATCAATCAACGGTCGAATCAGTCAGTACAGTGATATAAATAGTGGAGTGGATATAAATAAATAGTACTGAAGTAACTGAGTAAATGCTAGACATAAATAAACGTTAGAAATAAATCTGATATAAATACAGTGACATCAATAATTACAAATAAATAATCCTTGTATATATAGTTATTTGTTAAGTGTTATTTAAGTGGCTCGTTTAGTTCAATAATTACCGTTGAAGTTTTTTTTATTGTTAGAATTGACTTTTCGTTGTTGCATTTGTTTTTGTATTTTTAATTATTGTAAATAAATATTTATTCCGTCAACTCAGAAAACAGTTTTGTAACAGTATTAACAGAATAAAGTTTATATCTATCTATCTTACCCCCCCCCCCTAACGCCGCCCCTGCTAGTTTTTTGACTGTTGATCAGTTCCATGTAACAGGAATAACGTTTCTTCGCTATTCTTCACATCTATAAGCTATTGTTCCTCTATCTATGAGCGCTATACGTATTTATACGTATGTACAACATCGGCAGTTAGTGAAATATAATAATATTGGATTTACAAGGTTGATGGACGATGGAGGCAGGCAGAGCAGTCGGACAGGGAGTATAGTGCAGTGCGGCCAACGCGAAGGAATGATAAATAAGGGCAGTTCATCAGAACTTTGGACGTGAGAAGATTTCTTTCACTGGGCGGCGTCTCTCAATCCAACCGCCGCTCGGAATCATGATTCAATGATTTTATCAGGTCAGGTTCTACAATCTACATTATTATCAAGGATGAACTAGTCCAATAATGGCGAACCTTTTTACATCTACGTGCCATTTTTTTTTTGAAAATTTTATTAATCTCTCAAACTCAAGTTTATGAAATCCGGCCTAACATAATTCAAGGTTAATAAAAATATATGAGCACTGTGGTTGGAATAAAAACAAAAATAAAGATAGTTACTTCTTACCACAACAGTTTTATTGATGGATGTACAGTTCGAAAGCTATGCTTTCATCTTCAGCAAACACTATACATGATGTATAGTGTTTGCTGAAGATGAAAGCATAGCTTTCGAAATGTACATCCATCAATAAAAATGTTGTGGTTAGAAGTAACCATCTTTATTTTTGTTTTTATAATTCAAGGTTCTATACAAATTAACCTAAAATATGATTGTCTTGCCTGATTAAACACTGTCGTGGAATTATAGCCAGAAATCTCTTGTACAATACTTGGACGATATTGTTATAGGTGCAAAATAAGTGCACAAAATCGCCTATATTTGCAAAACCCCTAATACTATGGGAACGAATATCAATAGACCTGGAGTTCTTACTGAGAAAGACATTGAAACAAAATAATAATAATAATGCGTTTAACGTCCGTTTCTCGACATTATGTCATAACAGGCGCCATTCGCACCATTACTATTTTTTATTTTTACCACTTCCCGTTTTATACATTTTTATACTTCAACTTAATTATAGCAATGTGCGAATGAAGGAATTATAGGACGTTAGGATAAGGTAGGCAACTTTGGGAGCATAGGAGTTAGACAGGTAATCGGCCATGGCCTTGAATAAGGAATCATCTCGATATTCATCTGGAATTATTGAGGGAAAGCATGGAAAACCTCAAACAAGATGGCCGGTACAGAAATTACCGTTTCTCGGCGTGAGGCAGTAGGAAAAAGTCCTAGCCACATCTGCCCCCGCCGGGATTCGAACCCAGTACCTTCCCGATGCGAGTCTAGTGCTGTACCACTAAGCTACATCGCTGGGTACATTGAAACAAAATATCATTCAAATCGGTTCTGTAGAACTTTCCGTGAACGAAAGAAAATTCCACAGACATACACATACAGAGACACCAACAGCCTCCATGAGGAAAATTTCTGTTTATCCAAGTGTGCAAGCTTTCACGGTCGGCATTGTTCCAAGTCTTCATGGTTTCCGGGCTTGTAGGCCGTGGTCCGATAGTATTTCTACCTGACGTTTCGTCCCGGAAACCATGAAGACTTGGAATTTCTGTTAAATTGGTGTGCGCCCAACTTTACTGTTTTTTTAACGCCATGTCCGCAAAAGAAGTGAATGTTCGGGGTATACTAATATAACGGGATGACTACTCCGGATAGGGAATCTCGAACTCACAGCAATGTCCTGAAGGAACGGAATCGTTGCTCAACCACCTACATGCATAGATATATAAAATCCGAAATATAATACAATATAATATAATATTAATAAAACTGTTGTTCTGCCTGTCCGTTCCAAGTTGGCGCAAAAACGACTGAACCGATTTTAATGGGATTTCACTTATCGAAACTATTAACAGTGGCGGACTAAGCCCGTCGGAGGCCCGGGGCGGCAGAACTAAATGAGGCCCCCGGTCTGCTTATAGAAATTGAAGTATTTGTAGTGTAAATTTCGTAAAAAATGAATAATACAGATGTAATGACTGACAAAAAAAATCAATTATTTATAATAAACGACCTACCTACGTTTATATTTTGTATATTTTTATATGGGGCCTCCAACTCCAAACTGCCTCTTACTTACTAAACATATTGTGGTCTTGTTTGGGATTTGATTAAGAAGGACTTCTCGAGATTTGGTGGCCCTCCAGGATCAGAGGCCCGGGGCGAGCCGCCCCCTCCGCCCCCTCCCTTAGTCCGCCACTGAGTATTAACGTCCTAGAGTAATGTATGTATAATTATTACGCTACGGCAAAACGGGAATGAGCAGTGAGCGAAATTAGCATGGAACGGAATAGTAGATTCACGTAATGACGTAAACTGCACTGAAAAGGGGGTAAAAAATTAAAATTTTGAAGTTAGTAATGTGGGGTGTCTATGAATAGGTCTTAAGATACGTGAAGTATGGAGCTGGGATTCTAGATGGTAGCGTAGATCATAGCAGGGCTTGCTTAAATTAATGCATTGTTATATATGCGAGCGTACACAAGGAAGCAGTGAGTGTAGCAGGTATAAGCGCTGTTACAAGAGCTGCTAGATACAAGAATGTATCTCACCATTCTTTTAGCGCGCTGACTACTACAATCAACGTGTGACAACTGTCAAATGGCCGTTACAAGTTTCTCAATGGATGTGACTAGTTTAATAAATGAAATTTTGCCAGTTTTTGTTTAATTTGTTTTCAGTTTTTTCTAAAACGTAGGTATTTAAAAGTGTTAGGTTCCATACGTAAATATTCAAAAAAACAGGTTTGGGTAAAATTTTAATTTTTGGTATAAATGATGAAATTCGCCATATATATGTTTAGATCGTTTTCTATTAATAGGGTGGACATAATAGCTCCTACCCAAATTTGTATTTAAAATATACCACTTTGTAGCAGACGAACACGAATATACGTCTTCGCTATCTGACATTTCAAACGCGACTTAAGCTTGTATCAATGCTAATATCAAAGCTTCGTTGTGCAAACCTATAAGCGCTTATAATTTCAGCCACCATCTACCATACATGCTACCATCTAGAATCCCAGCTGCGTACTGCACGTACCTTTATTGAGTATAGAGTATGATATTTTTCGACGTCCCTTTTTTATTCAGTCATAATTTTTAAACCGGGTTTTTATTTAGTTATGATAATTTTCTATGGACTGTGCGAGTAGAGTATCTCATTAGAGCTACTTTTGTGTTATTTATTAGGTTACAAGGGTTTTTTAAGGTCGCCAACAGCTGCGGTTATTTGGGTTTAGCATCAATTCATATTTTGTATTTATTATTTTTTAAAATTCAATTGACTTTTTTTTGTCCTCGCATTAAAACCTGGGAGCTGGGGGTTTGTAATAGGGGAAACTTGGAGACGCTCGGGTATATTAAATAATAAGTAATATTAATTTTTGCTATTCGGTATTCGATCCAATAGTGGAAAAATATTCGCTATTTTCGAATAGTAAAAATGTGACCGACATAATATCGAATAAAATGTACCCGTTATACAAATGGAAATAAATAAATATGGGCTTGAGAATAGCCGAGCGTATAGTAACACCGTTGTTTATATGACATTGCTATGGTTCCTCTATTACAAGCCCCCAGTTCCCAGGTTCTAACCCTTGAGCTGGTAAAAGTGTCAATTGGATTTATAATCTGTCATAAAAAAAATGGGTGTGTGCTTATGACAACACGACAGAAGTGAAAACTTATATATATATTTTAAAATTAGAAAATTGGAAGTTGTCGTGTGGTCATAAGCACGCACCCACTTCTTTCTCTTTTCTTAATTATACGAATTTTGCTAATTAGCATCCAAATGATACAACAAATTTCAAGTTGACAATAGCAACATACGTACGTTATTTCATTTAGAAATAGACAATTTGATAAATAAGTACTTATATTCTATGTATGTTTTTATCATTTTGCACTCCATGATTTTTTAATGAAATATTAAATGTTTTTTATGATTTAAGTTTTTTATTTAAAAAAATTATAGGTAATTATTGTCAAAAAATATAACAAAAATTAAAAAAATATAAATAAATATCATGTAGAATTTAGAAAAAAATACGTCAAAAGTTCTACGGTGCCAGCAGGTTTCGAACCGAGGTTCCTATGCATACGACGCAAAGACGCTGCTTACATCGCTCACGGTGTAACTGTATGGCGTGACGTTTTTATGATATAAGTATGTCAGCCGGGCACAGTTGTAGGAGAGTGATCAGTCAGTACCCAGACGTTATAGTTACTACAAATACCTTTTTGTGTATGAGCCGAGTAAACACGATTCAGCGTCACAGACCCGATGCGTGACGGTTCACTTTCGTTCACTATACTCAGGCAAAGTGCGCTTAAAGAAGTTTTCACTTCAAAAATTAATATGAATAGATGCCCAAACAGCCGTAGGTGTTGGTGGTGTAAAAAAAAGAAAGTCGCCTATAATATTCGTTGCAACTCGCAATTTCAAGTTCATCAATTAAGCAGTAAAATAATAGTAAACGGGACAGGTTTGTATAACATGTTACCCCATTATAATATGTACATAGTTAACAAGATCATGTACAGATTATGTATGAGCATAATACATAGTAATATAGTATGTATTTCTATGTACATATGTATATTATATAATACAAACCATAGCTGCTTTATCGGACTCAATTTATCCACCAAGCAATGCAATTTGGCTCAGAATGTACATGGTAGAATTCCCATTTATCAAGCGGTGTTTATGAAGCTACTTTAGGCAACACTCACCGAGAGAGAGAGAGAGAGTAGAGCGGGGCGAGAGAGACGGGGGGCGAACTGTACTTGAACGACTGGTATGTAGTCGACCTGCGCCGCTCCGCTCGCCTACCCACCATCGTCGAATAGCAATGACGCTCATAGAAAACCTTTATTTTGACAGACCAGAACTAAGAAAAATAATATTTCTTCGCTATGCGAAGCCGTATTTTGGTAGGTAACTATTGGCCGTACATGAATTTTCAAGATAACGATAACAGGATTGGTACATTTTGGTCGTAGAATTAATCAAAAGTGACCTATTTGAAAAAGAATTATCTTGACGGACCACACTATCCTCAGACTAAAGAATCATCTTTGACATAGCATAATATGAGAGAGATAAGCACCAGCTAGACTATTGTTTGATCCAGAGGCCGCGACGCTAACCACTGGACCACCTGTCCTCAGTCTAAAGGTTCATCTTTCACATAGCATATGAGAGAAATAAGCACTAACTAGACTATTGAATGATTCAGAGACCGCGACGCTAACCACTGGACAACACTGTCCTCAGTCTAAAAGTTCATCTTTGACATAGCATATGAGAGAAATAAGCACCAGCTAGACTATTGTTTGATTCAGAGGCCGCGACGCTAACCACTGGACCACACTGTCCTCAGACTAAAGGATCATCTTTAACATAGCATATGAGAGAGATAAGCACTAGCCAAACTATTATCTGATCCAGAGGCCGCGACACTAACCACTGGACCACACTGTCCTCAGACTAAAGGATCATCTTTGACATAGCATATGAGAGAGATAAGCACTAGCCAAACTATTGTCTGATCCAGAGGCCGCGACGCTAACCACTGGACCACACTGTCCTCAGACTCAAGGATCATCTTTGACATAGCATATGAGAGAGATAAGCACTAGCCAGAGGCCGCGACGCTAACCACTGGACCACAATGTCCTTAGACTAAAGGATCATCTTTGACATAGCATATGAGAGAGATAAGCATACCAGCTACACTATTGAATGATTCAGAGACCGCGACGCTAACCACTGGACCACATTGTTCTCAGACTAAAGGATCATCTTTGACATAGCATATGAGAGAGATAAGCACTAGCCAGAGGCCGCGACGCTAACCACTGGACCACACTGTCGTCAGACTAAAGGATCATCTTTGACATATTATAGCATATGAGTGAGATAAGCACCAGCTAGACTATTGAATGATCCAGAGGCCGCGACGCTAAACACTGGACCACACTGTTCTCAGACTAAAAGATCATCTTTGACATAGCATGAGAGAGATAAGCATACCAGCTACACTATTGAATGATTCAGAGACCGCGACGCTAACCACTGGACCACATTGTCCTCAGACTAAAGGATCATCTTTGACATAGCATATGAGAGAGATAAGCACTAGCCAGAGGCCGCGACGCTTACCACTGGACCACAATGTCCTTAGACTAAAGGGTCATCTTTGACATAGCATGAGAGAGATAAGCATACCAGCTACACTATTGAATGATTCAGAGACCGCGACGCTAACCACTGGACCACACTGTCCTCAGACTAAAGGATCATCTTTGACATAGCATATGAGAGAGATAAGCACCAGCTAGACTATTATATGTCTGGTAGAGTAGAGTAGAGTAGAGTAGAATGGAATGGAACAGTTCCCGTTTGTTCTCCCGAAGTCCGGACTCCGGAGGAGAGTCGAGTGATTAACTACGCTTCTAACATACTGTGTGCTGTACACAGTGTGAAATCAGTCCACGAAATTAAATCCCCGCTTCAGATTATTACATACCTCAGTGACTGTTCATAAATATCCTTGCGTCGGAACGAGAGAAAGGTCGAACTTCTCCACTTCTATCTATATATTATATAATAGCGTACCCAGCGCTAACTTATTATGTGCATTGTAGTGATGGGCGATACGAGATGTTTTTACCAGGGTTGTTACGGATGCAAAAATTTAGACATCCGCGGATGCAGATGCGGATGCGGATTATTAGAAGTTCGCATCCGCGGATGCGATGCGGATGCGGATTTTGGGATTTTAAAAGGATAATTATTTAAATTTTAAGTGCATAAATAACTGAAAATCAATTTAGTTTTAACTTTTTATTTATTTAATCATATTTTTTGCACGTGCCACTCTGGTTCCGCCCACTTTCTTTACATGTAGTTACTTGTTGATGTGAATCTGCATCCGTCAAAACTCCGCATTGATTGATGCGGATGTGAATGCGGATGCAGATGTCTGAATTAATGCGAATATTCCGCATTTACGGATGCGGATGCGAATATTCGTAACACCCCTGGTTTTTACAATCGAAACAATTATTGTATAATCATAGCGGCAGGTAATAAATGAAGGGGGTTACCTGGAAAGTATTCCGAAGTTAGTGATATTTTGGTGTGTTGTTTGCGAGTACTCTGTGGAGTAGAATCTGAGTTTTCGACCTCGATGACCCTGTGCTAACGTAGGGGGGAGTCGAAAAACCACGAAATTTTACCACCTTTTTTGCTTTTTTCGAAATCTCTCAGAAACAGTCGACTTAAGCAATTCTTTCATTATGTAATGTTAAAGAGGATTACATTTCCTACAATTTTTATTCCCACAACTTTTCTGTGGTACTAATGGTAAGCGCGCTTCAGCTTCTTGAAAATCACCCGCTCGGCTTTTTCTAACCTTGGTAACCCATGTGTAACATGTGTATTTTCAATTTAAAGTTCGATGAAGAACAAAATAAATAAAACTATTGAAAAGAACATTACATTTTAACCATTGGTTACCAAGGTTACAAAAAGCCGAGCGGGTGATTTTCAAGAAGCTGCAGCGCGCTTACCATTAGTACCACAGAAAAGTTGTGGAAATGAAAATTGCAGGAAATGTAATCCTCTTTAAAACATTACATAATGAAAGAATTGCTTAAGTCGACCGTTTCTGAGAGATTTCGAAAAAAGCAAAAAAGGTGGTAAAATTTCGTGGTTTTTCGGCTCCCCCCACGTTAGCACAGGGTCCTCGAGGTCGAAAACTCAGATTCTACTCCACAGAGTACCCGCAAACAACATACCAAAATATCATTAACTTCGGAATACTTTCCAGGTAAAAAGTACCGGACTGCTGGCCTATGTAATCGTTCATAATAATCGGGTCCACAATCAACTCGGAGTTTGATTTTACAATCGAAATGTTCGATTGTTCAAATCGATTATTTGCCACATAGGTTACAATTGTAACCGTTCATAATAATAATCGAGTCCACAATCGACTCGGAGTTTGATTTTACAATCGAAATGTTCGATTGTTCAAGTCAATTTTATTTGCCACATAGGTTATAGCAATAGCAGCGAATGAGAATACATATAACCGCGATTCAAGGTAAAATGCTAGTCGACTGACGTTCACGCGACTCGTTGATTGTTCACTGTTCACACTATTCAGTCGGTACTCACTACTCTGTGATCTCTTCACTATTGAATTCGTATTACGTGATTACTGCACAATCGACCATCGACTCGACCACAGTTGTTGAGTGATGAACGATTGTATCTTATGTGGCTCTCGACAGTGTACGATTCTGTACTATGCGACTCGGTTTCGGTGAACTATGAAACAACAACAATCGAGTCCAAGTGACAACCATCTAGAGTCATCGAGATGTTTGAACAATTGAGACAATCGACTAAAATATCTCGTAATCGCGCATCACTAGTACATTGTACGTGACATATCTATATACAGTGTGTATAATAGTAGACTGTATTTCTAGTATCGTAATGGGGTTTATTACTGACGAGTGGTGACAGTATGTAAAAACGAGTGATATAATCACATGAGTCATAATACCATTACGCACGAGAAATATATAGCATTGTTTCCCATATAGGTACCTACTTTTCACTTCATTTTCAGTATTTTCAAAAAAAAATGACCGTTCATTTGCGTCGCCATCTTTACATTTACAGCAGGTCGTGATTATGTAATAGCAGGCGGATACACAAGGCTAATAAATCATAAATTCTGATCTCTGGAACTATAACTAAACCGATTCTAAAAACTCTTTCACTAATAAAAAGCTACGCAGGGGGGGAGATTCTCGTGGGGGGATAACAAATTAACAATATCCTAAATACACGTGAGCGGAGCAATGGGTGACCGCTATTAATTCATAAGTTCATACCGCCCGCGCGAATCCGGGCCGGGTCCGCTACATAAATATTAAATTTACTCATCAAAATTAAAAACTGCACCCAGTAAGCTATACGAACGTTTTTTGACATCGACATTTTAATTTTTATTCATAAAATGCGAAATAAAAACGCTGTTTAAAAAATCTCGTAAAAAAGCTGCAAGGGCGTGTTTAATTCTAATTAATAGTTGATATAATCAAGATATCCATATTTAATAAATAACAATGTATTAAAAGTACAGTGTCTTCAGTAAGTTTTACAGTTACATAACAAAACATACCGCGGAGACGGGTACTGCCAAACTTGACCGCTCGAGCTAGGGGCGCCAGCTATATATAATAACCACCTCGGTCTAATAATTAGGTAGGTATTTAAATTAAAAAAAAAATATTATTATAATAAAATTAAGCAAAATCGCAGGATAGTGGTCAAAATAATTTGATTTATTAAATTATGTACGACGTTTCGTCTATAGATTTAGACTTTTTCAAGTACATACGTAAAAATAAATATTGTTATTTTTATGTATGTACTTGAAAAAGTCTAAATCTATAGACGAAACGAAATAATAATAAATTTTTAACTTGGTAACCATGGATACAAAGACCATATATAACATAGTGACGTCACACGCGTTCGGATTCTTTCGGCGCGTCATCGGAACTGAGTTTAAAAATTAATTTTTATTTAAATATAACAAAACAGTTTTGCTATAAAACTTGTATGTGGTCTTTCCATTTAAGTAAAAAAAAATTCATTCAAAAACCCAATTAGGTATTTAAGTTTAAAAAAAATTATTAATTTTTGAATTTTTTCTAATAATTTAACATAAATAATATTGAAAAACGAAAAGAAAATTTTTTTTAAAGCCATAGATAAATTACTAAAAATTAATTAAAATGTATAAAAATTTAAAAAATATCACGTGACTTCAAAACGCGCCAGGAATGTTTGTGACGTCTGCATTTATTGGTATTTGTGTATATGTATTACACATACTATCAAAAATAATAAATTTTTAACTTGGTAACCACGGATACAAAGACCATAGATAACATAGTGACGTCACACGCGTTCGGATTCTTTCGGCGCGTCATCGGAACTGAGTTTAAAATTTAATTTTTATTTAAATATAACTTTTTAATTAGTAAGCAAAAAAATTAAATAAAAACAGTTTTGCTATAAAACTTGTATGTGGTCTTTCCATTTAAGTAAAAAAAAAATTTATTCAAAAACCCAGTTGCTACTTCATTGTAGTATGGTACAGAAGAAGTTTATTTAAAATAATAAATAATAATTGACAATGCCGATGTGCTGTGTTTACCAATATTCAAATCAGAGGTTTTGTATTTCAAAAGGATCCGGAACTGAACAGAAGTGGTTGCGTGCTATTAGAAGGTAAAAAATTTGGTTTCTCGCGCGTTTTTCCAAATGATAACTTAAGGTACGTGCAGTACGGAGCTGGGATTCTAGATGGTAGCGTAGATCATATAAGGGCTTGCTTAAATTAATGCATTATTATATACGCGAGCGTACACAACGAAGCAGTGAGTGTAGCAGGTATAAGCACTGTTACAAGAGCTGGTAGATACAAGAATGTATCTCACCATTCTTTCAGCGCGCTGACTACTACAATCAACGTGTGACAACTGTCAAATGGCCGTTACAAGTTTCGCAATGGATGTGACTAGTTTAATAAGTGAAATTTTGCCAGTTTCTATTTAATTTGCTTTGAGTTTTTTCTAAGACGTATTTAAAAGTGTTAAGTTCAATACGTAAATGTTCAAAAAATCGGTTTGGGTAAAATTTTAATTCATGGTATATAAATGATGAAATTCGCCATATTTAGATCGTTTTCTATTAATAGGGTGGACATGATAGCTCCTACCCAAATTTGTATTTAAAATATACCACTTTGTAGCAGAAGAACACAAATATTCGTCTTCGCTATCTGACATTTCAAACGCGACTTAAGCTTGTAGCAATGCTAGTATCAAAGCTTCGTTGTGCAAACCTATAAGCTCTTATAATTTCAGCGCCCATCTACCATATATGCTACCATCTAGAATCCTAGCTGCGTACTGCCATCTATATAACGTTTCTCGTGTGCCCATCTCCATTCTACGATTGTTGATCAAACTGATAAAAACGAGACTATAGCCTACTACAAAATTGTAAATGTTCTCAATGTTATTTGCCCTATGTTCGGTAAAATCGTTTAAAGTTTACATCCTGTATAATCTGACGACTTTTTGAAAACACGGTACATTCGTATTACGGAATTTAATATCACGCTATTTAGAAAAGTCATGTATCAGAAAATAATATGTTTGTCATATCCATTTGATACGCACTAATAACCGGTGTCATTAAGATGGGTGGGTCGACACAGGTCACTGTGATCTAATTCCATTAAGTAGGGTAAAAGCAACAATTCCCGGCCACTTAGGCCTGGCGCATACAATCGATTTTTAATCGTTGAACTGTTTAGTTGTTTGTCAAAAGGCTCTCGGATCAGAAGGAGCTGCGCATACTATCGACACTATAGTTGTACAACAAACAAATCAAAAGACCGCATCGATCGTCTATTGACTTTCCTGTTGAACAACTATCGTCGGCAGCTTATGTCCACACCTGTGTATTGACGCTAGTATGCGCTCAACTAAATAGTTGTTCGGCGACCCATTAGTATATTGAAACAAGCCGTGAGGTGGGTCGTTTATTAGGACTAAAGTGCGACCCTTGAGGTCCACACGACGAACTTCCCAGTTTGATAAATATTTAATAATAATAATTAAATTAGATATTACACAGAAAAGTAATCATTTTAATCATTAAAACATCAATAATTAAAAAAAAAAAAAAAAAAAAAAACGGCTGAACCGATTTTTATAAAATTTATGTCGGATCAAAATGACGTTAACACGCCTCGATTGACACCCTTACGAAGTCGATATAATTTTTTATTCGCGAGATATTGTGTAAAATCTACTTTTTTGGAGGTTATTTGGTTAAGAAAAAAGAACGGCTGAACCGATTTTAAAAAAATTCCTTTCAGATCATATTTACGTTAATACGCGTCGATTGGCACCCCAACGTAGTCGATATCATTTTTCGTTCTCGAGATTTCGTCTTAGAAAGAAATGGACACATACGTACGTACGTACGTACGTACGTACACACACACACACACACACACAGACATCTTTCTAAAAGTAGTGTAAAAATAGTGTAGTGACCTTGAAACATTAAAATTTTTTTTCCTTTTTGATTTCGATTTTCGGACCCATTACAATAACTTCCAGTGGGAAGTTAATTATGGCACAACTGATTGATTGTATGTGCACCTCTAACAACTAAACAGTTTAGTCTCTTTTGACTTTTCTGTCGAACAACTATCGTCGGCAGCTTATGTCCACAGCTGTGTATTGACGCTAGTATGCGCTCAACTAAATAGTTGTTCGGCGACCCATTAGTATAGTGAAATTATGGCACAACTGATTGATTGTATGTGCATCTCTAACAACTAAACAGTTTAGTCTCTTTTGACTTTTCTGTCGAACAACTATCGTCGGCAGCTTATGTCCACAGCTGTGTATTGACGCTAGTATGCGCTCAACTAAATAGTTGTTCGGCGACCCATTAGTATAGTGAAATTATGGCACAACTGATTGATTGTATGTGCATCTCTAACAACTAAACAGTTTAGTCTCTTTTGACTTTTCTGTCGAACAACTATCGTCGGCAGCTTATGTCCACAGCTGTGTATTGACGCTAGTATGCGCTCAACTAAATAGTTGTTCGGCGACCCATTAGTATAGTGAAATTATGGCACAACTGATTGATTGTATGTGCATCTCTAACAACTAAACAGTTTAGTCTCTTTTGACTTTTCTGTCGAACAACTATCGTCGGCAGCTTATGTCCACAGCTGTGTATTGACGCTAGTATGCGCTCAACTAAATAGTTGTTCGGCGACCCATTAGTATAGTGAAATTATGGCACAACTGATTGATTGTATGTGCATCTCTAACAACTAAACAGTTTAGTCTCTTTTGACTTTTCTGTCGAACAACTATCGTCGGCAGCTTATGTCCACAGCTGTGTATTGACGCTAGTATGCGCTCAACTAAATAGTTGTTCGGCGACCCATTAGTATAGTGAAATTATGGCACAACTGATTGATTGTATGTGCATCTCTAACAACTAAACAGTTTAGTCTCTTTTGACTTTTCTGTCGAACAACTATCGTCGGCAGCTTATGTCCACAGCTGTGTATTGACGCTAGTATGCGCTCAACTAAATAGTTGTTCGGCGACCCATTAGTATAGTGAAATTATGGCACAACTGATTGATTGTATGTGCATCTCTAACAACTAAACAGTTTAGTCTCTTTTGACTTTTCTGTCGAACAACTATCGTCGGCAGCTTATGTCCACAGCTGTGTATTGACGCTAGTATGCGCTCAACTAAATAGTTGTTCGGCGACCCATTAGTATAGTGAAATTATGGCACAACTGATTGATTGTATGTGCATCTCTAACAACTAAACAGTTTAGTCTCTTTTGACTTTTCTGTCGAACAACTATCGTCGGCCGCTTATGTCCACAGCTGTGTATTGACGCTAGCATACGCTCGACTAAATAGTTGTTCGCCGGCTCATTAGTATAGTGAAATTATGGCACAACTGATTGATTGTATGCGCACCTCTAACAATTACCTGTATGTAGGGATATAATTATCGATTCTGTAAACTATTAATATATAAGAATAAAAATTAATAAGCAAACACTTGAAAAATTCTACACATTTATTTATCTCGACGATCGTTTCGGGTTCCTAACCCATCTTCAGGAGTTTAAACTAAAACTAAAATCTAAAAAGTCTACAAACATTATATATAGTAACCCAGGAAAGACTGGGGTGTCAATTTTTACCTAAATAACAAATCCATAGACCAAACTTATATTAATATAAGAGTGGTCATGAACTGGTTCGTTTACCCTATAAAGCTGTGTAATAGAAGAGCCATACTACGTTGACATGTTTACCTATTTTATCTATATGTGTAATAAGCAAGCAGGGTGCTTGTATTTGTGAGCGTGCGATTCTCGCTTGTTTTCATTTAAATATTTTCTAATTAAACTGATTGGTCGAACAGAATATCAATACAAATAAAACTAGCTTGGACTCAATCACCTACTGCCATAAAATATGACAATTCTCTTTACAAACCATAGGTTTTCTAGCTGTTCATTTGAGGTAACTAGGGTCCCGTTTGTCGTGAATATCGTCTAATGTCTCATACTGGGGTGGCATTTTAGAAATATTAGATGTAACGAAAATAGTCGGAAGTGATTAACATGTTGTTGTCTTTTTGAGTCAACATTAATACTCTACATTGTCGACCACAACATTGTTTTGTTTTGGCAGTTTCTAGGAGCTACGCTTTTGAAACAAACACAATAAGCCATTGTGGCCGTGTGGAAAAGTACGAGTCTACCGACAGGTACAAAAGCCAAGCACAGGTTCGAATCCCGAAGGCTTTTAATATTTTTTTTTTAATAATGCGAAAATATATAGGTACTAGATAACAATTTAAAATGTAAAAAAATAAAATTACAATTTTTTTATTTATTATCTATATTTTACGAACATTTGATTTTATAAGATAAAGAAAAGTGGATATGTATTTCTTTCCATGACAACTAATACAATTATTTATGATAAATAATAGTTTTATACGGCTGAAATGCAATTGAAAAATGTTTTTTTTATATAATTTTTTTCGAAACATATTGGAAAAAATCAATATCATAGCTATTGAATTAACATTATATGAATTGACACTCGCATGTAGTGAAAATCTATTGGTTCTGAAGCATATAAGGAGAATGTTAATTTAGCAGTCTTGTCACGGTTGAGTATTGTAAGCTCATTCCGCCGCGAAAGTGGAAAGGTTCAGGTTAGAATCCTGACTGTGACCACTGGTTGGTAAAATGATTTTTTCCAATATGTTCCGAAACAATTATATAATTGGCTGCTCTCCAATGAAAAAACATTTTACAATTATTTATTTTTAACGGTATTAACGTTATCTGTCTGTCCAAGAATCAGATTCACAAAAATATTTTTTTGTCTATATTTTTGAGGAGCTGAAAATTGAGGGTTATTTTTTTTTACCCGGTCAAGTGGAGTATCATATTAAAAGGGCACTTTTTATTTTTTCTATTTCATAACCGGCGATATATTTTCTATAATAAAAATAAAAAAAAATAACGTTTATTCAAAAATGAAATTAAGTGTTAAGGTTTTAACACAAATTAAAAAAATAAACTAAATGTAGGTAGGTATATATATTGTTTGAAGAATACAAAAAAAAAAAGAATAAAAAACTTGAAATTCAATTGTTCTGTATGATTATTTTCCAGCAAAACACATTCAGAGAGCAATTTGCATTTAGTACGATTAAAAACAGTTGAGCGCGCGTTATCCTTTCGCCATAGTGTAGTTTCATGCACATAATATATCTATAGTCTATTCAACAGTAAGTACAGTAGCCTTCGTTTAAGTGAACGCTCTTAGCTTTTCATTTCCTGCGCCGGAACTGAGTTTAAAAATTAATTTTTATTTAAATATAACTTTTCAATTAGTAAGCAAAACAATTCAATAAAAACAGTTTTGCTATAAAACTTGTATGTGGTCTTTCAATTTAAGTAAAAAAAAAATTCATTCAAAAACCCAATTGTGAACAGTTAATTTTGTGAAATTGTGAAAAATTAATTTTGATCTAAATTAGTAGATACCATTCCTCGCGTGTGGAGATAGAATGGCAAAAAGTTAAGACTTACCTAATAATAATTACTAATTTTTTTTAGAAAATATTACATAGTGCCTCTAGTTTTGAAAGTATTATTGCATAATCGCAGAATAAACAAGCCGTGCGGTGGGTCGTTTATTAGGATAAAGTGCGACCCTTGAGGTCCACACGACGAACTTCCCAGTTTGATAACTATTTAATAATAATAATAATTAAATTAGATATTACACAGAAAAGTAATCATTTGAATCATTAAAACATAATTATTATTTATTTTTAACAATAATTAAAAAAAAAAAAAAAAAAAACGGCTGAACCGATTTTTATAAAATTTATGTCGGATCAAAATGACGTTAACACGCCTCGATTGACACCCTTACGAAATCGATATAATTTTTTATTCGCGAGATATTGTGTAAAATCTACTTTTTTGGAGTCTGGTTAAGAAAAAAGAACGGCTGAACCGATTTTGAAAAAAATTCTTTTAGATCATATTTACGTTAATACGCGTCGATTGGCACCCTAACGTAGTCGATATCATTTTTCATTCTCGAGATTTCGTCTTAAAAAGAAATGGACACATAAGTACGTACGTACATACGTAAACACACACATACACACACACAGACATCTTTCTGAAAATAGTGTAAAAATAGTGTAGTGACCTTGAAACATACAAATTTGTTATACATTTTGATTTCGATTTTCGGACTCATTACAATAACTTCCAATGTCAGTCATATTTTGACATTAATTCATGAACAGCTGCAGAAACCAATCTTAACATTGAACGAACTATAGTGTGTAATACTGAAGGTAGGGATATGTGCATTGCTAAAGCTGATCTCACATTTGCAGCAGTATTAAAATTGTAATTTTAATATGACTTTTAGAACATAGTTTCTCAAAAAACAACAAGTTCTGTATTATATACGTTTATACATAATATACTAGCACTGGCATTACCAAGCTAGCATTCTGACTTTCCTTTTTTTTCAATTAATTATAGATAAATAAACAAGCCGTGAGGTGGGTCGTTTATTAGGACTAAAGTGCGACCCTTGAGGTCCACACGACGAACTTCCCAGTTTGATAAATATTTAATAATAATAATTAAATTAGATATTACACAGAAAAGTAATCTTTTAAATCATTAAAACATCAATAATTTAAAAAAAAAAAAAAAAAAAAAAAAAAAACGGCTGAACCGATTTTTATAAAATTTATGTCGGATCAAAATGACGTTAACACGCATCAATTGACACCCTTACGAAGTCGATATAATTTTTTATTCGCGAGATATTGTGTAAAATCTACTTTTTTGGAGGTTATTTGGTTAAGAAAAAAGAACGGCTGAACCGATTTTGAAAAAATTTCTTTCAGATCATATTTACGTTAATACGCGTCGATTGGCACCCTAACGTAGTTGATATCATTTTTCGTTCTCGAGATTTCGTCTTTGAAAGAAATGTACACATACGTACGTACGTACGTACGTACGTACGTACGTACACACACACACACACACACACACACACACACAGACATCTTTCTAAAAGTAGTGTAAAAATAGTGTAGTGACCTTGAAACATAAAAATTTTTTTTCCTTTTTGATTTCGATTTTCGGACCCATTACAATAACTTCCAGTGGGAAGTTAACAAGTACAATTTATTCTTTACCTATTTTTTTGTTTATTAACATTGGAAATGTTTATGTTCGTATATGGGGGCAGAGTTACGAGTTTTCGTTCAAGGTCAAAAGACAACGGTGTCGCGATCAAGTGAGGAACAATCATGCAAAATTGAACAAGTGCAATTTTTTCGAAATGTGTTTTATATCATGTCTAGTTAATTGACAGGTATTTGCGACGATCTGCGGTGTTATTTTTGAGCAAATGTTAATAAAAACTGTAGAAAAATCCATTTAAAAGTTAAGTAATCAAGCAAAAGTGAACGCGTATATAACAGAAGAATAATAGGGTTATTCCTGACAAAACTAAACAGTGCATTGATAAATATTGTGTGTATAATAAACAGTTAATTATGTTTCATATATGCTGTTATCATTTCCAATGTCCTCGATGGTTGCAAGGATTGCGAAATTTGTGAATTTTTATTTATTTATTGTAAATTATAGACGCGTCGACAACTTAGGTCATTAGCGTCTTGATTACATTAAAAAACATAGCTCACTTAAAACTAAATGGCATCACAAAACATCCATGAGCGGAGGCGGGATTCGAACCCACGACAGTCTAATCCAGAGGCCGCGACGCTACACTGGACCATACTGTCCTCTTGGTTTTTTGTATAGGGACAAATCGGCTAATACTGAATTTCTCCTCTAGCTTGGTCATATGACCTATGTCCCGTCAGTTGTTTTTTTTTTCAAATAAAAATAAACTAAAAAATTAAAAATATTTTACCGCCCTAGTGCGGTAAGTAAAACACTTTCCGCACGCCTGCAATTTAAATGATTCATTACAGGCCGGTATACATCCATCGAAAGACAAGCGACTAGGCCCTGCAATTTGATTGGTCGAATATCTCATCTTGACGTCGTTTGATACACATTACACACACACACCTAAACGAAGGTAACAACTAACTAATGAACTCTGTATACTAATATGGATAGTTGAGAGCGATTAAAAAATGAGTTTTGTATGTGGAGAATGTTCAAACACATATTCTTGAAGACAGGCATTAATGTTCACAAAATTAGAATGAAAACTTCAGGTAAGGCTTGTAATCCAATTTTTCTATAAAAGTCGATCAATTTCTTGACATTTCAAAATAAAACTTAATTAAAATTTATTTTTCTATTCCAATTTTTCAAGAACACTGTTATTGTATAAATTTTGGACATCCTATAATATCTCAAATAATAATATTAAAATAGATTTTATTTTGAAATGTCAAAAAATTGATCGACTTTTATAAAAAGAATTAGATTACAAGCCATACCTGAAGTTTCCATTCTAATTTTGTGCAAATTAATGCCTGTCTTGAAGAATATGTGTTTGAACATTCTCCACATACAAAACCCATTTTTTAATCGCTATCAACTATCCCCATATTAGTGTACAGAGTTCACTAGTTAGTTGTTACGTTCTTTTAAGTGTGTGTGTGTGTGTGTGTCAAACAACATCAAGATGAGGTATTCGACCAATAAGAATGGACCCTGACCACAGGGCCTAGTCGCTTGCCCAAAGGCCAGCATGATATGCCAACTATTCATTTTTTAAATTTGAGAATATGTGTTTGATCATTTTCCACATACAAAACCCATTTTTTTATTGCTATCAACTATCCCCATATTAGTATACAGAGTTCACTAGTTAGTTGTTACTTTCGTTTAGGTGCGTGTGTGTGTGTCAACCAACATCAAGATGAGGTATTCGACCAATCAAAATGGACCCTGACTGCAGGGCCTAGTCGCTTGTCATCGAAAGTAGCTACTATTTTGTAGTGAACATGGCAAAAAATTCACAGATTTCGCAATCCTTGCAACCATCGAGGACATTGGAAATGATAACAGCATATATGAAACAACTGTTTATTATACACACAATATTTATCAATGCACTGTTTAGTTTTGTCAGGAATAACCCTATTATTCTTCTGTTATATACGCGTTCACTTTTGCTTGATTACTTAACTTTTAAATGGATTTTTCTACAGTATTTATTAACATTTGCTCAAAATAACACCGCAGATCGTCGCAAATACCTCTCAATTAACTAGACATGATATAAAACACATTTCGAAAAAATTGCACTTGTTCAATTTTGCATGATAGCTCCTCACTTGATCGCGACACCGTTGTCTTTTGGCCTTGAACGAAAACTCGTAACTCTGCCCCCATATACGAACATAAACATTTCCAATGTTAAAATTAGTGAACAAATGCGTCAATACTTTTCTGAAGTTTACTGATCTGAAATTCAATTACCCGAGTTAAATTCTGATTGGACTCTGCGGGGTAGAAAACAAGATGCTAATGTACAAAATAAAATGTAGTGGTGAGCATGACGATGGTGATGGCGGCGATAGTGATGACGTTACACGATATTCCGTAGTGACCTACCACTGCATTACCGCGCTACAGTAGCACACATAGAACTGTAGACCTCGCGCGGCGAAAGATGAAGCCACCGCGTCATAGTAACGTGAATGAATTGCGCCCGCCTTCTAGCTTGCTATTGGCTGTTTTGGAGATCCATGAGCGGTTTGCCAAAATTTTACCTAACGTCATAAAACCCAATGTGAAGTTTTGTGTACACGGCACTGTCTGCGGGCAAGCAGGCGTTCACTAGTATATTATTGATGACGTGCCTGGCTTCATATCTCACCGCGGGCACTCCACCCTTTGATCGTCAATATACTTAGGACCAAGACAGACACGGCAGTTTTCACCGAAGCGTTTACCGAGTCGGTTCCCAAGTCGATAGGTCGTTTAATATAGCACATAGGAGTGTAAAACACACACAGCTGTTTCAGAACCGCCGCACGAAACGTACCAAACGGCACAGCTGTGTATTGACTTGGACACTGACTCGGTAAGCGCCGTTTCTGTCTTGGCCCTTACAGTTGACCCTAGCGAATTCCGAGACAAGATCGAGAATAAAATTGTCGATTGTAACGGGCTAGTCTTATACACATGCGTAGTATATAAATTATAATTTAAAAAAACTAAAAAACACGCTATGAACTAAAAAGTAAAAAATAATTAATTTTATTGTAAAAAAGCGTGGGGTGCTTTGTATCATATTTTCATACTACCCCACGCTTTTTTACAATAAAATTAATTATTTTTTACTTTTTAGTTCATTAAAGCGTGTTTTTTAGTTTTTTTAAATTATAATTTATTTTTGCTTTTTAGTCCTGGAGATCCTGGTCAGGATAATGGGACAAACTTATGGAATTATTGTATTGTCATCGGTCCTTGATAAGTGTGCAAAGTTTCAGTTCAATCTGAAGTTTTTTGCTTTTTTTTTTAGTCCTGGAGATCCTGGTCAGGATAATGGGACAAACTTATTGAATTATTGTATTGTCGTCGGTCCTTGATAAGTCGACAAAGTTTAAACTAAATCTGACCGTTCAAAGTTGGTCAAAATCAAGTTCAAAGAAGTAGGTTACAAACTGACAAACAAGCAAGCAAGCAAGCACGCAAACATACAGGTGAAGCTAATATAAGCGTGTTAAAAAGGAAGTCTTAGTAGTGTTACGGATCACCCTGTATATGAACGGCGGGCAACAATTCTGAGAAGCGGTGTCTGACGTTGAACACACTGGTGCCTACGCGAAGATTCTAGACAACGCTAGAGAATACGAGCGTGTCGTGTTGGATCGATCAGTGAATGGTGAGTCGTGCCATCAAGTGGATCAGTGTAATAAATATTAGTCAATCAACGGTCGAATCAGTCAGTACAGTGATATTATAAATAGTGGAGTGGATGTAAATAAATAGTACTGAAGTAACTGAGTAAATGACCGACATAAATAAACGTTAGAAATAAATCTGATATAAATACAGTGACATAAATAATTACAGATAAATAATCCTTGTATATATAGTTATTTGTTAAGTGTTATTTAAGTGGCTCGTTTAGTTCAATAATTACCGTTTAAGTTTTTTTATTGTTAAAATTGACTTTTCGTTGTTGCATTTATTGTTATTGTATTTTTAATTATTGTAAATAAATATTTATTCAGCCAACTCAGAAAACAGTTTTGTAACAATATGTATGTCTGTCTGTACCGGCTAATCTCGAGAACTATTGAACGGATTGAATGCGGTTTTTAGCTAGCTAGTTAGCTAGCTAGTTTTTCGATAGTTGATTTCTTGGGAACGGTTTGCGTCTATAATAACTGTCCGACCCGGCTTCGCCCGAGTGAAAATCGGATTGAATCTGCAGTTGCTATACTGAACAGATTTGAATGCTGTTTTCACCTTTAGATAGCTTATTTCTTGAGGAAGGTTTCAGTCTATATTAGCTGCCCGACTTGGCTTCGCCCGGGTGCAAATCGGATTGATTCCATTTTGGATTGAAATCAAGTTTATGTCAAAAGCGATGTAAAATATTATATTGTACTCAATAATAATAATAATAAATTCGAGAGAACGAGCGAAGCAAATAAGTAACGTATTAATTAATTATAAATATGAACAAACGAGCGAAACGAACGAGTAACGTATTAATTGATTATAATTTCGAACGAACGAGGGAAACGAGCGAGTAAGCTATTTATAATTAATTATAAATTTAAACGAACGAGCAAAGCCAGTGAGTAACGTATTAATTAATTATAAATTCGAACAAACGAGTGAGTAACGTATTAATTGATTTTAAATTCGAACGAACGAGTGAAATGAGCGAGTCATAGGTATTATTTGATTATAAAGTCAAACGAATGAGCGAAGGACTTATTAATTGATTAGAAATTCGAACGAACGAGCGGAACGGGCGAGTAACGTCTTAACTGATTTTAAATTCGAACGAACGAACGAAATGAACGAGTCATAGGTATTATTTGATTATAAATTCGAACGAATGAGCGAAATGAACGAGTCATAGGTATTATTTGATTATAAATTCGAACGAATGAGCGAAGGACTTATTAATTGATTAGAAATTCGAACGAACGAGCGGAACGGGCGAGTAACGTCTTAACTGATTTTAAATTCGAACGAACGAACGAAATGAACGAGTCATAGGTATTATTTGATTATAAATTCGAACGAACGAGCGAAATGAACGAGTCATAGGTATTATTTGATTATAAATTCGAACGAATGAGCGAAGGACTTATTAATTGATTAGAAATTCGAACGAACGAGCGAAACGAGCGAGTAAGGTAATGATTAATGATAAATTTCGAGCGAACGAGCAAAGCGAGTAAAGTAACATGCAATAACTATTTCAACGTCATTATTTCGAAGTCACGTGTGTTCTACTGTATAAGTACAGTTGTGGTTTTCAGTGTCCGAACGGAATCATACTACCAACTGCTAACAGCAGAATGTAGCCAGTTGTTTGCATAAATAGTGTAAACACTTTATTTAACATAAACAAATATACAAGGTGCAGACTAGGGAATAACACTATGTGTGGTGGGCGTCCGGGTCTAAATGGTGAGAGTGCGGGTCGAAGTGGTGGAAGCGCCGGTCAATTTACTATAAAATATAACGTTGCTGGAGATTGCAGGTGTCCAATTAGTATATTGTAATACAAACTTAAAAGTTAAAAACACGTTAAAAAATTAAGATTTATAATAAGGTCAACACTTTTCGTTAACATACGATCCATCATTCAATTCATATTTAAAAATTAACATCTGGATGACCGAGCTTTGCTCGGATGAGTTCAAAAAAAATAGTACTTAAAGTTCCCATTTCATCAAAATCGTTAGTCGTTTTTAAGAAAAAAAATTACATATCTATAAGTAGATAAATTATATGTCAGTATACGTCATACTACATAACGTATGTACCTACATATTTTCAAATAATTACTGATTATTTTAATAAGTTAAAGATTGACTGTCAGAGTAATTTGATATAAATGATGAAAATAGTTTGTTTTTTCCAAAGCCTACTCACCATACGACACTGTTTTATAACGTTAAAAAAACTGTTTTTTAAAATGATAAAATCGATAAGAAAACGAATTTTTCCAGGGATGAGACGCTACATCAATTTTTTGTCCCCCAAAACCCCTTTTCAGTAAATTTCATCCAAACGGTTTGGGCCGTTTTCGAGAAAATATTTATATAGGTACATATATACAAGATTTGCTCGTTTAATAATATAGGGATAATAAATTGAAAATATTAATTCATATTAGAGATCCTTGAAAATATAAATAAATAACCCTAGCTGTTGATGGTCTTAAAAAAGATAATAGATCCAAGTAGCCTGGCAATATTAATTAAAAAAATAATTGTGTTCACGGTAATTTATAAAAAAAGCCTTCACCGATGAGAAGAAATTTAATGAAAAGAACGCATAAGAGCGGAATTTTTCAAAAAATTATTTTCGTCTTTTTAGTGGATTTTTCAAAGGAGATTTTTTTAACAAAAAGTTTTTATTTTTTACTTTTTAGTGGCTTTGCAATACGTAGTTTGCACGTTATTATCCGACTTCTTTCTTGACTTTTGATTACTGAACAAAGTATGAGACGTAAAGGTACGTGCAGTACGCAGCTGGGATTCTAGATGGTAGCATGTATGGTAGATGGTGGCTGAAATTATAAGCGCTTATAGGTTTGCACAACGAAGCTTTGATACTAGCATTGATACAAACTTAAATCGCGTTTGAAATGTCAGATAGCGAAGACGAATATATTTTGTGTTCTTCTGCTACAAAGTGGTATATTTTAAATACAAATTTGGGTAGGAGCTGTCATGTCTACCCTATTAATAGAAAACGATCTAAACATGGCGAATTTCATCCTTTATACCAAGAATTAAAATTTTATCCAAACCCGTTTTTTGACGTATGGAACCTAACACTTTTAAATAAGTCTTAGAAAAACTCAAAACAAATTAAATAAAAACTAGCAAAATTTCATTTATTAAACTAGTCACATCCATTGAGAAACTTGTAACGGCCATTTGACAGTTGTCACACGTTGATTGTAGTAGTCAGCGCGCTGAAAGAATGGTGAGATACATTCTTGTATCTACCAGCGCTTATACCTGCTAAACTCACTGCTTCGTTGTGTACGCTCGCATATATAACAATGCATTAATTTAAGCAAGCCCTGCTATGATCTACGCTACCATCTAGAATCCCAGCTCCATAATGCACGTACCTTTAGACGTTATTACGTCAAAAATGTTCCCCCGGTAATTTTAAAAATTCGAAGCGCATACGAAGAAGTCAAACTAAAAGGATGCACGGCTATCGTTCTTTCAGAATCCCATGTCAACCTGCGATAAAATATATCCTCAAACAAATGAAATAACAAAGATGGCATCCTCGTGTACGTATTCCGTAAATGTCGCTGACACCAGATCCATCTACATCACTGCGCTTGTTACGTTTTGAATAATCATTTGTCGTTTTTTCTCTTCGCATTTGTTTCGCGTTTCAATTGTTTGCTGCACTGCAGAAATCTCAACGATGTATCATTGAAAATAATAACCCGCACTGACAGGTTAAACGAACGTTTAATAAAAATTCGTTATTAAAACCGACAAGACTTGGAATCTTTTTGAAATTGAAATTGTGTTTTAAAGACCACCAACAGCTAAGGTTATTTGGGCCTAGCACCAATTCATATTTTCAATTCATTATATTTTTTTTTGATAATAAATTGAAAATCCAATTGACACTTTAACCAGCTCTCGGGCTAGAACCCGGGAACTGGGGACTTGTAATAGAGGAACCATAGCAACGCCATGTACACAACAGCACTGCTACACTCTCGGCCATTCTCAAGCCCGGAATCTTTTTGAAATAATGATACAATACACTTTGGAATTTTGAGGTTAATTTTAGGTCTACAAAATATGATTGAGGCTTGAGAATAGTCGAGCCGATGCTGTTTTTATATGGGGTTTCCATGACTCCTTTATTACAACTTTACAAGCCCCCAGTTTCCAGGTTCTAATCCGAGAACTGGTAATAGTACATTGTGCTACAAGGGAGGAAATTACTACATTTCCTCCCGCGTATAAAATTGCCACCCGAGCCGAAGGTGGCAATTTTATACGCGGGAGGAGATGTAGTAATTTCCTCCCGTGTTGCGCATACTATTTTTTCTCCTGCCAGGCCGAAAGTTCGCAAAATTGAAAAAAAATTATTAAAATTATTATTTTTATTTTATTATTAAAATTATTGAAAAATAATTTTAAAGGAAATAATTTTAATGTGTAGGAGACAGAATGTAGGTGCGTGAGAGCCGGCATAAGTACTATTGCGCACGCGCACTTGTCCGTACCAGGGGAATAAAGAGCGCCTTTGTTCCCGCTTGGCAGGGACGAAAGTACGAACTTTCGGCCTAGGTAGGAGAAAAAAGTATGAATTGGATTTTCAATTTATTATTAAAAAATAATTAATTGAAAATATGTAAGTAGTGGTGCTAGGTCCAAATAAATCTGGCTGTTGGTGGTCTTCAAAAATGAAAAGATTTTTTTCATTAACTCTATGAAATGAAGCCTTGGAAGACCCTCAACACCTATTTCAAATTGTACCTATATTTTTTAAAAAAAATATTTTCTTAAATTGAAAAAGTTTAAATTAAAAATAATTTTAAAAAATAGATTGACTAATTGCCTCTAAAAGCATAAAACAATTTTGTCCTTTTTACAATCACCTTCCCTACCTACATTTTATTATAAATCAGCGCAATTATTTCTCTGTTTAATAAATGCTAATGAGACATTTTTCTGAGAGTAGTTCCTTCAATTATCCACGAGAGGCAGCACTTGTGGTAGGTACAAACATTATTTATTCCCCATTAATGTCGTGTCCTTTTAGTGGTACCTATAACTTAATTATTTAATTAATTTAATAATAATAATAATAATTAAATAATTAAGCTATACCACTAAAATGACACGACAATAATGGGGAATAAATAATGTTTGTATCAACCACAAGTGCTGTCTCTCGTGGATAATTGAAAGAACTTATTAAAAAAGATTAAAAGCAATTAGGGGTGGTCCTGGATTGGCCCATAAGCTGCACCTCATCCTAGAAGGATTTTTGTGCTCCCCTTTAGCTGGATCTAGTCCACAAATAGCCTGGATCTTCTTATGAGCTCCAGAAGATTTGGCACTAGATTATGCTGTGGAATAATTCCATCCTCATCTATATATCCAAAGATGGTTGTCCTTCTGTAGGCTAGCGCTTCACATTCGAACACGATATGGGTGGCTGTTTCATCCTCCATATCGCAGAATCTACATAGTGTTGATTCCTGTCGTATCCCCATCACATGTAGGTGTTTCCTTAGAGAAGCGTGACCGGTCAAAAGCCCAATAACCTTTCTAAGTGTTGGCCTGCTGAGTTTGATTAGGTCCTCAGTGAGCCTGGGGGAGGGGCCTGCGATCATTTTCTTCCCGTGTTTGTTACCTGAAACCAGGTTCCATTCAGAGAGATGTTGCTCGCAGGTCCATTTCCTAACAGTATGTTGAACACATTTGTAAGAAATCCCACAGACTGGTTCTGGTCCAATGAATTTCGCAGAGGCTCCTTGTCTAGCAAGGGTATCCGCTTTTTCATTGCCCTGGATTCCTTCATGACCTGGCACCCACATTAAGAGAACTTTGTTTCTCCTACCCAGGTCATTTAGTAATTGATGACAATCCCATACCAGCTTAGAGCTAAATTTATAGGATTGTAAGGCTTTAATTGCTGCTTGGCTGTCAGATAGAATACGGATTGGCTGGTTTCGATAGCCCCTCGCAATATTCTCCTGTGCACATACAGCAATCGCCATTACTTCAGCTTGGAAAACTGAGGCGTGAGTTCCTAGGCTCAGACTTGTGTCACTCCTCGGTCTCTCACCATGGATTCCAGCTCCGACTCCACTGGTCATCTTTGAGCCATCCGTATACCAGATAAGGCTGTTTGATAACTGTGGGATAATTTTCTTCAGTTCCTCTCTATCACGAATGATAGGTCATAGGTCCTATTGAAGCAATAGACTGGAGTCATTCTGTCCGACAACATACGTAATGTGTGGTCATCTATGATTCCAGTAATGCGGGTGTGACCAATTTTTACATCTCTCCACTGCCCCGCATTCTGTAGCCGGGATGCTTCCAGCCTCGCTTCTTCCATTACGTATAGGTGTAATGGTGGGAGGTTTAGGATCACATCCAAAGCAGCAGATGAGGTGCTGCGTATGGCACCTGTTACGCCTAGGGTTGCTAGACGTTGCAGACTCGCCATTTTGTTTTTAGCAGTAGTCTGTTGTACCTTTGGCCACCATAGTAGTGCCCCATACGTTAGTCCGGGTCTGATTACTGTGGTATATAGCCAAAATGTTAATCTGGGGTTAAGTCCCCAGGATCTGCTAAAAGAGCGACGGGACATCATCAAAGACGTTTTTGCTCTTTTTAGCACTTTATCCAGATGTATATTCCAGCTGAGTGTTGAGTCTAGGTTCAAGCCCAGATACTTCACCGCTTTGGACATCTGTAGTTCTCCTTCGAAGAGGCGAAGAGTTCTGTTAGGCTCCAGCTTTCTTTTCCTGGAGAACGTGACAATTACGGTTTTTTGGGGGTTGACTTTGAGGTTTTCCCCCTCACACCAAGTCTGGACCTCTGTTAGAGCTGTCTGCATAAGATCTAGACAGATATCCATATATTTTCCTCGGACCATGATAACAACTACTCTCAGGAAAATGGCTCATTGAGAAATACTGCAGGTGAATGTGGTAGTTAAGGTTATGATTAATTTATTTTATTATTAGTTTATTATTTTATTATTAGTTTATTTGAGCCGATTTAAAATTAAATATAGGTAGAGAAGATGATTGTAAAACAGATCAATATTATTTCAATTTTTTTTAAATTACTTTTATTTTTCGCCACTAGTTCCCGATATAACTGCGACCACAAAACTTAGGTCCTAATATTTTTTTGTGTTTGAAGTCAATTAAATTCTTTTTAAATATTTTTTATTGAATATATTAATAATAATCCTTAAAAATATCCCCGTTAAAGTGTATAATATTGGATTTTCAATTCATTATTAAAAAATAATACACACTGAAAATATGAATTGGTACTAAGCCTATATAACCAGGGAGATGGTGGTCTTAAAATTTTTAAATTAATTACCAAGCAGCTAATCAGTTTTATTCCATTCTCTAATTAAAAATGATTGCAGAAGTGGCATGTTTTTGTTTGCATATAATATTTTAACTGTTATGTTTATGCAACCTAATTTCACAAGTGTAACATTCAAATGTAATATTTGCACTGTTTACTTATATTAAAATTATGGTGGAAAACTGTAACATCATACGAATAAATGCATGCTCTGTGCGATACATATACAGGGTATACCAGAAATGTATGCTCAAACTTATAGAGTGACCTAGAATATGAATAGGATTACCTTCAGACCGGATTTTAAATGCGTTGACCGAATTTTTTTGATGTGAAACATCTTATGTCGGGCAGTGAACAGCCGCGTGAGGGGAAATATGCAACGAAATTTCTGGTCCGCTCCTTCGCTGCTATTCTCCCCACCACTGCGGCACTTCTCTCTCGGCTTCCGCGCGCTCGGGCACGGGAAGAGAGAGAGAGAGAGAGTATACATACGAACGTACTGTAAAGCAAAAGTATATGTATACACGTGTAGGTATGTAATATAGATACTTCGCTGTGTATTTAGTTGAGTTTCTGGCTCAGGCGTGCTCAAACGCCGCAACCGCGTGTGTTACAGTGCAGTATATAGGATTACGTTAGCATAACAGTTAGTTGCTGCTTTTGAAAAAATATATACTACTACATAGAGAATACCACCGAGTTCAATAACGTTTTCTTTGATGTTTCACATCTGCCGAGACCCACACCCTTTTTTTGATATTATACATGTGAGGACTTATAGCGAAATTTCCTGCAAAAAAATGGGTATGTCTGTATCGCGGGTACAGGAAGATGACGTAAATACCGTTAAACACAAATAATTCTAACTATTCGTTGTTATGGAAATGAATACATCCACTTTTATTTATCTTATAAAATCAAATATTCGTGAATTGAATTGTGTTTTAAAGACCACCAACAGCTAAGGTTATTTGGGCCTAGCACCAATTCATATTTTCAATTCATTATTTTTTTTTTTTTTTAAATAATAAATTGAAAATCCAATTGACACTTTTACCAGCTCTCGGGCTAGAACCCGAGAACTGGGGACTTGTAATAGAGGAACGATAGCAACGCCATGTAAACAACAGCGCCGCTACACTCTCGGCTATTTCAAATATTCGTAAAATATAGATAATAAAATATAAAATAATTGTAATATTATTTTTTTTTTATATTTTAAATTGTTATCAAATATACCAACCTATATAATATAATTAGTAAAAAAATAAAATATTAAAAGCCTTCGTGTTTCGAACCTGCGGGCTTGGCGTTTGTACCTGTCAGCAGACTCGTACTTTACCATACAGTCACACTGGATTACTATATCTGAAACCTTGACATAGTTATTTCACATGTCAATCACTTCCCCTGTTTCCGTTACAACTAATATTTCTAAAATACCATCCCAGTGAGACACATTAATACACAAACAACAGGGGCTTGAGAATAGCCGAGAGTGTAGCAATGCTGTTGTTTACATGGCGTTGCTATGGTTCCTCTATTACAAGTTCCAATTCCCGGGTTCTAGCCCGAGAGCTGGTAAAAGTGTCAATTGGATTTTCAATTTATTATTAAAAAAAGAAATAATGAATTGAAAATATGAATTGGTGCTAGGCCCAAATAATCTTAGCTGTTGGTGGTCTTTAAAACACTCACAATGTATGATTTTAAGTTAATTTCTCTTTGTTTCAGTTTTTGTTAGAATCTATTATTTTGTTAATTGACTTATCGTTTATTTTATTTTGTTACTTTTATATAATAATTATTTTGTTATGCTTATGCAATTTATTTTTATACACTTTTTCTCATTTTTATTTTAAGATAATAAATTCATTCTGTCTTGATTTGTTAACTAAAACAGTGCTTTTCATTTTTAATTATATTCCTGTCCTTTGGACTGGTCCTTCACCCAACACACAATATACAAACAGACTTTATAATGACATCATTATTTGCGATTTATCAAGACTTTACCTCCACCGCCACACAAAACATGCCATATGTGTGGCAGGATTCAGGTATGGCGGGCACGAGCAGTCGCCATACCCGAATCTGGCGAATATGGCAAAAATTTAAAATCCTCGACTGTTGTCTAGACGCTAGACAATTGTTGTCTAGACACTAGACAATTGTTGTCTAGACACTAGACAATTGTTATCTAGACACTAGACAATTGTTGTCTAGACACTAGACAATTGTTGTCTAGACACTAGACAATTGTTGTCTAGACACTAGACAATTGTTGTCTAGACACTAAATATTATCTAGTGTCTAGACAATAGTCGGGAATACTAAATTTTTGTACTCTCATTGAAAAGACAATGCTAATAGGAGAAAACCCCACCAGAGTCCTAACTCAGAACCGATTGAGGGTGGGATTTTCGGGCAAACAATCACGTCTTTTTTTCGTTTCTCATCCCCGTCAATGTCTTAACCATATTTGAAATTCGGTCCTTAATTTATATCTGCATTTCTCCTTTCATCATCATAAATAATCATGAAAATAATATTTTGCCCTACCAACCATTTCCCTGAAATCTCGTCACTGCATGCCATAGAAATTCGAATAAAACTCTCTGTTATACCCTGTATACATGTTATTGTGTGTGTATGTACCTTTACTCGCATTATGTTTTACAATTTAGTCTTAATGTAGATATGGTAGAAAATTTTATTTGTTCCTCCTTTCCCTTTCTTACTCAGTTCAAACTAATGAACAAGAAAAACCACAGAAAAATATACACACAGATTTAGACATCAGATTGGCACAAAATAAATGCTTGATTTTTCCAGACTTGTATTTTGTTATCGTGTCAAATATAAACAAAATTTATATTAACTATGAACAGGGCCGACACGTGCGCCTGGTCGGACAGGCGATCGCCTTACGGCGCCATATTTTTAGGGCGGCATATTTTTGTAGCAGCGAATTTTTCGTGCGGTATTCTACTTTTTAAAAATGATTATATTGCTCGAGTTTTCACCAATTCTTAGTTCTACCTTCTACTACTAGATAAAATATGTCGCATGTTATTTGTTAAGTAAATAAAATATATCATCGGTTTATTAATTTTTACTTCCCACCTCTACTATGGTAGGGAAGTAATGGATTTAGTCCGAAAAAAATATTTCGAGATTTTAACAGATTTTCACGTTTTGAGACCCTAGCAATCGTTTAAGATCATTTTCTGACTGATGTCTGTAGTGTGTGTGTGTGTGTGTGTGTATGTGTGTGGTCAATTTTTCGCCTTCGATATCTTAAGAACGGAACAACATACGGGCATGCCGATTGTTCTATTGTGTTTATCAGCCTTTAACTTAGATCTGATTAGATTTTGAGTCAAATCGGTTCAGTGGATCCTGAGATATTCAAAAAAACGTCCTCAATGTCACGTATTAACATAGGTAAAAAAAAATATAAATGAATTCTAGATGTTATAATATGAAAAAAATGTAAATATTTTTTTTCTCTAAAATGTATAGTTTTCGAGAAAAAAATATTTTACTAAAAAAAATAAAAATTGTACGTAAATCAAGGTAACCATGATTTTTGCTATATTAAGTTAGCCATCAGTAGATCACCAAACAAAAAAAAGAGGGCCATGCTTTTTTCAAAGAATAAAAATTAAATTGTGTTTTAAAGACCACCAACAGCTAAGGTTATTTGGGCCTAGTCAAAGAATAAAAAAAAAGAGTGTTTATTTTTTGCAAATATTTACTAGGTGGGAAGTATAGGACTGGTCATCAGTCGAATTTTTTTAATATGTGGGGGGGGCAAAAGTTGTATTCCCCTTAGGCGGCATATTTTGACGCGCCGGCCCTGACTATGAAAATTTTAATAAACTCTTAAACCATAAAATAAATTCACATATTAGTGTACCTAATATACTTAATATCAAACGACACTGTCGCGCCTATGATATTTTTTAGAAGGCTATATAAGAAAAAATTTAAATGTCACTGTCGGAACTCGATCCCGAAACTCCTGATTTCGCGTGAGGCAAGTTTCCAATTACTCTACAGTGCCAACAGTAGACAGTTTTAATTTCTTTTATACCGGGTGTGGCTTAGAAAATGTGACAGACTGTGTGCAGGGGGGCGGTTTTATAATAATATCGACGCGAGAGCTCGTTGTGAGATCCATTGTAAACTCGGAACTCTAATTTTCCGTAATTGTCAGTGAGCGAATTGTTGTTTAAAAAATCAAGTAAGTAAAACCATGATTTTTCTCCTAACTTATTTGGAAACTATTACTACCTATAAATCTGATAAATTTGACACTTTTAAACCCGGTCCGCAAGATTATCGGCGCCATAGTTTGAGGTTATGCTGTCGCCTGTCAATATAAACCATATAGACATAGATGTAGGTACACCTCCATGTCTGATATGAATTAATTAGTTGTTTTTTTATTATACATCAAAATTGAAGAGGAAAAAAACTTAAAATAAATAATTTTCATGTACCTTTTATGCTATGCTATTTATACTATATGCACGTAGCGAAATTAAATGGAAATCGTTTATTAAAAAGTTTCGCGGTCTAAAACAACAATAACAAGCCGTGAGGTGGGTCGTTTATTAGGACTAAAGTGCGACCCTTGAGGTCCACACGACGAACTTCCCAGTTTGATAAATATTTAATAATAATAATTAAATTAGATATTACACAGAAAAGTAATCATTTCAATCATTAAAACATCAATAATTAAAAAAAAAAAAAAAAAAACGGCTGAACCGATTTTTATAAAATTTATGTCGGATCAAAATGACGTTAACACGCCTCGATTGACATCCTTACGAAGTCGATATAATTTTTTATTCGCGAGATATTGTGTAAAATCTACTTTTTTGGAGGTTATTTGGTTAAGAAAAAAGAACGGCTGAACCGATTTTGAAAAAATTTCTTTCAGATCATATTTACGTTAATACGCGTCGATTGGCACCCTAACGTAGTCGATATCATTTTTCGTTCTCGAGATTTCGTCTTTGAAAGAAATGTACACATACGTACGTACGTACGTACGTACACACACACACACACACACACACATCTTTCTAAAAGTAGTGTAAAAATAGTGTAGTGACCTTGAAACAAAAATTTTTTTTCCTTTTTGATTTCGATTTTCGGACCCATTACAATAACTTCCAGTGGGAAGTTAAAAATGAGTTCAATCGTGCACTATTGCCCGCTAGCGGCGCTAGTAGGCTTTGTGCACACAACCTAATAATCATTGTGACCATTTTTTTTGTTACATGTTGGGGGCGCTATCTAGCAAAATCCCTTGCTCAGGGCACTTTCATATGCCTCCCTCACCATCTTCACAAAAATAAGGCCTTGAATAAATAACACCAAAAAATTGTCACTAGCTCTCAAGTCTATTAGACGTTATTCACGTCAAAAATAATGGATTGTGCTTCCAGTCTGCATAGCTATTCTGTGTCAATGAACAATTATTTTCCACGTACAAATTTTCCGAATACAGAAAACATGAGTGAGGCGAGACGTTTTTCCTGGCAGATTATAACATGATTGTTTTATTTTAATTAGTGAAATGCAAAACTTACTCTATTCAACCTACGCTATAACATGTTCTTTCTCACTCATATGTACGAAAGGTAAGCATAATATTAATTATAAAATGTCTGTACTCTGTGCTAAAAACTTAAACGTAGGAATAACTTTAAACTTGAATTTAAAAGAATGGAACTTGCGATAATGTAAAAGTAAATTAAAAATTGTTAAAAAATCCGACCAAAAAGAACTACCCAATCGGTTATTTAAAAAGTATGGAATAATTTAATTTTTTTGCCATACCCACTATAAAATAGCTTCTTTACATGCATGCATGTATGCATGGAATGGGTCAGTTAACAGCACTGAAGTAAAAGATATAGAAGATACATATCTACATAGTATATAAATTGAAGTCGCTTTTCGCGTCTGTCTGTCTGTTTAACCGCTAACTCCTCCTAAACCACGTAACGGATTTTGATGCGGTTTTCACCATCAGTTAGATAATTTTTCACGGAAGGTTTATATATATATATAGCATAATTAAGAATTAATTAATTAAATTCGTAACCCGACCGTAAGAATTCGCAGCATACTTATATCATAAAAACGACCGTACATAACTGTTCCACTCGTAGCGTAGAGGTTACGTCGCAGCTTTGTATGCACAGGGACCCGGGAGCGGAAACTGATGGCATCGTAGAATTTTTGACTTTTTTTTTCTAAATTCTTCATGATATTTATTTATATATTTTTTTATTTTTGTTATATTCTTTCTTTGACAATAATTATAATTTTTTTGAAACTAAATATTCAAGCGAACGAGCGAAGCGAATGAGTAGTGTATTTATAATATTCAAGCAAACGAGCGAAGCGAGTGAGTAGTGTACTGCACCTGGGCTTTCTTAGCATCCGGGCGAAGCCGAACGGGGCCGCTAGTATAATATATACAGTATACAACTATATAAAATTGAAGATAGATTTGACGTCACAGAGCCAAGTAAAACATGGCGGCTAAACACGAAATGGATTCGAAATATTATTTTCTTCTTCTTCTCCTCACATACAAAATGAAGGCCGTGTTACAATATGGCGACTGGCTTCACTTTTAATAGCTTATATTTCCTCTATAGCTTCTGTCTCGGTGGTTAACAGGCATGTGTTATGAGAAATTTGTTGCTCTTGATAATTTCGCTGCCAAACCAAAATCTACTCGGACGAAGCCGGTCAGAAAGCGTGTCCGTTTATAAACAAAAAGAGGATCATCTGTATGCGCGAGGTACCGACATAACAACATAAAATTTAATCCTTAACACTAATATTTACATATTTCACTGTGTTTACATTATTTTAATAATATTTATTATAAACTACTATATATTCGCCGTTAGAAGCTACAATTCAAGCTAAAATGAGCTTCAAGTTGGTTGGATGTTTTATGTTTTTGTTCAACTTTATTGTCTGAACCTAACGATACTAGCCAAAGGGTGATGGACATAGTTCTCACTTCTCAGTGGGATATTTGCCTATATAGCTATTTGCTACGTGTGTGGAGACAAGTGGCGCCACTCCAATCTCCACGGCACAATCAATTTATTTGGGAGGTCGTTAATACACTGTAAGAAATGAGAAGACCGATTACATAGATTATCGATGGTCCATTTGTAGCCAGCGATTAATCTGGTAATAGGCACACAAAGAGACAATGGCGTCGCAAACAGGTATCGCCTGCACATCGCGTAGATTCCATAAAAACACATTGTGCATGCGCGGTTACTAATTTTACATTAATTTGTTTTGTATTCATCCATTTTATATATGTAACTATACATTTTATTTTGTAATTTTTACAAATTTTATTGGAATATTACACAAATTATGTAATTTTAATTTACTTTATGTAAAAATCACAAATTTGTTTAACTTCATAGTAAAAGTCCAAGTTTTTATAAAGTTTTCTGTGTAAAAATGAATAATAATGTAAAATCACTTAGAAAATCGAGCGAATTCTATCTTAACTTTCAAAGTATTTTTACATCCATTTTTTACAGTGTACATCAGTGTAAGTGCAGTTTAATAAAATACTAGCAACCCGGTCCGGATTCGCCCGGGTGCTATGAATTTATGATTTATCCCCTTGCAAGAAATTCTCCCTCTGCGACCCGGGTTGGTGGTGTTTATAACATTAGTAGGATTCCGCCAATACCCTAAAATGCAAGACAATTGCAGATTTGGGTTTTGTTATTATCCCATATAACAACTATACATTTTTCCAGGATGAAAAGTACCCTATGTCCTATTCCAGGACCTAAAGTAACCATAAACAAAATTTCATGAAAATCCGTTCAACCGTTATGGAACTGGGTAGTAACAAACATACACACACACAAACTTTCGCATTTATAATATTAGTAGAGATATTAATTTGTAATTATTTTTAAAAAAAATATAAAATAAATTTAAAGTATTTAATCAAACTTTCGCGATTTCCTGCTTCCCTAATTATTTTAGGAAAAATATCTTCAAATAATAGTTTTAGAACATAAAATTCTGCATCTAAATCATTAAACAAAATTAATTTTGCATGCTTTGTAACGGCAGAAATTTGATATGAAAATGTCAAAATTACCTCAAAAACAGAAAGCGAGAGCCATGGAACTTGAACAAAATGATTAGAAATTATTCTGACAGGTAAAACGTCATCATTTTGTTCAAGTTCCATGGCTATCGCTATCTGTTTTTGAGGTAATTTTGACATTTTCATATCAAATTTCTGTCGCATGCAAAATTAATTTTGTTTAATGATTTAGCTGCACAATTTTATGTTCTAAAACTATTATTTGTAGATATTTTCCTAAAATAATTAGGGAAGCAGGAAATATCGAAAGTTTGATTTTACATGTATAAAATTCCTATTACCCGCAAAGCAATTCAGCACCCTGTATAGTATACCTACCACTTTCATTACACAATTAATATCTATGTGTTCATTTCCCTTAACGAATGTCAATGCCGTATTTGTTTCGAGATTCGGCACATCGTCACACATCGCCAACGTTGGTTTAGTCGCCACATAATATGGAGCCGGCTTTACCGAAACAGTTACCGTCACCCAACGAATGCCAAGTAAGCATAGGCAACCTTTAGTTAATATGCTTATGATTTCATTTAAATTTAATGGTCAGTTACAAAATAGGTACCTACAAGTACAAATACCTATGTACTATACAACATTATGTAATACTGGTGTACTCTACTATGTAGGTATGTAGTTAGTTGAAATATACGGACTGTTTTATTTCGTTACGCTACAAAAAAAAATTTGAACAAAAATACACCCGCTATTACAAACTACAAAAATATTTTAAAATATTACGAAAAAAACGTCAATCTCTCTTTGACATTTTCGGCCTTGTATACTACAAGTGATTTATTTATAGTGTTGCTATTGGTTACGAGCGTAGACACTTCCGTTTTATCTGGCATTTTAGTCCCCAAATCGAGGAGAGTGTGGTGTAACGGTTAGCGTAGCAGGCCTTTGGATCACACAGTCGTGGGTTCGAATCCCATCTTCGCTCATGGATGTTTTGTAATGTTATTTAGTTTTAAGTTGTTTGTTATTTGATTTGATGTAATTAAAAGACGCTAATGACCTAAGTTGTCGACGCGTCTATAATCTACAATAAATAAATAAAGTCCCCAAATCGGCGAGCCAACGCTGCCTAAGAAGTTTTACTTCAAAACTCAGAAATAACGACTAGAGGCACATTAAAACTATAGCGAATGAAATACGGAACCGTAGGCGCATGACATACGTTCATACTTCTTAAATTCTTAAGGCGCGATGAGAATAATTTTGTTCAACAGCGTAACGGAAACTAAAAACAACACCGGGATACTCGATCGACACGCCCCTTTCTGTGTAGAGTGCAATGAGCTGCTAGCGGAGAATCGCAACTGATTGGCTAACGGGTAGTGTAGGTACAAATGCATAGAGGGGGATACTCGATCGACACGCCCCTTTCTGTGTGGAGTGCAATGAGCTGCTAGCGAGGAATCGCAACTGATTGGCTGACGGGTAGTGTACGAATGCATTGAGGGGGAAACCCGATCGACATGCCCCTTTCTGTGTAGAGTGCAATGAGCTGCTAATGGGGAATCGCAACTGATTGGCTAACGGGTGGTGGAGGTACGTATGCGTAGAGAGGGATACTCGATCGACACGCCCCTTTCTGTGTAGAGTGTAATGAGCTGCTAGCGGGGAATCGCAACTGATTGGCTGACGGGTAGTGTACGAATGCATTGAGGGGGAAACCCGATCGACACGCCCCTTTCTGTTTAGTGTTTACTTACTTGGTTACCAATGTTTCAATTTAGACAGCACGACAAGCCACCACGAGCACGCATCATGTGACTTGGGTCGCTCGCAGCGGCGCGTGGCTCGTAACTCGGTGGATCACCTCGAAGGCGGTAAATGAACTCGAGTCAAAGAGTTTTATGATGGATCATTATAGTGATGGTCGATTACGAGATATTTTAGTCGATTGTCTCGATTGTTCAAACATCTCGATGACTCTCGATGGTTTTACTTGGACTCGATTGTTGTTGTTTCATAGTTCACCGCGACCAAGTCGCATAGTACTGAATCGTACAGACGATGTACACTGTCGAGAGCCACATAATATATAAGTAATCGTTCATCACTCAACAACTGTGGTCGAGTCGATGGATGGTCGATTGTGCAGTAATCGAGTGCTCTGAGACCGACTGAACAGTGTGAACAGTGAATCAACGATGAACGAGTAGCGTGAACGTCAGACTTCAATCGACTAGCATATAGCCTTGAATTGCGATTATATATTGTATTCTCATTCGCTGGCAAATAATCGACTTGAACAATCGAACATTTCGATTGTAAAATCAAACTCCGAGTCGATTGTGGACTCGATTGTTATTATGAACGTTTGCAATTGTTTCGATTGTAAAAATATCTTACAATCGCCCATCACTAGATCATTATGATATCACAATATTGATCCTACCTCCACGAGTCATCTGGAAGCACGAGTCGCGTGACCCAGCCTCCAGATTTACCACGCACCCAGTATTTTTTTTTCAGTGTGAGCTTAGAAATAAGAATAAAAATAGAAAATTTAAAACGGGCTGTCGACAAAAAATCGCTCTAAACTTTTCTATATACTACTTTGACAAATGATCCGGTTGCATAACATGCAGGGGTAAATAAAATGAACAGACTGTATGTCAAACAAATGGCATCATCCAGCAGTACTAAAGTCAGCCGGTAATACAGCGTTTTATTTACGTATGAAACGGTTTATTTTAATTTTGATGGAATTAAACGATGGCCGTTTCACCAGTCTTTGTTCAAAATTAAAATATGCATACAAAGTGGCGGAACTTCAAACCGTCCAACGACTCAATGTTTCTTGAAAATATTTTTTAGTTGTTAAAAACAACAACAAATCTGGACTAGTTTCCAGGATCCAATCCGAGGTTTGATTAGATTGTAGATTATTGAAAATTTTTTATTGGAAGAGCCGCCAATTACATAATTGATTCCTGCAAATATCGGAAAAAATCATTTTAACAACCATAGTGACAGTCTGCAGGAATCTAACCTGAACTTTTCCACTATCGCGGCGGAGTGAGCTTACAATACTCAACCGTGACATGATTACCAATCTAATATTCTCCATATATGCAAACGAATCAATAGATTTTCACCAAATGCGAGTGTTATTAATTATTGCTAGGTTGTAGACGTGAATCATCGTAATAGCGAGAGCTATTCATGTAGGTGTCGGAAATCTATTGATTCCTTTACATATATGGAGAATGTTAGATTGGTGATCATGTCACGGTTGAGTAATTGTACGCTCATTCCGCCGCGAAAGTGGAAAGGTTCAGGTTAGAGTCCTGATTGTGACTAGGGTTGTCAAAATGATTTTTTCAGATATTTGCAGGAATAAATTAATGTACTTGGCTGCTCTTCCATTAAAATTTTTTCAACTGTATAAACAGCCGTATAAATCTATATTTTATAGATTACAGACGCTCAACAGATAAGGTCATCAGCGTCTATGCAAAGAACTGGTGTCATTTGAATTTTCAATTTACTATTAAAAATCAAATCAACTGAAAAAATTAATTGGCGTTAGGTCCAAATAACTCCAGCTGTTAATGGTCTCAAAAAAAAAGTCCAAATGACCCTAGCTGCTATAGTGTCCTTAAAAAAAATTCCAAAAATCCTACCTGTTTGTGGCCTCAAAAAAAAAATCTCTCTCTCAATAGAATATTTATCTTTCTATTGGTATCCGTCAAATGAGCATGTGACATCTGGTGGCACAAAATTGTACTCAAAACGAGGAAAAATTTTACATGCTAACAATGCAAATTTATCGTGAAATTGTTTATTACAAATATAAAACAAGTAAAATAAACAAAAAGTTTATCGAAAATGGAATTCGCGACGTTTTCTAATATCATCGCATTAAACACTGTCAGTTATTGCCTTGTAAAACTTACTTTACAGCGAATTATTTTCTAATGAAATGTGGAAAAACTGTATTTATGAATTAAAAAAATATTTTATATTGATAATAAGATGTACTTATTATCATACTGTACTACAATAGTAAAATCATTTGATGATTGACAAATCTATTGGACTAACTTTGTATACAAATATTTTGAGACTAGTAACTAGCCTACTTATTACAATATAACATATTATGTTGCAGTTATGTGTTTACATTATTCACCTAACCCTGCCTTAAAGAAGCATTGAACGGATGATTAATTTCGTGGAGATTTTCTTTTAATTTTGATGTTTTTAAGCAATATGCCGTAAAGATTACTACTTTTGACAGCTCAGTTATCTTGTTTTTTTCACACATTTGATAATATGTCCGGCTTTGAGAATCCGTTCTCTTTCAACTAAATTCCTTTGTTTAGGATTCGTACCGGCCCAATTGCAAATTTCACTTATATTTATTATTTCTTATCACTTTGAAAATCACAAAATTACACGTAAAAGTATACCCCGTACATAAAATTTCCCCCCCTTTGCGCCATGTTTTGTAAGCTCCACCCATTTGACGGATCCCAATATCGGTCTCGACACTAATGTCGGTCTGGTTCGAGCACTAATTTTAAATTCAAAAGTAGACACATTAAATTGAACTGACTACATAATTTCACCTGTCTGTATAGAAGATGTACCGTACATGTATTGTACATGGCATAAAGAGTGTATAAAGCACGTAAGAGAGATGTAAATACGTACATGTACGTGAAAATAGTAGCAGTGCATAGTAGCAGAGCGTAGTGGCAGTGTTGGTTGACGAGGGAAGGGTAGAGGAGAAGTCTGAAGAGACTGTCGATGGGGAGCGCACCCTTGAGAGCAGTTCATACTATCCCCCTCTGCCTGATACCCCAGGAGACACCGATGACTCTTTCGTGGGTTAATTGAATTTTTGACGAAGACCGGATCATTCTCTATAACCCCCTGTCTTCGTACTTACAATGTTCGATTTACCAATGATGTAAATTATCATTGCATTTCAATAAATTATTCAACTCTCTTTATACATCTTTAGCTACACCAATCGGTTTAAGGTTAACAAAATAAACTGAATTTTTAGTTTTGTAATCTAATCGGAAACAAAAATGCATAATAAGACACTTCGCTTGAGAATAGCCCAGCGTGTAGTAATGTCCTTGTTTTCATGCCGTTTCCATATCTCTCTCTATTACAAGCCCCCAGTTTCCAGGTTCTAATCCGAGAAACTGGTAAAGGTATCAATTTGATTTTTAATTTATTATTAAAAAATAAAAATTGGTCCGGAGTCGATATCATTATTTTTCTTGAGATATGCGAGCCGAAAAAAAGTTCAACAACGTACGAACGAACGTACGTACACACACACAGACATGTCTCTAAAACAGTAGATTCGGACTCTAGGGTTCCTCAAAACGTGCAGATAGGTCCAAATTCGCAAAATCGAACGCACAAGATATACAGGGTGTTTCATAATATATGCGCAAGACTTCAGGATGTGATAGCTCGTCCAAAAATATGAATAAAAGTTTCTATTAAGTTAATTTTAAAATGTACCATTTTAGAGATACAGGGTGTTCAAATTGAAAAAAAAATTCGTTTTTTGCGAATATCTCCGGAACCGTTTATCGTACAGATAACAGCTTTTTTTAAGTCATAACTGGTGAAGGTTTTGAAGGGGTAGTGGGTGTTTTTTTCCCCAACTTCTACGCTACTGGAAAAAGTACGGTTTTGAGACGCTCATTTGAACCGCCAATGTTTTCTACACAAAAAAGGTACTCTTGGTCATAACCTCTAAAGTTAATCGTTTTCGAGAAAAATCAACTTTTATGTTGAAAAACATGGTCAATTTTTTTAAATAAAATTTTTTTCTTACTAATTAAACAACATTTTTTTAAACGTTAGAACAAGTAACAAAATCAAACGTTAACTTAATAATTGCAAAATTTAAAAAAAATGAAAAAATGACACAAAAGTTGTCTTTTCAAAATTCCCCAAACACCCTGTATCTCTAAAATGGTGCATTTTAGAGGGTAGTTAATAGAAACTTTTTTCATATTTTTGGACGAGCTATCACATCCTGAAGTCTTGCGCATATATATGAAACACCCTGTATATGATATTGTTCGCCATACCCACTATAAAATACCTACTTTTTGCTTCATTTTCAAACAATTTTGACAGTTCATTTGCGACGCCATCTTTACTTCTACAGTATGCCGTGAAGTTCGTGAGTAAGTAATGGCAGGCGCACGCAGGCGTATAGAACGAATAAACTGAAGTTGCTATGGCAACCGTTTACTTACCGCTCTAGTGCGGTAAGCAAAACACTTTCCACACATCTGTTTGTTAAATGACTCATTAAACGCCGCTATACATACATCGAAAGTAGCTATTTTATAGTGGGTATGGCAACAATTTTATTGCTACATTCTGTATAATTGGGATTTTACAAGGACCTAGCATATCCTGTAATCTACAATCATTTGAGTGCTCTTTAAAAAACAGACTTCATTTTCTACAGAACTGGGGTTTTGTGACAGCAAAAAAGACATAAATTCTGTTCGTGCAGATTAAATTTAAATATCAAATTGTGCAACTCTGATACACTTTATATTTAATAACTCGCGAGCCATCTGTGTACACTGGCTTGAACCAACAATACACGCGGAGAGGCAATCGATATTTCAAACGAGTCAAACGTTGCGTTTCGTTTCTCGACGGATCATAGAGGCCATTGAGAACTGCGAATCTTTCAGAGAGAGACATCTGTGCTCTGGTAGCCACAGAAATAAGTTAAACGACATTTATTAGTACTTTAGTTAACCGCACTTCGAAGAATTTAGTCAACAATGGTCCTTTACTCGCGGTGACGCACGCGTTAAGGTAGTTGTCGTGCTATAGGCATAGTGTCAGAAAATTCAAAATTTTCGTATACTCATTAAGGATACTATAATACAAATACCATTAAAATTTGAAGTTGATTGACCATCTCTAACTCGAAATAAACTGAATTAAAGTTCGGATAATTAACACGGAGAGCATAGGAAAGGTTGTGTTTTTGACAAGTTTTTTAATAAAAAAAAAAAAAAGTAACAGTCAGAAATTTTCAAAAAAATAACTGTTCATTGATGTTTTTGTTCTGAGTTTAAAAAAGAAAATCCAAAAATTATTGACCTTTTTATTGTTGAGATATAATAACGCAAAGTTCAACAATTTATGAGAAAATATTGACATTTTTATATAATCCAAACGAACAAACTAAGTGAAATATGTGTAACTATGTGAACAACAGTTTAGGTACAATCTCTAACAAAAAATTTTTACATTTAACACTATACTGATTATTTATTGTTTTACAGCGTATTATGAACGAAACTTTTGGATGTTATTGTCACAAGACAACTACCTTAAGGTTGATTTTTGACTTGTAATAATTGTTTTAGTTATTACTAGCTGTACCCGCCAAACCGTCGATCTTCTTAGTCAATACGTGAAATCATGATAAAAATGCTTTAAGGATGTTTAGGTATACTGCAGTTTGATTTTACCGAACATACGGAAAATATCATTGAGAACAGTTATGTTTTGAATCACGTCCAGGAAAAATTAAATATAATAAAAATATTCACAGGTAGTCAGGACATTTAATAAAACAGAACTCTGTTTTGATTTTAGTTGAACATTTCGTCCTTTTATTAGGACTTCCTCAGCAACTCAATAATACGAGTTCACAGTTCAATATATAATGTCGAAACATATGAAAAATTGTTACGTATCATTTTTTACAGAAAAATAATAACATTATTAGTTACTTTATTAAACATTATTCGTAATTATTTTGGTAGATATAAACGACATGCAGCACATGTCGTTGATAGTTTATATCTACCAAAATAATTCCGAATAATGTTTAATAAAGTAATAATGTTATTATAGCCATGGAACTTGAACAAAATGGATGACGTTTTAGCTGCCAGAATAATTTCTAATCATTTTGTTCAAGTTCCATGGCTATCGCTATCTGTTTTTGAGGTAATTTTGACATTTTCATATCAAATTTCTGCCGTTACAAAGCACGCCAAATTAATTTTGTTTAATGGTTTAGATGCAAAATTTTATGTTCTAAAAGTTTTACTCGAAGATATTTGTCCTAAAATAATTAGGGAAGCAGCTGGAATCGCAAAAGTTTGATTTTACGGGTTAAATCCCTATGTGCAGCAATGCTTTCTGCAACCCAGCATTTATATGTTAATTGGCAATTTCTGATCTTTCTATTAATGTAACAAGCAGGTAAAATGTCTGTAGAAACTGGCTACCGGTTCTATTTTAACCAGTCTAATAAAATTTGTCACCTATGTGCGACAAGAGCGAGTGTAAACAATTGAATGATAAAGCGAATTCCCCATGTTTTAATACAGTTCAACGTTGCACTTTATCTCTGTGCAAAGTGTACATAAGTGCATCTCACTCTCTCCGACATATCACCTATGATAGCGAACGATGTGTTATCGGCCACAGCTGGCACGTTAAGGCACTACCATACTTAGAAAAAATTCGACTGATGACCAGTCCTATACTTCCCACCTAGTAAATATTTTCAAAAAATAAACACTCGTTTTTTTATTCTTTGACTAGGTCCAAATAACCTTAGCTGTTGGTGGTCTTTAAAACACAATTTAATTTTTATTCTTTGAAAAAAGCATGGCCCTCTTTTTTGTTTGGTGATCTACTGATGGCTAGCTTAATATAGCAAAAATCATTGTTACCTTGATTTACGTACAATTTTCTTTTTTTAGTAAAATATTTTTTTTCTCGAAAACTATACATTTTAGAGAAAAAAAATATCTACATTTTTTTCATATTATAACATCTAGAATTCATTTATATATTTTTTTACCTATGTTAATACGTGACATTGAGAACGTTTTTTTGAATATCTCAGGATCCACTGAATCGATTTGACTCAAAATCTAATCAGATCTAAGTTAAAGACTGATAAACACAATAGAACAATCGGCATGCCCGTATGTTGTTCCGTTCTTGAGATATCGAAGGCGAAAAATTGACCACATACACACACACATACACACACACATACACACATACACACACACACATACAGACATCAGTCTGAAAATGATCTTAAACGATTGCTAGGGTCTCAAAACGTGAAGATTTGTTAAAATCTCGAAATATTTTTTTCGGACTAAATCCATTACTTCCCTACCATAGTAGAGGTGGGAAGTAAAAATCACTTTCGTTTAAAATTAATTAAGTAAATACTATATCTAAAGAGTGATTTTTTAACTTCCCGCTAAGAAAATTGAAAATTTTCAAAAATAAGGAAGTTATTGATTTCACCCCGATTTTCGAAAATCGAGTTTTCATCAGATCTCGACGTTTGTGTGTGTGTGTGTATGTAAACCTCTCATAACTTTTGAACGGTTCGACCGATCGAATCGCGATTTGCGGCATTCGAAAGGGTTCCACTGAACTTAGATTTCCTGAAAATTTGAACCGATTCGGCCGAATAAATTTTGAGAAATTCAAAAAAAAACCGAAAAAAAAGTAGTTAAAACGATGTTTTTTCAAAATAATTTCTAGAATATTGTACCGATTGATTTCATAATCTAATCAGCTCTTCTCCTCAGAAAACTGCGTCGAATGCCGCTAAGCGGATCAAAATCGGTTAATCCGTTCGAGAGATTACGTAGTCAACAGATTTCGAAAAAAGTGTTTTTTCAATAAATAACTTCGAGATTTCTCAACCAATCGATTTTGTACCTCTTACAATATTTTTAGAGCTTAAAAAACTGCGTCGAATACCGTTTTAAAGATCAAAATCGAACAAACGCGTTCAAAAGTTATAGCTTTTCAAAAATTAAAATAGTGTTGTTATCAGCAATTATCAGATTTTTGAGCTCCAAGCTATACAAACAATTTCAACCTTGAAGCAATAATAATTGTGACCATTTTTCTGTTACATGTTGGGGGCGGTCTGCATCTCTCCTATGCCGTTATCTAGCAAAATCCCTTACTCAGGGCACTTTAATATGCCTCCCTCAACATCTTCACGAAAATAAGGCCTTGAATAAACAACACCAAAACATTGTCACTAGCTCTCGGCCTAATGTCACGGCTGTTAGTTTTAAAATGTGTTATTTATAAAATTCATCATTAAATAAAAAGAGTTAATATCCGGTTACAAAAAGATCACGAGGAACAAAATGAATATTATGATACAAGGCAATAATGGTCTTCGCAGCATCCGGGAAGCTGCTACATACGTCGTATTACGTCATCATAACTGAGTGTCAACGATCTAGTAGTTCTGAAACTGGAGACGAATGCAAAGTGTAAACCCAACCCAAATTCTTCACGCACACTGGATATTAATCTCGTCATTTGTTAACCTACTACACACTGCTCTGCTGTCCTAATAAAGATCGATTTATATTATCCGGGCAGACACGGCGCGGGAACGTAGCGTTTCGACAAAACACACATTTTTACATGCATTTCAAATGATACGTGTCTGAACGGACGGGATTCGCTAAGTATAAATATTCGTATTTGAAATGCAGCATGTAAAAATGTTTGTCTTGCTGGAAACTCTACGGATAATATAAATCGACCTTAATGGGGACGTCCCACACTTTTTTCGTTGGAATCTACATTACAAATAGATTATGAAACAATTATTTTTTTGAGAATTTTTCGGAAGATTTTTCAATGATAAAAACTAGGGTGCTGTTTTATGAAACAAATGTTCGTAAAATATAATAAAACAAGCCGTGAGGTGGGTCGTTTATTAGGACTAAAGTGCGACCCTTGAGGTCCACACGACGAACTTCCCAGTTTGATAAATATTAAATAAGAATAATTAAATTAGATATTACACAAAAAAGTAATCATTTTAATCATTAAAACATAATTATTATTTATTTTTAACAATAATTAAAAAAAAAAACGGCTGAACCGATTTTTATAAAATTTATTTCTGATCAAAATGACGTTAACACGCCTCGAATGACACCCTTACGAAGTCAATATAATTTTTTATTCGCGAGATATTGTGTAAAATCTACTTTTTTGGAGTCTATTTGGTTAAGAAAAAAGAACGGCTGAACCGATTTTGAAAAAATTTCTTTCAGATCATATTAACGTTAATACGCGTCGATTGGCACCCCAACGTAGTCGATATCATTTTTCATTCTCGAAATTTCGTCTTAGAAAGAAATGGACACATACGTACGTACATACGTACACACACACCGACATCTTTCTAAAAATAGTGTAGTGACCTTGAAACAAAAATTTGTTATACATTTTGATTTCGATTTTCGGACCCATTACAATAACTTCCAATGGGAAGTTAATAATTGTAATTTTATTTTTTTATATTTTAAATTGTTATCCAATACCTATATATTTTCATTATTTAGCTAAAGTTTTTCACAGAAATTAGAGATTTTCGAAACTGTTTTTCAGCTTTTCGTATGTCCACACACATTCATATGCTTGTAAGATAGAGCTATGCAGGTGAATAAGGATTAAGGGGACATATTGAACAACTGGTGAACGAAACGTCAGCGGCCAGCGCAGTCTGACTTCAGCTTAAATATAATTATGTAGGCAGGTAGACTGGTTAGCACATCGAAGTGTGAAGTCGCCTTAATAAGTCAGATCGGCCAAAAACACCGTCAGAATCACAGGGTCAGTCAGTAGCGGCTAGCGAATCGTCTGTTTACGAGTTAGTGCGATGATTTGCAATAGTGGTCCACAAATGATTCTTCACTACCTGAAGATGACATGTGTGCACAGTCAAAATTACCCGTTATCTATATTTCGCTTCATAAATAACAACAGTTCATTTCAATAATTTGCGATTATCTGTCAATATATTTATTAAAATGTGACAATAAATTAAAATACCTACTTTGTGAGTGTCAACATTTGTTGAATATGTTAAATAGAAAATAAGTGAACGAACTTCTAAGTGCGCAAGTCCTATATGATTAGAGAAGGCAAGAATTAAATTCTTCTTGAATTACAGACGAAAGTATGGACTCTACATTGTTATAATTTCAAATTAAATGACGTTTTAATTGTTGTGAGTCAGAGCTGTCTAGATTTTTAAACTGAAAGAGTGATTGTTAAAGTGGTCGAACTTCTGAGTGCGCAACTTCTCTATTTATGATTAGAGAAGGCAAGAATTAAATTCTTCTCGAATTACAGACGAAAGTACCGGCTCTATATTGTTATAATTTCAAAATAAATGCCGTATTAATTTAATTGTTGTGAACCAGAGCTGTCTAGATTTAAACTCAAAGAGTGGTTAAAGTGTCCGAATTTCTGAGTGCGCAAGTTCTCTATTTATGATTAGAGAAAGCAAGAATCAAATTCTTCTTGAATTACAGACGAAAGTACCGGCTCTATATTGTTATAATTTCAATGCCGTATTAATTTAATTGTTGTGAATCAGAGCTGTCTAGATTTAAACTCAGAGTGGTTAAAGTGTCCGAATTTCTGAGTGCGCAACTTCTCTATTTATGATAAGAGAAAGCAAGAATCAAATTCTTCTTGAATTACAGACGAAAGTACCGGCTCTATATTGTTATAATTTCAAAATAAATGTCGTATTAATTTAATTGTTGTAAATCAGAGCTGTCTAGATTTAAACTCAAAGAGTGGTTAAAGTGTCCGAATTTCTGAGTGCGCAAGTTCTCTATTTATGATTAGAGAAGGCAAGAATTAAATTCTTCTTGAATTACAGACGAAAGTACCAGCTCTAAATTGTTATAATTTCAAAATAAATGCCCTATTAATTTAATTGTTGTAAATCAGAGCTCTGTCTAGATTTAAAGTGAAAGAGTGTTCGCCAAAGTGGCCAAATTTCTGAGTGTACAAATTCCATGACTAAATAATAGAGGCAAGAATTAAACTGTTCCTGAATTATAAATGAAGTTATACTATTGTTATAGCTTCGAAAAAAATGTTCTTCCAGTTTTCGTATAACGGGACAGTACTACGTATAAAATTCATATTGATCTCAACGTTAATTGCAAAAGTAAGTTAATCTTCATTTCCTCTATTACAAGCCCTCAGTTATTTAAATTTTAAAGCATCAATTGAATTTTCAATTTATTATTGAAAAATAATATTACCTAGTAGTGTGTGTACAATTCTTTTCTCAGAACAGAGATAGCAATAGAAACAGCATATCACGTCGCTTGTGAAGCCACAGCTATACACTAAAGTACGACCTGTCAGGTAAATTATGATCGGTTGCTTGTATTCCGTATAGTATAGTGTTGAATGAATTGTGAATAATATTATAGACGCTCGACAACATAGTATAGTGTTAATTATAGGTACTTACTCTCTATATGTCGTATTGTGTGCCTGGATGTTAAAATAAAGTCTCCAAAGCGCTTATGAAAAATCAAGGTGTATCTTATCATCCACAGTAGGTAAGAGTAGATTGTACTTATTTCTAGTGTCGTAATGGGGTTTATTACTGATGAGTTGTGAGAGTATGTAAAAACGAGCGACAGCTAGTTTTTACAGTCACACGAGTCATAAATACCATTACGCACGAGAAATACGTGGTATTTTTTGACATACCCACTACAAAATACCTACTTTTCACTTTATTTTCAGTATTATCAAAAAATTTTGACAGTTCATTTGCGTCGCCGTCTTTACATTAAACAGTAAGCTGTGAGCAGCTGTATGTAATCGCAGGCGAATAGAGCAAATAAACATAAGTTACTATAGCAACCGTTTACCGCACTAGTGCAGTAAGTAAAACATTTTCAGTAATCCTGCTTGTTAAATAACCCATTACAGGTCGGTATACTTGCATCAAAAGTAGCTATTTGGTAGTGGGTAAGGCAAAAAAATATGTTTACCACACCCACTACAAAATAGCTACTTTCGATGTATGTATAGCGGCCTTCAATGAGTCATTTAACAGGTAGGTGTGCGGAAAGTGTTTTACTTACTAGGGCGGTAAGTAAACGGTTGCCATAGCAACTTCTTTTATTCGCTCTATACGCCTGCGTGCGCCTGCCATTACTTTACTCACGACCTTCACGGCACACTGTAGAAGGAAAGATGGCGACGCAAATGTAATTTGTAAATTTTTTTGAAAATGAAGTGAAAAGTAGATATTTTGTAGTGGGTATGGCAAAAAATACCGTATATGTCTCGTGCGTAATGGTATTACGACTCGTATGACTGTAAAAACTCGCTATCGCTTGTTTTTACATACTGTCCATTACACATCTACTATCTAGATATAGATAGATAGATATTTATTTTGTCAATAATTGAGATGTAAATCTATTTAACACGTCAAAAAAGTCCACATTAAAATAAAAGAAATATAAAATTACTGCAGGTAACATAAAAATTCCTCTACACTGTAAAATGCCCGCTCTAATAAGAATTTTTTTATATTTTCCTTGAAAACTGAGTAGGTTTATTTTTTAACTTTTCAGGTAGTTTATTGTAAATCTACTATTAATATATTTTCAATTGACCCAGCGATGTAGCTTAGTGGTACAGCACTAGACTCGCATTGGGAAGGTACTGGGTTCGAATCCCGGCGGGGGCAGATGTGGCTAGGACTTTTCCTACTGCCTCACGCCGAGAAACGGTAATTCCTGTTCCGGCCATCTTGTTTGAGGTTTTCCATGGTTTCCCTCAATATTTCCAGATGAATATCGAGATGATTCCTTATTCAAGGCCATGGCCGACTACCTGTCAAACTCCTATTCTCCCAAAGTTGCCTACCTTGTCCTAATTTCCTATAATTCCTTCATTCGCACATTGCTATTAATTAAGTTGAAGTTAAAAAATGTATAAAACGGGAAGTGGTAAAAATGGAAAATAGTAATGGTGCGAATGGCGTCTGTTATGACATAATGTTGAGAAACGGACGTTAAACGCATTGTTATTAACTTCCCATTGGAAGTTATTGTAATGGGTCCGAAAATCGAAATCAAAAAGGAAAAAATTTTTTTATGTTTCAAGGTCACTACACTATTTTTACACTACTTTTAGAAAGATGTCTGTGTGTGTGTGTGTGTGTGTGTGTGTGTGTACGTACGTACGTACGTACGTATGTATGTGTCCATTTCTTTCTAAGACGAAATCTCGAGAACGAAAAATGATATCGACTACGTTGGGGGGCCAATCGACACGTATTAACGTAAATATGATCTGAAAGGAATTTTTTTTAAATCGGTTCAGCCGTTCTTTTTTCTTAACCAAATAACCTCCAAAAAAGTGGATTTTACACAATATCTCGCGAATAAAAAATTATATCGACTTCGTAAGGGCGTCAATCGAGGCGTGTTAACGTCATTTTGATCCGACATAAATTTTATAAAAATCGGTTCAGCCGTTTTTTTTTTTTTTTTTTAATTATTGGTGTTTTAATGATTAAAATGATTACTTTTCTGTGTAATATCTAATTTAATTATTATTATTAAATATTTATCAAACTGGGAAGTTCGTCGTGTGGACCTCAAGGGTCGCACTTTAGTCCTAATAAACGACCCACCTCACGGCTTGTTATTATTATATTTTCAATTGTTTCCCGCACATCTCGACTGGCTTTAGTAATTTTGCATATCCTTTGATATGCCACTTCTATAGCTATCTCTATTCTGAGATTCTTTTTATGTAGATACACTTTATATTAGGTATACCTACACGAGGCAATGTGAAATTAAATTGTCTACGTGTCAGCAGATTTCAGGTTTGCAGACACCCGTATTACATTTCGCAAGCAACTTATTTTTTTCTGAAAATAATGCATATACGAAGTTATCCAGGGCCGGCTCAAGAATAAATAGCGCTCTCATGAGTAAATCAGAATTAGAATTCCTATTGTTAACTTCCCATTGGAAGTTATTGTAATGGGTCCGAAAATCGAAATCAAAATGTATAACAAATTTTTATGTTTCAAGGTCACTATACTATTTTTAGAAAGATGTATGTGTGTGTACGTAAGTGTATGTGTCCATTTCTTTTTAAGACGAAATCTCGAGAATGAAAAATGATATCGACTACGTTAGGGTGCCAATCGACGCGTATTAACGTAAATATGATCTGAAAGAATTTTTTTCAAAATCGCTTCAGCCGTTCTTTTTTCTTAACCAAATAGACTCCAAAAAAGTAGATTTTACACAATATCTCGCGAATAAAAAATTATATCGACTTCGTAAGGATGTCAATCGAGGCGTGTTAACGTCATTTTGATCCGACATAAATTTTATAAAAATCGGTTCAGCCGTTTTTTTTAAATTATTGTTAAAAATAAATAATAATTATGTTTTAATGATTAAAATGATTACTTTTCTGTGTAATATCTAATTTAATTATTATTATTAAATATTTATCAAACTGGGAAGTTCGTCGTGTGGACCTCAAGGGTCGCACTTTAGTCATAATAAACGACCCACCTCACGGCTTGTTTTCCTTCCATTTTAAACATTTGGGATTTATCTTTGGACATTACAATATCTCTTACCAGAGTGACCGTTCGCAACTGTAAAACTTGTTTTGTCATTTCTGTGGAATTTTGTGACTTCCTGAGAGACATACAGTATAACGTATACTAAACATCTAATTTCTAAAACATTAGATATCTGTAATCTGCATAGGCGCCGGTAGGATTAATTTTCCAAGGGGCTGATTAATGTAAAATATTTGAGTCATGAAATGCAATCGTGCCGCTGCAGGAGATTTTTCTTTTCAATTTCAAGGTTAGTGACAATTTTTTGGTGTTATTTATTCAAGGCTTTATTTTTGTGAAGTTGTTGAGGGAGGCATATTAAAGTGTCCTTAGTAAGTGATTTTGCTAGATAGCGGTATGGGAGGGATGCAGACCGCCCCCAACATGTAACAAAAAAAAATGATCACAATTATTATTGCTTCAAGGCTGAAATTGTTTGTATAGCTTGTCGGTGACCCAATAATGCCAGTATAATATTTGCATATCGATTGGTCAGTATTAAAGGGGTGGCAGATTACCTAAAACGTGTCATGTACCTGACGAAATTTATACCTATTATTAATTCAAGGTTCAAATTTTAATTTGTTACGGCGACTGTTTTAAGCATATATTTCAAATTGCAGAACAAAATATCGGTAATAACCCCCTCTTCACCGACAAGCTATACAAACAATTTCAGCCTTGAAGCAATAATATTTGTGACCATTTTTTTTGTTACATGTTGGGGGCGGTCTGCATCCCTCCCATACCGCTATCTAGCAAAATCCCTTACTCAGGGCACTTTAATATGCCTCCCTCAACATCTTCACAAAAATAAGGCCTTAAATAAATAACACCAAACAATTATCACCAGCTCCCGGTCTATAAGAACGAGCGAGAAATTAGATAGTATATTTTCCGTCCGTTTTTGGACACTCAAAAGAACTGAATTAAATGTCATATGATTGGTTATGAGGAGACAATCACAGAAAAATATTATGTTGAGCATATTATGATTGGTTAATGGTTTTAGAAATACAGAGGGTCAAATTAATATAAGCACCCTTCAAATTCAGCAAGTATAACTATATTAGATTTTTACTGAACTTGATCCATCCAAAAAAATCTATATACCAATATTTATGTCTGCCATTTTGAATTATTTTGAATTTTGACTGCAGATTCATAATCAGCGACCAAAAAAAAAACATACTATCAGAGGCGTTTGAATTGTATCGCCCCTCCTGGCACCCCCCTCGCGACGCTCATGGGCCATGGATATCTGTCGTTATTTGTGAAGAAAGAAAATACTATTTTACGTATATTTTGAAATATATTTACAAAAAATGTATGACAAAAGTATTTGTAAATATTTAAATATATTTCATCTTCAAACTGATAAAAAAAAACTAGCTACAAATAAAATTATCTCTTTTTTTCTATCTAAAAAGTTATCTACTTTAAATTTAAATATTATAATAATTATGTCATTGAGTCGAAAGTCTTCTGTCACGTCGTTATTGTTTGAATTTTATAAACTAGATCGTAGCGATGACATCTTGCAGACGATCTTTAACTAAAATATTTAGAGAGATCATCCCAAAGTCACGTATCAATTAACATACGTAATAGAAAAAAAATGTTTTCTAAAAAAAATTGCACTTAATTTTTTCATCTGTTTAATCAGAAGATGTCTGCAGCAGGTTGTGTTTTTTGTTGGTCTTTTTTTTAAGAAGGTTCAATTTTTTTAAATAAAAAGTCGTTATCAATATTGTTAAATTGTGTTTTAAAGACCACCGACAGCTAAGGCTATTTGGGCCTAGCACCAATTCATATTTTCAATTCATTATATTTTTTTTAATAATAAATTGAAAATCCAATTGACGCTTTTACCAGCTCTCGGACTAGAACCCGAGAACTGGGGACTTGTAATAGATGAATCATAGCAACGCCATGTATAAACAACAGCACTGCTACACGCTCGGCTATTCTCAAGCCCCATTATCAATTTCTTTTAAAGCACTGAACCGATTTAAAAAAAAATTATATGGGACAATTCCGCCATCTTCCTAAACAAAACGGCGTCGAAATTATTCAAATCGGTTAACCCCTCAAGAAGTTAAGGTTCGACTAACATTTAAAAAAATATTTATATATATACACGTTGAATTTATAACCTCCTTCTTTTGAAGTCGTTTAAAAAGAGAATTGTTTTGTTAATAACATTTTCAGTTCTATGACAGTTCGAGTGGGAAGTATAGGACTATCTCCCCAGTCGATTTTTTCCGCTAACAAATAATTCTAGAATAAATATCTGAAAAATTAATATTTTTATTCTAACCAATATTTCACAACAAAGGGGTTTTAAATCGATTGATTTTTATACCAATTTCACAACTTGTCAAAATCGTCTGCAATAAACAAAACACGAATCCACGCACAATCTATATATAGAATTTATTTATGAATGAAATTTTTTGTCGGTAACAAGTTACCAAATCGGTATCTACGTTAAATAAAACAGTTGTTGTTTTGTGACGTCATAATGTTTAACAAATATGGTGTTGCACGTTTCTTGTACATAAAATGAGACGTCATCATTTATTATTCGAATCTTTTTTCATTTATTGTAAATTATAGACGCGTCGACAACTTAGGTCATTAGCGTCTTGATTACATTAAATAACAATTCCCTTAAAACTAAATGACATCACAAAACATCCATGAGCGGAGGCGGGATTCTAACCCACGACAATCTGATCCAGAGGTCGCGATGCTAACCACTGGACCACACTGTCCTCGAATCTTTTTTCATTTTATACAGTATACTCAAAAAATGCCTACTTTTTTACAGTTTTATACTCGATTTCTGGTATACGACATTGAAAGTAGATTTATGCTGAGTTGCAGGAAGCATTGTCAAAAAATGTGATTTGATAATGACCTTGGATTGTGATCACACATATTTCTCCATAAGAAAAGCATTGTAGCATTTCAAATCGATCTTGATAAAAAAAAATTGATCGATTAAAACGATATTTTTACTTCTCACCTCTACTATTATAGTAGGGAAGTAATGGATTTAGTCCGAAAAAAATATTTCGAGATTTTAACAGATCTTCACGTTTTGAGACCCTAGCAATCGTTTAAGATCATTTTCTGACTGATATGTCTGTATGTGTGTGTGTGTGTGTGTGTATGTGTGTGGTCAATTTTTCGCCTTCGATATCTTAAGAACGGAACAACATACGGACATGCCGATTGTTCTATTGTGTTTATCAGCCTTTAACTTAGATCTGATTAGATTTTGAGTCAAATCGGTTCAGTAGATCCTGAGATATTAAAAAAAACGTTCTCAATGTCACGTATTAACATAGGTAAAAAAAATATAAATGATTTCTAGATGTTATAATATGAAAAATATTTTACTAAAAAAAATAAGAATTGTACGTAAATCAAGGTAACCATGATTTTTGCTATATTAAGCTAGCCCATCAGATCACTAAACAAAAAAGAGGGCCATGCTTTTTTTTTCAAAGAATAAAAAAGAATGTTTATTTTTTGCAAATATTTACCAGGTAGGAAGTATAGGACTGGTCATCAGTCTAATTTTTTTAACTGTGTCCACCCAAACGTCTACCTCTATATCTTTTACCCCAGTGGACTGTGTATAGGATTTTTGTTTTCACAAGATGGTGGATAAACAAACAGACTGCAAGTTCGTCAGTATGGTCGATGTATTTGTAGCCGCAGCTCAACAATGCAAGTTATTTCTTTATTACCAGGGCTGCTCTTTTTTATCTAAGAGACATCTGACATGAATGTAACGTGATAATAATATGCAAATACAGCGACACTGCAACACGATTCTGTGTATTCGCGTGGTCAGATAAAAGGTTCGAAACGAGGGTCGGGTTAACGTTAAACTGACCAGGCCATTGAAGCGGTGAATCCCCATTTTAAGATTTATAAATACCATATAGATATCGAAATCTGGAAATGTAGTATAAAGTGCCACTTTAGACGAGGGTAAAAACCATTCAGGGGAGGGTGCATGCCTCTCGTATGGACATGTCCATGCTATGCATGTGCCCACGTTCTATTGGCCGCGTCTTTGCGCATACTCAATTGCGTCAGATGCAGTCGTCCGCGTCTTTGCGCATGCTCAATTGCTCGTACAGCGCGTGCGCAACTGAAGCGACCAATAGAATGCAGGCACACTTGCTTCCTCACCGCCCCTCCCCCTTAACAGCAACCACCCCACTCGCTTGTACTACGTCCCTAGATTTCTATGTCTATGATAATACTAGTATCGCCTATGGTCGAAATTCGATCAATTGTCGTATTCTCCCATGCAGCGAAGGCAGTATTTTTTTTACCTGCCTTAACGAAAACATACACACATGATTTTTTTGTGCACATCTATGGCACAGTACAATTCGAATGATATAAGTTGCATTCCCCTTCTTTCAAACTAAATAGTAAAAAAGTGTACCAGAACTTTCGGTGTTGATGTATTAATATATAGATTCCCCCCAGGGGGGACATTGGAATATGGTTGCTATCGCAAATTGCATTCTAATGTTATTTAGGAATTAGCGCTCCCAGGGACCCGAGCTCGTACCAGTCGGTTTGTGTATGCCGGCTGGCGGATTCTAAGTAATAGTAATACACAAATGGATTATATTTGTTGTGTTGAAGACGCTAATGACCTGAGTTGTCGACGCGTCTATAATCTACAATTAATTAATTAATATATAGATTGAGTTTGAATTGAGTTTGAATAATTAAGTGTAACTTCATGGGTTAACATTTTGTAACTAAGTGAACACTAAGCAGAAAGGGGCATGTCGATCGACTTTCCCCCTCTACGCATTCGTACTCACACTACCCGCCAGCTAATCGGTTGCAGTTACACGCTAGCAGCTCATTTCCCCCACTCCTGTTGAAACGCTGTTGAACAAAATTACTCCCATAGCGGCTAAAGAAGTCTAATGATGCGTTACAAAAAATGGGTGCTAAGCTAATGCAGCTTAAGAAGTTTTGGCTAAAGAAGTAAAACTTCTTTAGCCGCATTAACACCCATTTTTTGTAACGCATCATTTTATCCCCTATATACAGGGTGTCCCAAAATTGCTGGGACACAGAGCTACCACGTGTAGTAGAGGTCAAAATAAGCCGATTGGACCCAATTTATTTATATACCAAAATGTACCGTTTGCCCGTGAGAAGAGTTCAAAATTTACATAAAATTTTGTATTACAATTTTATTAAACTTGTACTAGGAATATCTGTTAGCATTATTTAAGAAAACATTTTTTTCCTTCGGAACTATGCGGAATACGAAATTTTTACAAGAGTAACAAAATCGTATCACCACCCCTAAAAAAGTTCTGAAAAAAATGTCAAGGAGTGAGAGTGGTTTTAATCCTTCTACAATTTCTTTTGGGTTTCTTTGATTACCGAAAGGAGAATAATCCTCTAAAATGTACTTTTGTCAAATTTCATTCAATTTGTTTCACTCATTTCTGAACAGCGTACAAAAATGTGTTTTTTTATGTAAACTTTGAACTCTTCTCACGGGCAAACGGTACATTTTGGTATCCCCCTATATTATTAAACGAGTAAATCTTGTATATATATATATGTTTCTATGTATCTATATAAATATTTTCTCGAAAACGGCTCTAACGATTTTGATCAAATTTACCGAAAAGGGGTTTCGGGGGGCAAAAAATCGATTTAGCTAGGTCTCATCCCTGGAAAAATTCGTTTTCCTATCGATTTTATCATTTTTAAAAACGGTTTTTTGACCTGTCAAAACATTGTAATATCGTGAGTAGGCTTTGGAGAAAACAAACTACTTTCATTATTTATATGTCAAAATACTCTGACAGAATTTTTAACTTATTTTAAAATAATCCGTGAACTATTTGTATAGTAAAGAATAACAGAAATAAAAACTAAACGTAATTATGTAAGTAGTTTTAACTAATATTTAAATAAATAGATACCTAAGTATGTTATTTTTATATTACCTATATAAAATATGTATATTATGTACGTTAAATATAGTATGACGTATAATCTTACCTAGACTTTTTTTTCTCAAAAAAGAATAACGATTTTGATGAAATTTACAGAATGGGGATTTTTCGGGGCGAGAAATCGATCTAGGTAGGAATCTTGGTCCCAGGGGGAGCAATTAAAAAAAAGAGTTTTTTTATTTATAACTCGGTCAATTGTCAGATCGATTCGAAGCCTATTTCTACATAGATTTTGTATAATATATCACAAGGGTTAAAACTGTAAATGAACACTAATATAAGAAGTGTCTTGCACAATATGTAAATAATGACAAATAGGCGGCCCGAAGGGCCGCACTTCTGGCACCGCGAGTCTGTGTAAAAACACATCGATTTTTGAAAACTATTGTTAAGATACATACAAAAAAGTTTTGTTTAAAAATTTGCACGGCGGCCCGAAGGGCCGCACTTCTAGCGACGCAGGCATGCAGTATATCAAAACACATCGATTTTTAAAAACTATGGTGAAGATGCATGCAAAAAAGTTTTGCGCTGCAGGTTTATAGTCTGACGTTTGTTATTAAAAGATATAATATGAATTCTATTTCTTCGAAAATCGATTTTTGTGAGTTTTTCAGTAGGTACCTTCTATGCAAAAAAAATATTTGAAATTTACTGAAAGTTGCTAAGATGACATCACAGAGAAAAAGTACTTCGATAAAGTTGATATTTGGTATCAATGTTTAAAAATGGATTATTGAAACGGCAACGGGCAAGCAGAATTTCATCTGATTCGAACATTTTTACAAGATATTCAATCTATGAAAATCGGTTTTTGCGAGCTCTTCAGTCAACAAAACAATAACGGCGGTAGATTTGAAAATGGCGACCTAAGTAATATTTACAGGAAAAAATGCTTGATTCAAGTTGATACTTAGTTTTTACGCTTAAAAATACACATAGGTATTTAAAATATTTAACAGAAACAATTATTTAAATTATGTTTCAGAAATAAATTCGTTTCGGAATAATATTTTGAGAAAATAATATCTCACAGCATACAAGTACTATTTTTTTGAACTCATCCGAGCAAAGCTCGGCACCCAGATATTATAAATAAATTGGGTCCAACCGATTTATTTATTTTTTTTTTTTTTTAAGTTAAAATATACCAGTTTTTTGACCTCTACTACACGTGGTAGCTCTGTGTCCCAGCAATTCTGGGACGCCCTGTATACCACCGGGAAAAACGTCAAAATGTAACTCGGCCCTAATGTGTTCTCTGCAGTTATAATATTATGTGTGTACATCAGAAAGAATAAATACGCCCACTTGTTGGATACCGATTGAGATACGGCAGCCCATATCAGGTGAAACAATAATAAATTCACACTCGCCACTTAACCATACCTGCATACCAAGGTTATTAGAGTACAGGTTGCCTCATTCCATCTGACCAATCAGCATAAGCGCGGGAATGACGTCAGCTAGAATTTAGTTTAAATCAAGTACAAAAATTGTTGAAGATTATGCTTATTTATATTAGGTGCTTTGTGCAGATTTTTTCTTAAAATTGGCAGGAGGCAATAAATAGAAGAATAGATGATAAAAAATAGGATAATTTTTATTTTTATTACAAAATTTAGGTTTTAATATCTATAATATAAACAAACAAAAAATTAAATAATGCTCAAGAAATGGCAGATCTTGTTAATTACCTATTTTTTTAAATTTAAGAAACGAATAAAATTAACTAACAAATTGATAAATTAATTATTTTATCTTTTATATTCACAAAATATTAAAAATAACCACAAAACACCATAACATAACAGCTATCGCAAAATTGACAACTTATCATATTTTTTTCACTAACAGAAGAATCATGTTTCTATTAAGTATTGAAAAAACATATCACACTACCATGGTTACTGTGATTTTTATTTCCAAAAATTAGCAGCGTCCATGGTCTGATCTTTTCTATTGAAGTGAGCAAGCATGATATATTCTGAGTGACGTCATCCCCCCACTACTATCTATCGGAATGAGGCAACCTATGCTCTACTAACCTTGCCTGCATACCTACACGACTGGAAAATGGAACAAATCTACACCAGCCGTGTCAAACTTCTTTCGAGACTTTGATCTCTAATTAGGAAGTTTCCATTGAACGAAAATACTAATTATGATACTGTCACATCCTTATAATAAAGATAACTTTAAAAATTCTGAAAAAATTATTTTGATATCTTTAATTTCAACGGAGATATTCAATTTCTTGTACGTAGGGTCGCAAACATAACTGATTTTTGAATATGACGTCACCCGGTACAAGTTTGCTGTTTTTTAGCTCTGTGAGTAATTAGAACCGAGGTTACTTACTACTTAGTAACTATTTTGTTGTAATACAGACTTTTTAATTTTAGTAAAAAAAAAATTTAGATTCTATTATGACTTACGGGGTACTGTCCGAACAACCTTAACTGTCAAAAATTTAAATATGTCAATATTTTCCGTCATCAACTGGTTTGTTTTTAGTGTTTCCATAACAATTTACGAGTTTATAGAAATAGATTTATCGGAAGTTACCATGTTAAATTACCACACATACAAACTGAAAATAACTTTTAAAAATATCGTGCCGCGTGACGTCACCCGGACTGAAAACGGAATTTCTTGGAGAATTGTCAATTCAAACTTTGAAGTAGCATAACTTTGTTGTTTTTAAAGATATTTCAAAAATTCTTCCGCCATTAATTTTATAATTTTTAGAACTATGATTTAGACCAAAAAAATAAAAAAGGGAAACTTCCTAATTATAGACCGAGAGCTAGTGACAATTGTTTGGTGTTTTTTTAAGCATATATTTCAATTTGCAGAATAAAATGTCGGTATTAACCCCCTCTCTTAGAGGGAAACTTGCTCGCCTAGGTGTTTATATCGTTCTGCAAGGGGGTTTAATACTGACATTTTGTTCTGCAAATTGAAATATATGCTTAAAACAGTCGCCGTAACAACATACAAAAATTTAAACCTTGAACTAATATAAATTTCGTCGGGTACATGACACGTTTAGGGTGATCTGCCACCCCTTTACTACTGACAAATCAATCTGCAAATATTATAATGGCATTATTGGGTCACCGACAAGCTATACAAACAATTTCAGTCTTGAAGCAATAATAATTGTGACCATTATGTTTGTTACATGTTGAGGGCGGTGCGACCGGTGCTGTTACCATAGTTACCATTAATAAAACTATGGTAACAGCACTGGTATTGTCGCGAAGTTACGTAACTATCCTTTCAGAAGACGGACATTTGAATTTTTTATTGTTTTAAAATTACAATGAAAAGCTATAAATATGATACTCTTTACTCAATGGATGAAACTACTATAAACAATGTATGAAGGTTTTCTTTTGATAAAAAACATATTTAACAAACGGAAACGAAATTTTATAATAGCATTACTGGGTCACTGACAAGCTATACAAACAATTTCAGCCTTGAAGCAATAAAAATTGTGACCATTTTTTTGTTACATGTTGGGGGCGGTCTGCATCCCTCCCATACCGCTATCTAGGAAAATCCTTTGCTCAAGGCACTTTAATATGCCTCCCTCAACATCTTCACAAAAATAAGGCCTTGAATAAATAACACCAAAAAATTGTCAATAGCTCTCGGTCTACTACGGCAGCTCTATGTGAAGCGGTCTCCATTCCGCTATTTGACAGTAAGTTCAATATATGATGAATTGAAAATATGAATTGGTGCTAGGCCCAAATAACCTTAGCTGTTGGTGGTCTTTAAAACACAAGTTCAGTATAGCGGAGTTAGGGTTTTTTGTTAGGGTGGGCCAGGGTTTGGCATGGTGATTTGAAAGTGGGCCAATAACATTTATTCCCAACATTTCAGTGCTCGATAAAATTTTAACTCGGGCTACTTGCTATGGAATTTGCAAGAAAAATTGTTGAAATTTCGAGGGTTAAAAATGTATTTAAAAGATAACCTAGAGATTAGGGACTATGCCAGAGTGGGCCAAGACAGTTTAAGGTGGGCCATGACCCACCCTCTGGCGCCTCCACTGAGCGAGTTCAGTGCGAATCCATAGTTTTCAAGCGTAAATCTAGTTACGGGACACAAGCGTCTACAGACAGACACGTTCAGCACGCATAATGTTGCGCAGCGCTGTTATTCCTTTACATGTATTGTCTGCGAGGTGAAGAGGGGGAGTGTGTTTGCGCGACGGTTTTGTCTGTGGGATGAAAGGGTGGGGGGGTGGAGGCGGCGCAGAAAAAATTAACAAATTATTCTTTCATCCTCTTCATCCCGCAGACAAAACCGTCGCACAAACACACCCCCCCCACTCTGCACCTCGCAGACAATACATGTAAAGGAATAATAGCGCTGTGCAACATTATGCGAGCTGAACGTGTCTGTTTGTAGACGCTTGTGTTACGGGACCTGTCATAATAGCCGGTAGCAGCACGTTCTATTATAACGTCTTGCCGCGCTGCCGGCTCTGATGTCGCAATATGTCGTTTCAGAATATCATTTTTGATACAAGCAGGGCAGGTATTGTAGTGCGCAAAGGTACCTATAAAAATGACTATAATTTAGTGTAAAGCTTGTAGCATAAAAAAAACTTTTTAACAAAAAAAAATCTCTTTCAAAAAGGCACTAAAAAGAGGAAAATAATGAAATTTTGAGGTCTGTGCCAATTAAAATATGAAGTTGGTTAAAAAGAAGATATTATACTATACTTTTTAACCGACTTCATATTTTAATTGACACAGACCTCAACATTTCATTATTTTCCTCTTTTTAGTGCCTTTATGAAGGAGGTTTTTTTTTTTGTTAAAAAGTTTTTTATTTTTTACTTTTTAGTGTCAAAAAGTAACATTTACCTTAAAGAATCACACGCCGTTACTCACTTTTATTAAAATCAGTCGAACTACTGAACCGATTTTGATGAAATTTCTATGGGACCAATCTAAAAGTATATCCATCAAAGAAAAAAAAAATTTTTCAAAATCGGTTTATAAATGACTGAGTTATGAGGTAACAAACATAAAAAAAAATACAACTGAATTGAGAACCACCTCCTTTTTTGAAGTTGGTTAAAAATAAACACTGACGGATATTTTTTTACGTATTTAAAATAAATTATATACATAAAGAGAATAACATTAAACTCTGTAAATTCACTATACTTACTTACAATTATTATTACTATCCAACGTTCAACAATTTAATTACGTCATGAAATCCTGCAGGCCATAATTTTTACTTCCCACCTCTACTATGGTAGGGAAGTAATGGATTCAGTCCGAAAACAATATTTCGAGATTTTAACAGATTTTCACGTTTTGAGACCCTAGCAATCGTTTAAGATCATTTTCTGACTGATGTCTGTATGTGTGTGTGTGTGTGTGTGTGTGTGTATGTGTGTGTGTGTGTATGTGGTCAATTTTTCGCCTTCGATATCTTAAGAACGGAACAACATACGGGCATGCCGATTGTTCTATTGTGTTTATCAGCCTTTAACTTAGATCTGATTAGTTTTTGAGTCAAATCGGTTCAGTGGATCCTGAGATATTCAAGAAAACGTCCTCAATGTCACGTATTAACATAGGTAAAAAAAAATATAACTGAATTCTAGATGTTATAATATGAAAAAAATGTAAATATTTTTTTTCTCTAAAATGTATAGTTTTCGAGAAAAAAAATATTTTACTAAAAAAAATAAAAATTGTTCGTAAATCAAGGTAACCATGATTTTTGCTATATTAAGCTAGCCATCAGTAGATCACCAAACAAAAAAGAGGGCCATGCTTTTTTCAAAGAATAAAAATTAAATTGTGTTTTAAAGACCACCAACAGCTAAGGTTATTTGGGCCTAGTCAAAGAATAAAAAAAAAGAGTATTTATTTTTTGCAATTATTTACTAGGTGGGAAGTATAGGACTGGTCATCAGTCGAATTTTTAACTTACAGATCAATGTCAATTGTTGTAAGCGTTTAAATTACCGATACTTACAATAAAGTTATTGCAGTATATAGGATGTTCCGAAATTAGGCCGTTACATTTTCGTTTAATAATGATTTCTTACGTACTATTCTAAGTTTAATGATTTTAAAAAGCATCATTTAAACTTGTCACTAGTCGAATTATTCTATGTACTTTTATATATACAACAATGAGTTAAGTTTAATGTGGTTATAATATAATAATTATTAAATAGACAGTAGCCATTCCACAAGCATATACTTTTACGACTGATTACGTTAAGAAAAGTATATGCTTTGTATCAAATCTTTCGACAGCTTTTTCAAATACTTCTACTTAACCGATTCTTATGAAATTTTGCACACATATTCAGTTCCCGTGACAATATAATATTATGATAATTTCAACTTGGTAACGAGGGACTGATGATGGAATCAGGAGGTGGACAGTTGAAAGGATGATACGGGCCAGATATCAAACTAAAAACTAGAAAATAAAAATAGGTAAAAAACTTTTAAGTGAAACGGTTTTATTTTAAATCATCAGCTGTACCAAAAACTAGAAAATAATTAGGACACAAACCAAGGGGCACTTCGTGCCGCTGCGTCAGCAGAATAAGTATAAATCTGGAACTTTTAACAGACTCAAATAAAAACGTGGGGCGCATAAAAATTTGTATAATGACATAATTATTAAATAAGAACGGCTTGTCTAGAAAAATGTGTTTCAAGCTCACCAACATAAATATTTCAAATGCGCCCCACGTTATTATTTTAGTCTGTTAAAAGTCCCAGATCATTACTTATTCCGCTGCCGCAGCGACACAAAGTGCCCCTTGATTTGTGTCCTAATTATTTTCTAGTTTTTGGTACAGCTGATGATTTAAAATAAAACCGTTTAACTTAAAAAAATTTTACCTATTTTTAACTTCCCATTGGAAGTTATTGTAATGGGTCCGAAAATCTAAATCAAAATGTATAACAAATTTTTATGTTTCAAGGTCACTACACTATTTTTAGAAAGATGTCTCTGTGTGTGTGTGTGTACGTATAGTACGTACGTATGTGTCCATTTCTTTCTAAGACGAAATCTCGAGAATGAAAAATGATATCGACTACGTTAGGGTGCCAATCGACGCGTATTAACGTAAATATGATCTGAAAGAAATTTTTTCAAAATCGGTTCAGCCGTTCTTTTTTCTTAACCAAATAGACTCCAAAAAAATAGATTTTACACAACATCTCGCGAATAAAAAATTATATCGACTTCGTAAGACTTCGAGGCGTGTTAACGTCATTTTGATTCGACATAAATTTTATAAAAATCGGTTCAGTCGTTTTTCTTTTATTATTGTTATAAATAAATAATAATTATGTTTTAATGATTAAAATGATTACTTTTCTGTGTAATATCTAATTTAATTATTATTATTAAATATTTATCAAACTGGGAAGTTCGTCGTGTGGACCTCAAGAGTCGCACTTTAGTCCTAATAAAAGACCCACCTCACGGCTTGTTAAATATTGTCTCAGATCTAATTTGCAAACATCCTGTATAGATATACGCATACGGACATACCATTTAAAATGGACAGTCTGATAAGTGCGCCAGTCAATGAATGCTATTTATTTGTAGCGAATGACTTCACAAACAAATTAACATACAAGGTGACGTCTGCATTTCAATAATAAACATTAGATTATTATTATTGCTATTACTTAGTAGTTATACAACAACTTGACGAGCAAGTAGTATTTCGGTTTGGCTCTGCCGCGCGCCGTGTTTGTTTGTACAGTCGTTCATAAAGTGCAGTCTCGGTGCGGCGCGGAGTCGTAAAAATAAGAAATGAATAAAAACACCAACTGCCCACACAACGCGACAACTGTAATGCGTTGTAATAATAAAATTAAATGACCCACTTATAATAATTAAATTAATAACATTATTAAAAAAACTGTTTTAAATTTAAATAGATTCGGCCGTCACTTGATGTAAATTGATGTTATATACAGATTGTATCAGATTAAAGCTGTGCATAGGGCGTTTTGTGTGCAAGACAGAGATCGATATATAAAGTAATAAGTAAGAAAGAGGTAAATGATCGCTAATTGTAACCGTAAGACTACTGAAATTATTGATAAAATCACAAAACAAAAATGACGCTATCAGGTACAGTAACCACAGTAACTTCCTATTAGCGATCATTTATCTCATTCTTACTTATTGCTTTATATATCAATCTCTGTCTTACGCACAGAACGCCCTATGCACAGCTTTAATTTGATACAATCTGTATATAAATAAAACACGTTTTAATTTATTTACACTTAAAAACTTTATTTTATAATAATTATTTCGCCCGACACAGTGGCTTCGTCAGACACTGATCTTATAAATGCTATGTTATTCTGACGAAATCGGTGTTGGGCGAAACAATGAAGTTATAAAATAAAGTTCTTCAGTGAAAATAAATTAAAAAGTGTTTTATATTTAATTTAAAATGTAAAACAGTTTTATTTCTGTGACAGTGTTGATATATTCAAATAAGATGACCAAATTTAATTAGTTCGGCTTTTATCAAGTGAACGTGTGTTTTTTTAACATTTATCACGTGAACTAGAGGTTATTTTTTTGTTTTAATAAATTGCAATAAATATTTTTGCAATATCAAAGTTTACATACAGGATGTCTTATTTGTGGTGGAATTGCATTGTTAATTTTGTGTTAATGATAGTTGCATGACCGAGTGAGTTCTACTTAAAATATGAAACAAAAAATGTGATAATTTTTTTTATTTTAAAAATAACGGATCCATATTAATCAATATTTTTCGCAGTATTACCTATACAAGATTCTTCTATGTAGGTATTTGATGTCTTATTTCAACTGTACCTATATAATCTATATCTTCGATTTATTAGCAAAATATAGAAAAAAAATGTTTTTAAATTATTTTCATTAATCGAGATTAAATAAATTGCAATAAATATTTTTGCTAATATTATATGATCAAAGTCTTTATACAGAGTGTCTTATTTTTGATGGGACTGCAGGGTCAATTTTATTTCGTAGGTATACCAAAACTAATAAATAAAACAATTCACAATCTATGAAAATTTAAACTAGATACCTCTTACCGTTTGACAGACGGACGGACGGACGAACATCATAGGGAGGGTAATAGGGTTCCATACGGAGGTATGGAACCCTAAAAGATATCATCAAATATAGAAGACATTTTTTTACCAGCTTTTATTTAACTTGCAATGCATGTTAGTTAGTTAGTTTGTGTGTTTGTTTAGGTCAAAACTTGCAAGTCAATTTTGAACGACTTCCACGTATCCGATCGATTTGAAATTTTATACACATATGTATTTCCGATGACAATACATGAATAAATCGTTTTTAGAAATAAATTCAACCCCTAAGGGGTTCAATCGGGGATGTAGGGTTTTTTTGACTAATCAACGCCCAGGCCAAATCACTGAAGCTAGAAACTTGAAATTTGGACAGTTGGTTCCTTTTCTGACGTAAGCATCCAATAGGAAATGATTTCTCGAAATTCAACCCCTACGGGTGTCAAGGGGAATAAAATTTTGAAAGACTAAAATGAACAAAATAAATATTAGCAAAAAAAACTTTTTAGAGACAAGCTTTTATTTAAATGCACTAAAAAGGAAAAAATAATTTTTAATAATAATTTTAAGTTCATAATTATAAAAGCGTCGGTCGTGAACTCTATGATAGTTTAGTATCACGACCCACGCTTTTATAATTATGAACCTAAATTATTAAAAATTATTTTTTCCTTTTTAGTGCATTTAAATAAAAGCTTGTCTCTAAAAAGTTTTTTATTTTATAAACAAAAATTCAAAATTTTGCAAAATATTACAAAACGGCAACAGTTAATTTTTAATTTGAGTTTTTAATTTTTAGTTAATTTGATTTCTACTTCTATCCTAGTTACGAAGTTAATTTGAAGCTCTCAATAAAATTACCCCCATCGAAAATAAAATGCAATGTATAAAAAGATGTTTTGAAAATAAGGTACTAATCATGCTTAAATGTTAAAATTTAATCATGATTTATAACGAACTCAGTGTGTCATATTAAAGGAAAAATTTTATTAAAACAAAATTATATAAAGGTGCGTTTAGATTGAGAGTTAAATTCACCAGGAATAAACAAAGTGTGGCTGGAAGGACGACGTGTAAAATAATTTTGTTTTGAATTAAAAAAATGAATATATTTATAGTAACACTGCAACATTCAAGGTTAATAGAAATAACTTCAAAAACAAGTTTGCGTCTTGCATTTGTAAAACAACAGAACCCTGTTCATTGGCGTCGATTTGTAAAGCAAATAATTTGGTTTTGGTGATAGGATGAAGGCACCGGTTCAGGACCGGATTAAGCCTGGAAAAACTTACAACTTTTTAAAAATTACGTAATCTTTCACACGTAGAACTTCTTTAAAAAAATTCGCCTGTAGGTAGTGATGAGCAAAATTGGTATTGATCTTGCAGCCTTGGTCTTGGTCTTGCGAAAAAGCAAGACCAATACCAAGACTATCATTAGACTAGCAAGACCAAGACCAAGACCTCTTGCAGTCTTGGTCTTTGTCTTGCGAAAAAGCAAAGCAAGACCAAGACTATCATTAGACTAGCAAGACCAAGATCAAGACCGAATGAACAAGCGTGTTAAAAATGTAATTTTGATATTTTTTAACATTTTAATAAAATAATGTATTTTGTTAGTTAATAATAGATTGTGAATTTTTTTAATTTATAACTATGATGATCTTCATGAAGTAAAAAACTAAAAAAAAGACAAAATGAGCAAGACCAAGACTTGATACGCAAGACCAAGACTGAATCAGCAAGACCAAGATCAAGACCAGACATATTTGAGCTAGACCAAGACCAAGACTGTCCAAGGCTTGGTCTTGCTTTGCTCATCATTACCTGTAGGATCGTAGGATCTGTAGTGTGATTCTTGGTCCTTCATTTGGAGTTTACCCGAACCTTTTAGCTTTAAAAATAGCGTTGGGAGAGCGGCAACCGTTTTTAGGCGAGGGGAAACGGTTTTTAATGAAGAGTGCAGGGGGTAACTTCCGGTAGAGATTACTCACCGAATATTTTTTACAGTTTACAAGAATTGTTAATTTTGTTAAAATAAAGTTCTGACAATCGGCGCTTATGACTTTATTGATTTAATACCGTATAGTCCATAAAACAAGTTCATATCCATTTAAATAAGGACATAAATGTTAAATATTAATTAACAATGCATTGAAAAGTCAAATGACTTGCTTTTTAAATGAAATTTAATACAATCAGCTAAATCGCTTCTGGAGTATTGTTTTACAAACTACGGACTCAGTGCTAAAATCTGCAAAAACGGATCGAAAATTATGGGGAAAACGGCAAGCAAATTCAAAAAACGAAGAACACACAGTACGTATTATCACACTGATTTTAGTGTTATCTTAAATTGTAAATAATTTACTTAGAGATATCTAATGTTTAATTAAGTTATGTAAATGTAGATACATTAATAATTATTGCAATTTCCTCTAAGTTCCAATGCATATCAATATGGTACGCCTTTCAGCGTCACGGACTGCTTAAAGTATACATGGTGTCTACTAAACTCGTCTGCTGAAATTCTCGGCTTTTTCACAGATTTTCCTATTTTTGCCAGCTTAAATTACTAGCTAATGCGAATATTTTAATCCGCCGCTCGATTATCCGACGAACTTTGCATTCCGCCGTTTTTAGGATTCCGCACCTCAGAACGAAAAAAACGGAACCCTCATATAGGATCTCTTTGTTGTTCGTCAAGACCTTTTTCGCAGGATTCATTCTTCTTTTGTGCCCGTGTCTTTATAAACAGTTTAATGACTCATCAACTATATTTGGATTAATCAGTTAAGTTTTTTGTGGTATAATATAATAATTATTAAATAGACAGTAGCCATTCCACAAGCAAATACTTTTCTTAACGTAATCAGTCGGCAACCTGCCATCCACGATGGCAGGTTGCCGACTGATTACGTTAAGAAAAGTATTTGCTTGTGGAATAAATCTTCTACTTAAGATGTGGTTACGACAATTATAAAGTAACCAAGTATCCATTTAGACATCAAGCTGTATTTGTGAGCTCATAAAACCATATTTCAACGACACTTCGTATTCACTGGACCGTATTTCTATAATAAACTTCCTAAACACCTTTCCAGTATTTCAAGTTATAATAAGTTTAATAAAGAATTAAAATCATGGCTGCTTTCTGTTGAAAATATTGAATATTTCTTTGATGTTTTGAAGTAAATTAAGTTCAGTTCGTCGATTTTCTAAATTTTTTTTTCTCTTTTATATTTATAATTCTTTTATTTTCAACAGGGACTAATAAATGTTTATTGTAAAGGTGCATCTAGTACGGGGATTCCTTTAGATGTATCCTATAATTTTTTAATAGGAAAAGAACAGATCCCACTCTCGGGGCACTGTGTGAGTAAGTAACTCAACCAGCCGGAAACTGGGAATTTCGGGTTCAAGTCCTGACAGTGGCTTCTGATTTTTTCCTTGTATATCTTAATTGTTTGACGTTTAACATCACGATGGCAGGTTGCCGACTGATTACGTTAAGAAAAGTATATGCTTGTGGGAATGGCTACTGTCTATATAAAAATTAATATAGATTGCCCGGCGGTGTAAAGGGGGTAAAATAATGCGTTACAAAAAATGTGTGGCGCGAATTGTCATAGTCACGCAATAGTTTGTGTTTTGTGTCATGTTAATGTTTTTTTGACAGATGTGACGTCATTATAAAACTATAGTAGTTCTACGTCTTCGGTTGTGCCCCAGGTCCCTTGTCACTTTTTCTCTCTCTTTTTTCTCTTATATTTATATTTATTTTGTTTTCACTTTGATGCTGGCTGACTAAACAATTTACCACACAAAAAAAGGAAAATTAATAAAAAAAAAACTGTTTTTGACCTGCATTCTTAAGTGCTTCCTTTAGGTAACATAAACAACGAATTTTTATTGGCACCTAATTTAATCAGAACGCTCTGGTATAGACCGAGAGCTAGTGACAATTTTTTAGTGTTATTTATTCAAGGCCTTATTTTTGTGAAGATGTTGAGGGAGGCATAAGTGCCCTAAGTAAGGGATTTTGCTAGATAGCGGTATGGGAGGGATGCAGACCGCTCCCAACATGTAACAAAAAAATGGTCACAATTATTATTACTTCAAGGCTTAAATTGTTTGTATAGCTTGTCGGTGACCCATTATAATATTTGCAGATTGATTGGTTAGTATTAAATGGGTGGCAGATCACCCTAAACGTGTCATGTACCCGACGAAATTTATTTTATTAGTTCGGTTCAAATTTTTATATGTTGTTACGGCGACTGTTTTAAGCATATATTTCAATTTGCAGAACAAATGTCAGTATTAAAGCCCCTTGCAGAACGATATAAACACCTAGGCGAGCAAGTTTCCTTCTAAGAGAGAGGGTTAATACCGACATTTTGTTCTGAAAATTGAAATATAGGCTAAAACCAGTCGCCGTAACAACCGAACTAATAAAATAAATTTCGTCGGGTACATGACACGTTTAGGGTGATCTGCCACCCCTTTAATACTGACCAATCGATCTGCAAATATTATAATGGCATTACTGAGTCACCGACAAAACAATTTCAGTCTTGAAGCAATAATAATTGTGACCATTTTTTTTTGTTACATGTTGGGGCGGTCTGCATTCCTCCCATACCGCTATCTAGCAAAATCCCTTACTCAGGGCACTTTAATATGCCTCCTTCAACATCTTCACAAAAATAAGGCCTTGAATAAATAACACCAAAAAATTGTCACTAGCTCTCGGTCTATAATACCAGAGCGTTCTGATTAAATTAGGTGCCAATAAAAATTTGTTGTTTAGGTTACCTAGGAAGCACTTAATAATGCAGGTCAAAAACAGTTTTTTTTTATTAATTTTCCGTTTTTTGTGTGGTAAATTGTTTAGTCTGCCAGCATCAAAGTAAAAACAAAATAAATATAAGAGAAAAAAAAGAGAGAGAAAAAGTGGCAAGGGACCTGGGGCACAACCGAAGACGTAGAACTATTAGTCTATAGTTTTACACATTCGGTCCCAACTGTGCGTAAACTGACAGTAATCGACTGCAGCACCGCGCATTAATTATTCCAGGGATTTATAGTACCGAACAAATCAGTCAAATTTTCAAGTAACGCTTCAGATAAAACATGATAAAGAAAATTAATATAATATGTTTAGTTTTCCTTATCAATTAATCAATATATATTATAAGTAAGTATTGATTAAACGGTAGCATTTAAATCTAAAGTTCTGACCGATAAACTTTGAAAGTCAATAAAATAACATATTGATTTCTATAAATGTCTTGTCTCTAGAATATAAAATTACTGATTTTAATAATAATAATTTGTAGGATCCTCCCTTTCGTAATATTTAGTTTATTAAATTGATTATACAGCATCGATAAGCCTAAAGAAAAATAATATATAAAACGTTTAATTATGTAGGTAGAATAAAAATTATAATATTCCATGAGTATACACATTTGATGCCAACGTGTCAATTATGTATTTCTTTTTCGACAAATAATAATATAGGTAGGTACTCCATTTTTACTAAATGTGTGTTTTCAAGCCACTCCTTTTGACATGAATAACGTCTAATGTATCATATTAGGGTGGCATTTTAGAAATATTAGATGTAACGCAGAGCATAAAATAACATATAAAGTAGGCGGCACTAGTGCTGCCTAGTGACGAGTTTGTGCCGCCTAGTGAAAGTCGGTTGTGTTGGCGGCACAAGAGTTAGAATTTTAATTTTTCGGCATATATTTGTATCTGCAGTCTGCACACTACAGTATGAGGGGTAGACGCGATTATAGAGTTTCATTACTTATTGCATTCATTTAAATCCTTTTTGTAGTGTCTTGCTTTTTACTGTTTTGCAGGTTAAGATTCAAAAGACACCACACTATAGTTTTTAGTTTTTTAATCATTAAATACCTATAATTTAATATTGCGTATTTTTTAATTATCCTTGACGCTTCGCCAGATTTTTTTAGTAGACCTAACTCTCGATAAATTTCCGGGGCATTTTTTTTGGGATAAATTTCCGGGGCTATTTTTTTGGGATAAATTTCCGGGGCATTTTTTTTGGGATAAATTTCCGGGGCATTTTTTTGGGATAAATTTCCGGGGCATTTTTTTTGGGATAAATTTCCGGGGCTATTTTGTTGGAATAAATTTCCGGGGCATTTTTTTGGGATAAATTTCCGGGGCATTTTTTTCGGGATAAATTTCCGGGGCATTTTTTTCGGGATAAATTTCCGGGGCATTTTTTTTGGGATAAATTTCCGGTGCATTTTTTTTTGGGATAAATTTCCGCCCAGTAAAACTTGCTTAAAATATGCTCTGATGTAACGGAAATAGTCGGAAGTGGTTGACATATGAAACAAAACACAGCATGAATATAGGATAGAATATGTTAGTCTCAAACACAGCGAGCCAGATGGCCGTGTGGTAAAGTACGAGTCTAACGACAGGTACAAGCGCCAAGCCTAGGTTCGAATCCCGAAGGCTTTTAATATTTTATTTTATTTTTTTAATAATGAAAACATATTATAGGTAGGTAACAATTTAAAATATAAAAAAATAAAATTACTATTAGAAACTATTATTATTATACTACGAGTACGAGTACAATTATTGGGCTTGAGAATAGCCGAGAGTGTAGCAATGCAGTTGTTTACATGGCGTTGCTATGGTTCCTCTATTACAAGTCCCCAGTTTCCAGGTTCTAGCCCGAGAGCTGGTAAAAGTGTCAATTGGATTTTCAATTTATTATTAAAAAAAAATAATGAATTGAAAATATGAATTGGTGCTAGGCCCAAATAACCTTAGCTGTTGGTGGTCTTTAAAACACAATTTTTTAAAACACGAGTACAATTTTACGAACATTTGATTTTATAAGATAAATAAAAGTGGATGCATTTTTTTCCATGACAACGAATACAAATTATGTGTGTTTAACGGTATTCACGCCTTCTGTCTGTACCCGCGATATAGACATAACCACTTTTTTATTGTGTATGTTTTAAAGACCACTAACAGTTATAAGGTTATTTGGGCACCAATTCATTATGTTTTTTTTTAATAATAAATTGAAAATCCAATTGACACTTTTACCAGCTCTCGGGCTAGAACCCGGGAACTGGGAACTTGTAATAGAGGAACCATAGCAACGCCATATAAACAACAGCACTGCTACACGCTCGGCTATTCTCAAGCCCCCACTTTTTTTCTTAAAGTTGACTACAATACTCTATGCATTTTAATGTAAACATTTTTTACCAATTTATATTGGTGTATCCACGTTGGATTGAAATCAAGTTTTCCTGTCGAGCGTCTATATTCTATAATCTACAATAAAGAAATCAAGTTTATGCAGTCGATTTCAATTAAAAAGCGGTTTAAATTATGCCCAATAATAACTTGTAAGCAAACGCTATAATATATCTATATATTAAATTTGCACTCGGGCAAAGCCAGGCCGGGCCAATAGTTTGTATATAAAAACTCTCGCACGTGGCGTATTCGTTAGTATAATGGGCAAACAATTGAACGTCTACTGATATGCACTGTTGTTGAACTGAATGAAACTGTGCTATAATTTTATATTTATTTGCACTGTACTGATTTACAAGTTTGTATTGTGAATCGACCTTCACAATATTTCTGCATACTTATAATTGAAACTTTCATTCCAAAGCCCACTCATTGATTCCCAACATTATCCTTTCTGGTTTTCCCACACAATTTACCTATTAGTCCAAAAGGTCGCGGTCAAAAATTGCAAGAATTTTGTGAAGGCCAATATTTTGAGAATAGATAGTATTTAGGGCGTAAATAAATATACTAGTCAGCGGTCGGTACGCTTTAAAAGGTGTAAAAAACTAGTGTTTTGTAAAAGCTGAAATTTTGTATTGGGATCCGTCAAATGGGTGGAACTTAAAAAACATGGCGCAAAGGAGGGGAAATTTTATATATGGGGTATACTTTTGCGTGTAATTTTGTGATTTTCAAAGTGATAATAAATAATAAATATAAGTGCAATTTGCAATTGGGCCGGTACGAATCCTAAACAAAGGAATTTCGTTGAAGGAGAACGGATTCTCAAAGCCGGACATATTATCAAATGTGTGAAAAAAACAAGATAACTGAGCTGTCAAAAGTAGTAATCTTTACGGCATATTGCTTAAAAACATCAAAATTAAAAGAAAATCTCCACGAAATTAATCATCCGTTCAATGCTTCTTTAAGGCAGGGTTAGGTAAATAATGTAAACACATAACTGCAACATAATATGTTATATTGTAATAAGTAGGTAAGTTACTAACCTCAAAATATTTGTATACAAAATTAGTCCTATAAATTTGTCAATCATCAAATGATTTTACTATTGTAGTACAGTATGATAATAAGTACCGTTTTGTACCTATGTAAACATTATATAAGCAATCTAAGCTCCGTTGCTATGGATACATTAATATTTTACATGAATTGACGTCACGCGGTGTTTTAAGTCACGTGACAAATAGATTAAAAAGATTTTATTTATTAATTTAAATATGTTCACGAAACTTAATTAATAAAAATAAAAATTCTAATAAATATTTTAGAGGATAAACTTTCATTATAACAAAGTTTTATATTAATCACTGTCCACTTGAATGTACCCTATTCTTGCAATTTTTGACCACGAGCTCTTGGCTATAATATAGTCTGACATAATGAACAATATTTACGATTAAAATAGTAATAGCTAAATGGACAAGGTACTGCAGCCACGACTTATTTTGTCATAATTTATAAGCGTTAGACAGCATTGCATCTAACATTTGATTGAAATTCCGAGTACATCTTTCTAGTAAATAATAGCTCACGATACGGCTATAAAACAGTTGGAGGTGGTAGATATTACGAGTAATAGTTAGATAATAAATAACTACGCAAAAAAACAAAAATAAAAACAAGCCGTGAGGTGGGTCGTTTATTAGGACTAAAGTGCGACCCTTGAGGTTCACACGACGAACTTCCCAGTTTGATAAATATTTAATAACAATAATTAAATTAGATATTACACAGAAAAGTAATCATTTTAATCATTAAAACATAATTATTATTAGTGTATTTGCCATATGGCACATACACTATTGGCGTCGGTCGGATGGCGGGACCTAGGGGTCGGACCAAAATTTCTCGACGTTTCATAGCCTCCTGAACACTTTGGCACCATTTTTGGAAATGTTTATATATATATGTATATATATATGTATATATATATGTATATATATATATATTTATATATATATGTGTTAGCACGATTACTCTCGAAAGACTCAATCGATTCTAACGAAATTTGGTACACACGTTGGAATCCATCACCGCACGGAACCTATTTAAAATGGGCTCAATCGAACCATTTTAAGGATGGGTTTTAGGGGTTGAAAAATGTTTTTGGGCCCAAAAATACCGAAAAAATTCTCAGAATTGTTTCAAAATTGAAATTTAACTTTTTAGTAAAGATCAAAATGTGCTGCTAAAATTTTAATTAAATCGGCCCGACAGGACCGGACTTACAAATTTTATGAAAACACTGGTTTGCGGATAGTGATTTACTTACTGAAGGGTGTATTTAATTTGGTACAGAGGTTGCATTGATAATAATATTGAAATGAAGAAAAAAAATATTATTTTAAGGGATGTATTAAGGGGTTAAATTTTTTATTTTCTCCAAAAACAAACTAAGTTTACGTATTAAAGCCACAAAGCCTGTATTAGCAAATACACTATATTGTCGGCAGAGTTTTGGCACTGCGACCCGAGTTTTTTATTTTTAACAATAATTAAAAAAAAAAAACGGCTGAACCGATTTTTATAAAATTTATGTCGGATCAAAATGACGTTAACACGCCTCGATTGACACCCTTACGAAGTCGATATAATTTTTTATTCGCGAGATATTGTGTAAAATCTACTTTTTTGAAGTCTATTTGGTTAAGAAAAAAGAACGGCTGAATCGATTTTGAAAAAATTTCTTTCAGATCATATTTACGTTAATACGCGTCGATTGGCACCCTAACGTAGTCGATATCATTTTCATTCTCGAAATTTCGTCTTAGAAAGAAATGGACACATACGTACGTACATACATCGTTCTAAAAATAGTGTGATGACCTTGAAACATAAAAATTTGTTATACATTTTGATTTCGATTTTCGGACCCATTACAATAACTTCCAATGGGAAGTTAATAATAAGAAAAATATAGCAGAAAAAACTGAGTAAAGGATTTTTTCCTTGTATATCCTACCAATTGTTTGACGTTTAATATCATGATGGTAGGTTGCCGATTGATTATGCTAAGAAAAGTATATGCTTGTGGATTGGCTACAGTTGATTTAATAATTATTATATTATTGTCCACAATTAACTCATATGTAGTATTTGATTATAAATATTTTTGTTTCTTTACAGGTCTGAATTGGAGCAAACGATTTTCATCAGCTCTGTCGTTACAACGTTTAAAAATGTTTAGATCTGATGGCTTATCGACAGGTGTCAACAATTCACCAATGTTGACCAAACGTCAGCCATCTCTCGATGGATCCATTAATCAATATCAAAAACCGCACTTGGACATCAACAAGTGGTTGGAGTTCCTTGATTTAATTCAATACAAGTCTATATTTAGCCAATTTAATGGAGTTGAAGATCTTCTTTATCATTCAGAAGCCGAAATCAAAGAAATAGGCGTTAGAAATTCAGCTCATCGAGCCAGGATTGTGTCGAATCTGTTGTCTTTGAAGGCGAAATATGAAAATGGTAAAGTTTAACGCATTTTAAATTACACGCCATTTCAAAAATCATTTTAATTCCCTATTGAGTCAGATATGGTAAAAATCAATTGCATTTTATACCGTAACTTTTTTAATGATTTTTTTATTTTATTCGGATGTCGTTAGCAGTGAGTATAGTGACTTTCTGAAAACTGAGCCAATTATATCCAATATGCCATATGGTAAAATCCAATTGTATTTTTAATTAAAGATCTTTTGATATTTTTAAAATTTGAATCGGATGTCGTTAATTTATGAACACATATTACTGTCACCAGGTCAACAAACCATGTGAATCAATTAATTAAATCCAGAAATTGATAGAATACAGTTATTGTTAGTGTTGCCGTCTAGACAAGACAAGACAAAACTTTCAAAGTCTTGTCTTGTTTTGAAATATCAAGACAAGACTTCAAGTCTTGTCTTGAAATCTAAGTCTAGATTAAAAAACTCTTGTCTTGTCTAATATCAAGACTCTAGATTATTTTCAAGTGTCTAGATTAACCGAGTGGTTTACTTTACCTACTACTACTTAGTTGAAGGGAATGTGGAAAAAACAAGTTATGTCCTTCTGACAAATTGCTGAGTAAATTGAATTTAAAGTTATTTACATTCCTTGTTGTTTTGCCATCCAATAATTTTAAGTTTTAAAATACACGGTGACCTACCTATTTCTTTTACCCCACAATTTACCCAGTGCTGAATACCGTTACGGTCTATCAGATGGCACTAACAGCTCAAAAATCAAAAAAAATATGACATACCCTGTTCTTTCCCCATTCCCTTCAGTTTATCTAGACTCTTGAAAGTTGTCTAGAGTTTTGGCAAGAGTCTTGATCTAGATAAAGCAAGTCTTGTCTTCTTTGAAAATTTCTAGACAAGACTTTTGCAAGTCTTGTTTTGAAAATCTAGACAAGACAAGAGTCTAGAAAGTCTAGATCTAGAGGCAACACTAGTTATTGTTAAAATTTATACTATATATTGACTATATTTAGCCACTGCTTCGCTGATGTAAATTTCGGTTTTGACGGGAACATTATTTTAATTATATACATTAAATCCCTACAAATTAAATTGTTGTGTGCAAAATTTCATCAAAATAGGTCCTGCACTCACTACTCAGTCTCGAGTGACACTTGTACAAATAAATAGACAAACAGACGGACGCCCGGGCATATAAATTAAAGTTTTGGTAACGTTTTCTTATCCAGATTTGATAATATATAAATAGGTATTCCAATTATTCAAAGCATCATGGGAATTGTGTCAAGTTGTAGCGCCATCATTAGTATGTCAAGAAAACTAAAATCAGTCAATAGTATTAAAGAGTGAAGTTAGTACTACTGTGAAATATTAAATTACATAATGGACTCTAAATTATTAGGAAAAAATCATTTCATCAACTATTGTCACAGTCGGGATTCAAACCCGAATTTTTCCACTATCGCAGCGGATTGAGCTATCATTTACTCAACCGTGACAAGTTTTGATAAACTTATTTCCCCATATATGCAGAGCGCATTTATAATTTCACTTCATGCGAGAGTTGATAATTTTATCAAGGTGTAGATTTAGAATCATCTTACATGTGAGAGCTATGCATGCATTTTTGTAAATATTTTATTAATATTGTCGCCGTGCCATGGTTAACATACTAAACTAATGGAACTATGGTCTATTTTTGCTATTTTTTTTTTAATTATAAAAATATATTTAAAAAATTACAATGGATGTATTTTGTAAAAATAAAATAAATACACAAACACTTAAAAAATTCTACACATTTCTTAATCTCAACGATTGTTTCGGGTTTCTAGCCCATCATCAAGAGAGTTCAAACTAAAACTAGAAACCCAAAACGATCGTTGAGTTTAATAAATGTATAGAATTTTTCAAGTCTTTGTGTATTTAGTTTATTCAATCGCGTTCTACCAAGTGCCTATAGCGATAATTCTATTGAAATCTGATGTATTTTGATTCAAGAAATTAGCAATAAGTCATTAGTTTAGTATGTTAACCATGGCGCGGCGCCACTATTGAGTATGTTTAGTTTTCTTGATACATTAATGATGGCGCCACAACTTGACACAATTCCCACGATGTATTGCATGATTGGAAATTGGAATATCTATATATTATCTTGATATCATTACAATATATCCGAATATTGTGAAAATCCCGCAAGAAAACGAAATTAAATATTATAAAGATTCCATTACTTTGTTACCTTATACATATCATTAATTTTTTTAGGATTAAGAAGACACAAACCAGGCATCAATCAAAGACACAGTGTCGCAGTTGACGGTAGAAGAAATGCCCGAATTATTGATAGTACGTAAGTATTAAAAAACATTATTTTAGATATTATCTTTGAATTAAATAGAATTAAAAAAAATTAATTACCAATAGGAAAACAGTAATGTCGTGGGAATTCAGGCGTTGTGTGTTTTAAAGACCACCAACAGCTAAGGTTATTTGGGCCTAGCACCAATTCATATTTTGAATTCATTATTATTTTTTTTAATAATAAATTGAAAATCCAATTGACACTTTTACCAGCTCTCGGGCTAGAACCCGGGAACTGGGGACTTGTAATAGAGAAACCATAGCAACGCCATGTAAACAACAGCATTGCTACACTCTCGGCTATTCTCAAGTCCAATTCAGGCGTTTATGAGCTACATTCGTTCAAATAGGCAAGCGAAAATTCTAGGTGATTGAAAAACGAAATTATAGACAGTGCCATTATTATGTTATAAGTATAGGATGGAGCTGAATAAAATAGCAAACAACTTTTTCTAATATCTTTTTATTGAATTCTTGGAAAATTGTCACATTAATTAGTAGCGACAATTTTACAGAGATTATTTCTTTTAATGACATTTAAACTCTGGGCGTCAGCCGTCAGGTTATTACTTTCGTTGCTGATATTTTCTAGAGTCTGGGGATTGTTGACAAATTATCCCACAAAACTAAATCAGGTGCCATCAAATCATGCGATCTCGCAACTCGCAGGTCCTACGAGACATTCTCACTAGTTTAGTATTACTGATGAGTTTTTTTCATGAACATTTTAATTTAACAATTTCAGCCAGGGGAGGATCTGGGTTTTTCGGGTCCTAGGGCTTATTGAAGTCCAATGGGGTTCAGAATGAAAAAACGGAACTCTCATTTTTATCTTACAATAAGTACTTAATACTAATGAAAAATAAAAATGTATGATAATAATTCCATTTTTGTGGGGGCCCAGGGCTTAAGTCCTTAAGTCCCTATGTAGATACGCCCCTGGTTTCAGCACGTTCTGTAGACGTTATCACCCCATAAGAAATTTTTCCCATTTCTCTAGTCCAGAGATGTCAAAAAAAAATCATTTGCAACAGTTATTTTCGATTCACGTCTGTTAGTTTATTCTGCCCCACCCGTTATACTATTATTTATAATTAATAATATTGCACATAGTATTCTGGCTTTGCTAGCGGCAACACGTCAAAGCTTCGCTTATAGTGGATTGCAAGATTAATAGCTTTAATAACTGATGTCCATTATAACGCACGCGCTTTTAAATTATCAACTGAAAATAAACGCAGACGCCTTTCGGCGTTCTTCGACGTCTAACGTACTAACTAAACATTCGTATAACTTCGGCATTTCTACGTCGACGCTTCTGTATCAAAAGTACATAATTTACATAGTATTATGCAAGTTTTAACGGTTGTAAACTGTTCGGGTGCTCTGAGTTTATCATTTATTAATACATTACTCGATTTGTTTCGCTCGGTCGCTAGTTATTATAACCTAAGCAAAGTATCACCTATCGAAAAGTGAAAAAAAAATTGAAATCGGTTCAGTAATTTCTGAGATTATCCCTGATTTTCATCCGAGCGAAGCCGGGCCGGCCTGTTATTATAGTCTCCGTTCTAAATCAAAGTATCACCTATATCGAACAGCGAATTTTTTTTTAATCGGTCTTCTGGGATTACCTCCGATTTTCACCCGGGCGAAACCGGGCCGGCCAGTTTCAATTATACATCTAAACCTTCCTCGTGAATCAATCTATCTAATCGTGAAAACTGGAACAAAATCCGTTCAGTATATATACTGAACGGATTTTGTTCCAGTTTTCACGATTAGATAGATTGATTCACGAGGAAGGTTTAGATGTATAATTGAAACTAGCCGACCCGGATTCGCCCGGGTGAAAATCGAGGGTAATCGCAGAAAACCGATTTCTCTCTAACTATAGTTAGAGAGAAATCGGTTTTCTGCGATTACCCTCGATTTTCACCCGGGCGAATCCGGGTCGGCTAGTTATTATAGCTTATGTTCATCTCCATTGCGAAAGCTACCCGTGTGCAAAATTTCACAAAGATTGGTTGAGTAGTTGAGGCGTGAAAACCGAACAAACAAACAAACTAACTAACTAGCTTTCGCATTTATAATATTACTAGTTAGGATTGTGATTGTAAAAATACAGAGCTGGCCCTAGGTCAGGGGTCGGCAGCCTGCGGCTCTTATGATGTCAAGATGCGGCTCTCCAGTTCCATGCGCAAATATTAATAATTATATTATTTTATTTTCAAAACTCATAAAAAACATTATACTGCAAAAAAAACTTTAAACAGGATAAAAACACTCAACAGAGAACAGTGAGAATATAAGTGGAGTAGAGAGTATACGGACAGCTGACATTTTTTAAATGTGGCAACACTGTTCTGTTTGTTTAGTTATTCTAATCAAATACCATAATATTGAAATAAAAATGTTAGTGGCTCTTTAAAAACTAGGAAATTTTGTAAATTGTAACTTTTGGCTCTTCCGTCTCAAAAGGTTACCGACCCCTGCCCTAGGCTACAGACAATTAATTACTAACTGTTCAATACTGAAAAATTATACTCAGTCTTGAATGGTTAGTAATTAGTTGTCTGTATCGCCTAGGGCCAGTTTTGTCAGAATTCAATATTTGAAGACGTCATAAAAAATTACCGAAAAAATTCAACATACACCATTTGTCTTACAGATAACCGATTATTAACCGTTCAAAAACTGCATATCGGGAACAAAAGTCGTCAGATCAATACTGTTACATATATGTATAACTTATATACTGTACCTATGTACAGAGGTGCCCAGACAATGCGAAAAGAGGGTGGTTTTGGTATCGCGCGAAGGGGTGTGTTGTGTATGTACTTCGTATCTACCTCACTATTTTAACCACTATAATATTTTCATTCAATATTTTAACACAGGGTTACTATTTTTACAAATCTACAACTAGCTTGCTTCACGTTTTCGAAAAAAAAGCTTCGACATTATTTGTATATTATGGTAACAATGTAATTATTTATATACCTAGTGAATGTGTTGTGTGCATAAAATTACTGACAATAAAAATATAGGTACTCTTTTTTTATAAATTTATAAAATTAAACAATAATACAGTGTAATGTCAGCCGTGTGTGTTTTGTTTAAAATATACAGGGGATTTAACAAATGACTGACTGTTCGATGTGTATTCTTATGTGTTTCTAATAAAATCTTGCGGCTTCATTTTAAAGTAAGTCCGTATGCATTTAAGACTATTGTAGCCTGTTTTTTCTTCTTTTATTTTAGTCTGATCAACAAAAATTTTTGTACTCCCACTGGCTTGCCAAGTTGGGTGGAAAATTCTAAGCATCTTATAATTGTTTTTCAAAAATATTGTAGAAATAAATAAATTTTGAATAACGAAATAGCATAGAACCAGTGTCAAATATTAAATATAAATATTAATGCATTGATAACGAAAATACATTTTTTTAAATGTTGCAAATTTTATTAAAAATGATTTTGTACAAATATTACGCCCTGATATCGAAAATGCATTTATAAAAAATGATTCGAAAGTCAAGGTTCTTAGTTCAATCGATCCTAAAAAAAATGTTTATTTGTATTTTTAATAAGTTTTTTCCTAAGACGATTTTGAAATTATAAAAAAGTGAACACTCCTATAATAATATTTATTATTAATAAGAAGCCAGCGATACCGCATGCAAGCCATATTATGTAATATTATATGTATTATCAATTATGTATGATTTTAGAGTTTGCGAATGCGCCCAAGATCGGTAAAGTAGTAATCTTGATAAGTAGGTATACTACTTAATATAAAAACACATCCACTTTTATTTATCTTATAAAATCACATGTCCGTAAAATATAACAAAAAAAATAATTGTAATTTTATTTTTTTTATATTTTAAATTGTTATCCAATATTTATATATTTTCTTTATTAAAAAAAAATTGAAAGCCTTCGGGATTCGAACCTGGGCTTGGCATTTGTACCTGTCGGTAGACTCGTACTTTTCCACACGGCCACCTCGCTTACTACGTCTGACACCTTAACATAGCTATATATGCTGTGTTTTGTTTCACATGCCAACCACTTCCGACTATTTCCGTTACATCTAACATTTCTAAAATGCAGCCCCAGTATGAGACATTAGATGTTATCCACGTCAAAAAATACAGTGGAATCTCTTCATAACGATAACGATTACTGCGAATTGACAAACAACTGTCGATGAATAATTATTTGGTTTGCATGTGATTTAATGCACATGGGCACCGCCAGAGGCAAAATGGGGCAGTTCTCCCTGGAAAATGACCGACCGGTATCAAATCCATATAGAGATATCATAGATAAGTGTATTTATTCAATTGAAGAATTTTTGGAAATGGACATAATACAGTATAAGTATAGTTTAAACTCGATGTACCTGACGCATTATACTATTGTATTGGTTTTTAATAAAGAAATTTATTATTATTATAGTAGGGGAGTCATAGGCACAACTGGAGGTGACAGTGTCAGGTTGGAAAAGAGAGATAGAAAATGGATAGTTTCTCTTTTCCTTATCTTCTGACACATTTGTGAACTTAAAAATGTATAGTAGGAATTGTTAATTTACATCTGTAACCATGGTAATGTATTTGTGATAGAAAAAGATAGAAGTACACTTCTATCATCCATCTCTATCTTTTGCATCGACACTTTTTTAGGTGGCTTACCTCTTCTATCTATGATATTTCTATGATCAAATCACCGTAAACATGCGTATTATTTTTGTAAATGGCTTTCATCGCGGCTAAAGAAGTTTCACTTCAAATAATTCCACTGTATTAAAATGTTAAGAAGTGATAATTCATGTTTTGTAATAATTATGAATGGGATATTAGTCACAGGTTTTGCCTCATAGCATTTTCCATTCATTGCACTTTTATGCACTGGATGTGTTTCCATCGTTTGCTGTCACGTAATGATAACAAAGGATAGAGATATATTCAGGGCAAAAAAGTGTAATGCTATCAGTTTTAAAGTGCATGTGTGGTCAGGGCCAGCGCAGGAATTTTATACACACATTTTTTTCTACATCGAAATAATCCATTTTTTAAATTTTGCCGCTTCTCTACTGTTTCACCGCTCTACTTCGTAAGTGATTTTGGATTTTTACCCGACTGCGCGACGCAAAGGAGGGTCTTGTGTTTATCAGTCTATGTATGTATGTATGTTTGTTCCTTTGTGGCACTCTAGAGACCAAACGCGTGGGCCGATTTTGATGATTTTTACGTCAATCGATTTGTCTTAACTGTTCGAATGTCACTAAAGACATGACAGTAATCAAAACTTAATATGACGACAATAAAAAATTAAAAAACCCGACGGCGTAAAAAAAACTAAAAAGAAAAAAATTAAAAATAAATTAAAAAATCAAAAAACCCGATTGGGTAAAAAAACTAAAAAGAAAAAACAAGTTCAGTACTAAAAAAATAAATTCTAATGTGGAACATAGCGATTTTAAACAGTCGGGACCCATTATTGAAAAGATTTGCGCCGATCTAGATTTCTTATGGGTCCCGACTGTTTAAAATCGCTATGTTCCACATTAGAATTTATTTTTTTAGTCCGGAACTTGTTTTTTCTTTTTAATTTTTTTTACGCAGTCGGGTTTTTTGACTTTTTAATTTATTTTTTTCGTTACTTAATAAGCAAAGAGCAGACATTTGCCGCCCTATGTGCAAATTAACCAAATGCACAGTGGGTTACGCCGGCCCTGTGTGTGGTTATGATTTTAACAACATATACCGAAACACACACGATTATTCCTAGAACGTTTTTTACTTTGTGCTAATTGCCATCAGTTTTTTTAAATTAAATTATGAATCACAATGTATTTTTCTAATATCATATCCAATATTAAACTATTTGTTTATGAATTCAGTATGTAAAATGTATTTTAAATTACAAGAAAGCAATATGGTCATATTATGGAGTCAGCTTAAATTTTGCTTGGTTTTCAATAGCCAGTATATTTGTGTTTCGTAACATTTTTAATAATTAATAAATTAATGACCAATTACGTATTTAAATTTAAAAAAAAATATTAATTTTTTAATTTTTTCTAATAATTTAACATAAATAATATTGAAAAACGAAAAGAAATTTTTTTTTAAAGCCATAGATAAATTACTAAAAATTAATTAAAATGTATAAAAATTTAAAAAATATCACGTGACTTCAAAACGCGCCAGGAATGTTTGTGACGTCGTTATGTTAAAATTGGTGTGCATTTGTTGGTATTTGTGTATATTATGTATTACACATACTATCAAAAATAATAAATTTTTAACTTGGTAACCATGGATATAAAGACCATAGATAACATAATGACATCACACGCGTTCGGATTCTTTCGGCGCGTCATCGGAACTGAGTTTAAAAATTAATTTTTATTTAAATATAACTTTTTAATTAGTAAGCAAAAAAATTAAATAAAAACAGTTTTGCTATAAAACTTGTATGTGGTCTTTCCATTTAAGTAAAAAAAAAATTCTTTCAAAAACCAAATTCAAACAGACAAAATTATAATACCAATAAGTATTTAAAAACTCTGCGTTTTTCATATTAAATTTTCATTCAGTCTTTTTGTCATTTACCTAATTTTTTTGAATTTTTAAAGATTATTTTTGACATTTATATTATTAATAAATTGTTATAGACCCCTAGAAAATTGTTAATTAAATTAATTGTAGATTATAGACGCATCGACAACTCAGGTCATTAGCGTCTTCAACACAACAAATAATCCATGTGTATATTACAATCCGCCAGCCGGCATACACAAACCTACTAGTACGAGCTCGGGTCCCTGGGAGCGCTAATTCCCAAAGAACATTGGAATGCAATTCGCGACAGCAACCACATTTCAATGTCTCCCCTGGGGGATAGAAAATTGTTATTTTATCGAAATTTTATCAATAATTTAGAAATTTTTTTTTTCAGAACCGATCTGCTAACAACAAACGGTGCGGTACAAAGCAAAAGTTTAGGCGATCTTATAATGGTGAGTATTTTTTGTCGATATCGTTAAGAAGTTAAATATTATTGTTCACAAATTATTAATAACTAGCGGCCCGGTCCGACTTCACCCGGGTGCTATGAATGTATGATTTTCACCTATCGGACAGTGAAAAAAAAATTGACATCGGTTCAGTAATTTCTGAGATTACCTCCGATTTTCACCCGGATGATGTCGGGCCGGCCAGTTATTATAGCCTATGTCCTATAGCAAAGTATTACCCTTGGAATCACCTGTCGAATAGTGAAAAAAAAATTGAAATCGATCTTCTGAGATTACCCCCGATTTTCATCCGGGTCTGCCAGTTCCAAAAGGAATCACACTCACTTTTATTAATATCAGCCGAACTACTGAACCGATTTAAGTAAAATTTATATGGGACTAACTTCGAGGTATACCCTATCCAATAAAGCAAGAATCGTTAAAATCGGACCACTCTGTAAAAAGTTATGCTTGGTCATAAATTAAAAAAAAGGAAAACAAAATAAGATACTTAGACGTCGACTTGAGAACCTCCCTCCTTTTTTTGAAGTCGGTTAAAAATATGATCAAAATTAAGCAGCAACAAGTGTATAAATGCATTTAATTTTTAATAATGACTTACCCAGTGTAGTAACACAGCACCGTTTACCGTTGATTGAATCGTCAAATAATTAATTAGTTTATACAGCAATATCGGACCCTGGTTGAATTTGAAATGTTTACGATTAATTTGACTGTCCGTAAAATCGAAAAAAAACGTTTTATTAACACTGACGTTACAAAACAACAGTTTTAAAATCACTTTTTAGGGTTCCGTATACCTCCGAAGTCCGAACGGAACCCTATTACTGAGTCTACGAGTACGATGTCCGTCACAAGGCTCTAGATTCTATCTCACAAACTGTATTAATTAAAAAGAAAAACTATTTTTTTTAGATTTTTAAACCTATCACTTTAAAACACTACAAAACGCATTCGTTATAAAAAAAATATGACAGATCCTTTAACATTTTCATTTTTTTATTAAAGAATTAATACAGATATTGACATTGTAGGTTAGTTTAGGTTACTCGATAAAAAACTGAGGCAATAAGCAACTACTTATCAAGACTGTTGAGTGTTGAAGATGATTGCTTTTTAGACATGACCTAAGCGAAGCTAGAAGCGCCTATATACACTCGCTTTTTAATACTATGATTTTTATTAGAATAGAATAGAATAGAATAGAATTTTATTGTTTGTGTTTAACCATAAATATGGTGTACAAAAGGTCAGAAATAAACGTTAATAATAAGGCACATAAAATTACATAGGTTAAAATTGTAAAATACGATCATTTAAGAAATCGTGATTGTTATAATAACATTTATTAATTAAAAGTTCTTTCATTTTTTTTTTAAATTTAGGCAGAGGTAACCTTAGCACGTGTACCGGTATAGTATTAAATATATCAACTGCCATATGATATACATTCTTTGCAATAAAAGATTTAGTTGTTGCTGGTTTATATATTTTGTTATTCTGTCAGTGTCTGGTGTGATGACTGTGTACCGTCGCTACATCATTATAACTATCACGATTACTCTTGACAAGTAAAGCCGATTCTAAGATGTATATCGATGGTAAAGTTAAAATTTTATATTTTTTAAAATAAGGGGCACAAGAGTCCCGAGAATTTAGATTTAAAATAGCTCTAATACACATTTTTTGTAATTTAAAAATAATAATTGCATTACTGGAGTTTCCCCATAGGGCAATGCCATATCTCAGCAGAGGAAATACATATCCATAATACGCCTGTAAACACTTCGCGTGGTTTTTGACTGTCCGATTTGTCTAACTAGTATAATTATAAATTATCAACTGTATTAACTATTAATCGCTTGAAAATAAATTTAAGAAATATTGTCCGATTTAAACGACACAAAAGATCTACTCGGGATTCAAAAACACAATTTTATCCAAAAACTACCACGATAAATAATTAATTATGATCATTTATCAGTACCTAATCACTAAATGCGGTCTCTTGACTACCTATCTGAAACATTTTTTTACAGGCTGAGACATGAAATTATTCACAAAAGCGTTGCATAACATTTCAACTCGATCGCATAGGTTCAAAATTACATCATAGAGACACAAGCCGATTCTTTTTATAAGTTAACAAATTATTCAATAAAATAACTCTTATTTGTCCCAGTTCCCATTTATTTTAATTATTTTCTTCAAATCGAAAATGATATGTATTTAAATGTAGATAAACGTGATCTACTAGAGCTTTCGAACATTTTAAATCCTTTCACAGCTAATAATTGAATTAAAAAAACACTTATTTAATGGAGAAACGTAATATAATATGGCAGCAGGCGTATTAGCTACCTAAGTTATCATTAGTTATTTAGAAAAACGAGCGAGAAATCAAGTTTTTTCCCTTCTGACAGCATGCACACTTCTTTACAGTTCTGGTTCCTCTATGATTTGAACATCAGCATTGTCAACGATTTATTATTTTAAATAAACTTATTCAGTACACTACTACGAACTGCCCACAGACCGAGGTAGTTATATAGCTGGCGCCCCTAGTGGTCAAGTTTAAAGGTGCCCATCTCCATTACTAAATTTAGATTTTTTGATGTGAAACATCTTATGTCGGGCAGTGAACAGCCGCGTGAGGGGAAATATGCAACGAAATTTCTGGTCCGCTCCTTCGCTGCTGTTCTCCCCACCACTGCGGCACTTCTCTCTCGGCTTCCGCGCGCTCGGGCACGGGAAGAGAGAGAGAGAGAGAGAGTATACATACGAACGTACTGTAAAGCAAAAGTATATGTATACACGTATAGGTATGTAATATAGATACTTCGCTGTGTATTTAGTTTCGTTTCTGGCTCAGGCGTGCTCAAACGCCGCAACCGCGTCTGTTACAGTGCAGTATATAGGATTACGTCAGCATAACAGTTAGTTGCTGCTTTTGAAAAAATATATACTACTACATAGAGAATACCACCGAGTTCAATAACGTTTTATTTGATGTTTCACATCTGTCGGGGGTCCCGAGACCCACACCCATTTTTTGTAAAGGAAACCTGCCAAATACAAATTGTTCCCTCCACTATTTTGTCATCGATATTTTTAAACGGTGTTCCTTTATGATTGCAGGAAGACAAGGTGGACGTTTCCAACGACAGCGTGGCCTTAAAAAAGGCCCTCGAATGGGAACTGTCACTGGACACTCGCGATTTATGCTCCCACGCTTGGTACCATGGCAACATACCAAGAACTCGAGCCGAAGAGATAGTTGAACGGGATGGAGAGTTTTTGGTCCGAGATTGCACTTCGCAGCCGGGGAACTACGTGCTCAGTTGCAGAACTAAAGGACAGCCATTGCATTTCGTCATCAATAAAGTATGATACTAGAAACACAACACTAGAATAATGACACCGAAACGTCATCACTCGACAACGGTTATTGTTCCGGTCTCCGCCCACTCTAATTCATACACGCCGTCTATGGTAAAAACCATTAGAGAGCAGCAGAGAGGGTAACGGTTGTCAAGCAGACAGGCCGTTGCTAAATGAGGGCGGTGCTTTGCCGCCAATAGGCTGATGACGTCGCTGTGTCATTCTAAGAGCATCGGGCTATACTTACGTATTGCTTAATGATAATAATTCAGGGCTTGAGAATAGCCGAGAGTGTAGCAACGCTGTTGTTTACATGGCGTTGCTATGGTTCCTCTATTACAAGTCCCCAGTTCCCGGGTTCTAGCCCGAGAGCTGGTAAAAGTGTCAATTGGATTTTCAATTTATTATTAAAAAAAAAATAATGAATTGAAAATATGAATTGGTGCTAGGCCCAAATAACCTTAGCTGTTGGTGGTCTTTAAAACACAATTAATTGATAATAATTCATCATCATCGTTAGATTTCGGATAGTAAGATCTCCTAGCCCCTCATTTCTAGTGTGCGTTAGTTTTAATTACGATAGCAACTCGTATTAAAAGCGTTGTATTTGATTCGCCGCTCACTGTAAATTAAAGGCTGGCAAATATCTGAAGTGTAATCGATAATCATCATCAGGCCTGAATAAAATTAGCGGGCAACCAGGCAAATGCCTAATGTATCAGTGCTTTACGGGGCTATTAAAAAATAAAAAATGTTAAAATATTGAATTTAAGGGACTTGGGCTGATCCAAGAAGTTTTTGGTTTTTTGATTGCTATTCTGGACCTAGTCATCATCGTCATCCAAATTAGATAAATTTTATCTGTTGTCAGTTCTCGATGTGTAATATTTTCCTAATGTATGGTATTTTTTAGGTAATAATTCAACCGGATACAGTATACGAACGAGTACAATATCAATTTGAAGACGAAGCATATGACACAGTTCCAGATCTGATAACTTATTATGTCGGATCAGGTAAACCAATATCGGTTGCGTCTGGTGCTCGTATCCAATATCCCAGAAACCGTATGTATCCTCTTTCATTCTACGCATCCAAATATCCATCACCGTATCTTCAGAGTCGTTTAATTTCACCGGTAAACACGCCTCTCCAAAATCCTGCAGCTTTCAGATACACACCATACAACTCGAGTCCCCATCCTAACTACAAACAAATACCGACCACATCGAATACTGCTGCACCTGAAATCCGACCAAGGTTACCGACAAAAAAACAACGGTCTCAATCATTAACCCCAGCAGAAGTTCAACAAAGATCTGTTCAAGAAAAATGCAATAGTGCTGATGGCGTCATCTTACAATCTCCTTTGATGACGCGTTCGGCTGGCTCAGAAAATGTCACAGCCAACTTAAAGTTTTCTACTCATTCACTTCCTAGAAGTCCATATATGAAAATATCACTGCCACCAAATCCAACTGCCGGAAAAAATAACAAGCATATTATCAGGGTGACCAGTGATCCATCACTGTCACCGTGTGCCGAAAGAAGAAAATTCGCTTATGCCGATGATGAGAACGAAGAAAATATTCCAATATCACCGCCACCAAAACCCAGTCGTGTGCCTTCGATATTAAGGACAGATTCTAAAGATTCAGCTGATGTAGTTGATGGAAGATGTAGCGTCAATAGTAATGAACTGGCGTATCCATCGCACGGATCTTTGCAACGAGTCGCTTCTTATCACACTTCTGGTTCCGATTCTGGAAATGGATCCGGAGATTCGGCGCAAAGTTCAGCTGCTGGAGATATAATGGAACCGATGCATCGTTTATCGGGTGTTGTTATTAAAAATCCGAGGTATAATTTAACGAGTTCAGAATCAACAGCTACGTTAAAAAATATGGATTTTGATTATGTCAGTGCTGAAGAAAGTATAATGCAAATCAGTATACCTGATTTGGGAATCAAAAGCAAATTTGATATTGAAAACTTTACTACTTTATTACTGCCGTCAGTTGAAAACAAACCATTGGATCAATCGGCATTGCAAAGTGTTAAAATGATGTTAAGAGAATCGGGACCAAGAATCATTGCAAATCATTTGACAAGGGTTGATTTGCATATTATTTTGGGCGACAAAGACAAATCCAGATTCGGTTCAGGAATTGAATTGTGTTCGTTACACCACGGTCATCAACTAAGATTGGATATTATAGAAAGGTGAGTTGTAAAAAAAAATCGGATGGGTTTAGCTGTGGTTGTACCGCAGTGTTTTACTTAGGACTACGTCAGACAGACAGACGAAAACTTCAAACTTATATAACACCTGTCCTATGGGCGTTTTTCATCTACTGATCCCGACACCGACACGATATCAGCATAGCATTGACATCGACACGTCGGCAGAATTTATACTCACATTTGTCGGTTAGTAGTGTCGTTCGAGGGGGCGCAAAATGCATAGCTATGGAAACGTATCACTGTTGTTAGTTACTTAGGCAGCAGTGAAACTAAATAGACACGAGTGGAGTAACTGCTCCTCGCCGACGTATCGGCGTCTGTAACGACACGATACCGATATGTCGCTGAGTGTGAAAGAATTTCCAATTTTACATGAGATGCGCGTCCACCGGCATCGTTATCGTTGTCGTGCCGGCAACTGCGAAAACGCCCTTTTTTGCGTCGGGGGTTAAAAATGATAAAGTTCACATCTCTTTACATGAAAGCAACTGTGTAATTTTTTATTTATGCTCTTTTTCAGAACCGTATGCCTGAAACTTCTGGTAGCGGTGACAATATTGACATGTTCTGCTGAAGACGAACGGGCAGAAATGTTGAACAAATGGATAGAAGTCGCGAACGATACCAAAACGGCACTTGGAAATTTGTATGGATTTTGTGGAATCATGTTAGGTCTTTGTACTCCACAGGTAAATAATCTAACCCTTTGTTCACGATGAGCAATTGGGAACCAACCACAGTCATATAGACAGATCTACTCGTAATATGGTTACTATTAGTAGGGACGGTTAGGTCGCTTATTGAAGTCAAAATTTTAGTTCATGAGAGCGGCAAAGCAAAGCAAAGAAATTATTTTATTGAAGAGATAAAAGATCAAATAAAAGGCGTAAACCAAAGAGAATGCGTAAACGAATTTAAAAGTTGTTCATTTGTTTTTATTACAGGTTTTTTATTTACCTTCCTGATTGCAGCGTCACTATCATGAACTAAAATTTTGGTTTCAATAAGTGTTACCCCCATCTGTGTACACGACTGTGGTACCAAGGAATTATCAGGCCCATCGCGAATGGACTGAGCCCACGGAATACATAAAAGACTGAGCCTTCTCACGAGGGCCCAGGACTGTTCATGGTCTGGTTTAGATGTTGGAGAAGCACAATGGGCTCTTGTAAACTTGAGTGCAGCAAGAACTTTTCCTACTCCGAAATTTATCCATAAGCGGCACTTGTTTTTGATATGAGCCGCTATTGTTTTTCATTTAGCGCATATACTAGAAATTAAGGGTTTACAATTGTATCAAAAGTTCTGCAGCAGAAGAAAAGAGATCTTATCTAGTTATATTTATTTTTAGGTTCAAAAACTTGATACAACGTGGCACATATTAAGACAAAAACACACAGACAGTGCGTTTAATTTTGAAGCAAAACTGCGACCCACATTGAAAAATATGAACGAATGTAATAATCCACAAGCTCCAAATACAACAATACCTCATATCATCCCCATAGTGTTGTTACAGGAAAGAACAATGGAAGATTTTACAGGTTATTTATTTTTATCGAACATCGACACAATTTCTGATATAACAGTCAACTCTTTCCATAAAACCGGCGAGTTAAAGAATTTTGTATTATAATATTCAACTAATTAAAAAAAAATGGCAGATTGCAATGTTTGGCAGATATTTGAAATGCGGGCGGAGTGTTTCGAGAGGGTGGTGGAGGGCGAAGCAGGAGGGAAAAATAAGGAACCATGTAACTCTGAGTTTGTGTAAGTCGGGGTAGCGTAAATCGATGCTTAGAAAGAGTTTTTAACGAGAGAGCTGGCTGGCTATATGTACAGGGCCGGATTAACCATTAGGCAGAGTAGGCAACTGCCTAGGGGCCCTGCATCGACTAGGGGCCCCGCGCGCGCACAATAGAAATTGAAAATGTTTCATAGAGTGAAAATTTAATTGGAAAATTTGTATCCTCAATGACAATAGCCAATAGGTATTATTGCTTTTTTCGACGCATGCTGTCAGTTGATGAAATATTTCATACTTACAGAACAGAACCATCTAGTATCGAGTAGTAGAACTAATAATATGGATGCGTTACGTAGCATATTGTATGAATCATGCGATACGCTACATAACGCATCCATATTATTAGTTCTACTACTCGATACTAGATGGTTCTGTTCTGTAAGTATGAAGTATTTCATCAACTGACAGCATGCGTCGAAATACAGTATGAAAAACAAAAGTTTTGAAATGATTGATCTGTAATTGCGATTTGTAAGTTTTGCGACCGTGAATGAATTTAATTTAAAAAGTTTTACTGTGCTCGGTGTTACAAAATTTATGAATTTGGATATAAACGGCTGAAAAGGGGCCCCGAGAATTGCATTGCCTAGGGTCCCCGACATGGTTTATCCGGTCCTGTATATGTATGTATTAATTAGGAAACCACTGCTTAGTTTATAACGGAGCACTGAGGTAAAAGATATAGAGGAGACATACCGTATAAAACTGCTTATACAAAACTGAAGCCAGGTTTGACGTCACAGGGCCGAGTAAACATGGCGGAAAAACACGGGATGAATTGGGAATATTATTTTCTTCTTCTTCTCACATATAAAATGAGAGCCGAGTTACAATGGCGATTGGCTTCACTTTTAAATGCTTATAATCCCTCTATATCTTTTGTCTCAGTATGTTTAACAGAGTTAATTATAGGTTAAATATTATTTTTTCAGAATCAAATTCAGCTGAATCAAGCACTTTAATAGCAGCATGCATATCTTCATGGGAATCAAAATCATCGGATTTTGGTTTACAAATTCTATTTGCTCATACCGAAGAAGCGAGGAAATTTGCGGAACGAGTTCCAACTTTCAGGCGAAACTCGGAAATTATATTAGGAGATACGAGTCGCGTAGATGAATTGATGCTAGATGCTTTCCGAACAGAATTTCATTTAAAATTTTTATGGGGAAGTAAAGGTGCATACGTTTCTCAAACTGAAAGACATGTTAAATTTGAACAAATATTAAAAGTTTTAGCTGATAAATATATTGAAACAACACCAGTCGGGACCAGCGTATAAAATTAGTCACAAAGTTCCTTAAGCAGCTTGTTTCCATGGTTGCGTTTTGTTCATTTTAAAATGTCCGTTAATTCAAATTCACAAAAAAAGTGGAAAAATTATTGGAGTAACAAATCTACCTTTTTACAGTGCGATTTTCAAGATGGAGCGTTTTCTAACCTATAAAGTACAAATAGTAATTACTCGACATTAGAATTTCGTGTTTTTAGGATTGTTGTACGAATTACCGTTACATAACCTTAAATTTAGGATTTATAGCCCATGATCTTACAAAATTGAAAAACGAGCGCGCGTTGTATTTCATCCATTTTTATTCGACTCGATGAAGAAACGCAAGCATGCAAATAAGGCCTTACAATATTTATACGAGCGAAAATAGTTATAGCAATAAATGAAAAATCTCGATCGCATGAAAGTTTTCTATTCGTAATAACAATAGTTTTTTTACTAACATTATAACAATCGAGCATATAATAATAAATTATACTTCAGATAAACTATAACGATACTATAATAAGTATATTTAAAGAATCAATGTCGACATAATGTTATTAGGAAAAGAGTGAGTAGAAATTAAAAAAAAAAAACGATAACTGGGGTTACTTCAATTCACGTTCCTTAGAATTGGAGAACACGTTAAAAAAAGCATTTTTTAGCTTTGTCTTTAATTTTAACCAAGATACTAGAAACAAAGTTTGCCTGTATACCGTCGCGCTGCGAGCTTTTGTTATCAGCGCAATGCGATACTGCGCATCTTTTCAAACACTATAATGAGATAGTTAACGTCCGTGTGAATCGCAGTACCGAATTGCGCCAGTAACTAAAACGTTCGCAGCGCCTCTCGCGACGAAATATACAAAGCCACCGCTAACCAACAAGCTTGGTTTTCTTGATTTTAACGAACATGCATTGTCATAACCTTAAATAGTAATTAGCGTTTACACTAGTCAAAATAAAAATTTATTTCGATATTTTATTTATACCTTTGTGTATTTAAAAGTTCGAGATACACAATTTGATGGAAATTCAATATAAAACGCGAATTCAGATGGATAATCATCAGAAATTGCAAATACAAATTATATAATAAATAACTAGTTGATAAAAATATTTCATTCTAAAAAAATAATAATACAAAACTTTCATGTTAGCAGTTACGATGTATTATAATGTTGATCCTTTCAGATTCATAGCAGATTAAAATCAGACTTTAAGGGTCTCCTTTTATAAATTCTCCCGACAGATAGCAATAAGATCGATTTCGATTTTTTTATTAATGGCATTAAAATTATAATATTCAGTAATTTTTCTATACACTGTCGCCAATTATTTTCAAATTTAGGTGCACTATTTTTTAAAAATTTGGACAGAAAAGTAAAACTACAATTTTCTCAAAATAAATTTAAAAAAAACCCTCCATGTAAAACGACTACCTAATCTGCTGTAGCTGTTTAAAAGTAGGTATTAAATAATTTACTATTTTTTATTCTTCATGTAAAAATAGCTAATATTCATCGAACGATACCCTTGAAATTATCCTTAAAATAACTAGTCTTTAAAAAATTGGAAATGTATTTTCTTTGAGTCTGGAAGGTTTAATTTTTTAATAATTATTACTGATGCCAAATCAGCCAAATGTATATAATTTAATATTGAATGCAAAAAAAATTATTATAATTTTATTTATAAACTTGTTATTTATATTCATTAACTGTAATATTTTGTTTATGTAGAAATTTTTAATTACATGTGTATGTCTGCCTAACCTATTTCAGATAGGTATATAATAATATTCTATGTAAGTATGTACTGATAAAATTATATACTGTATGCTCAAACGTACATTTTTATTCCTCAATGGATATCTGTCTGTTCATAGTTTGATCAGCGGGAGAACGCTGGTCAAGAGAGTGATTTATTTTATTTATTTATAATAATACTCAACAGGACAAGATAGTCCCAATTAGAGAGTATAAAAAAATTGTACACAAGAAGAAAAAAAAAAGATACAAAATAATTTATACAACCATAGATACTTAATAAACTGGAATGCATAATTATTAGTTACAGCGAAATTTACAAAAATATTACAAGAATATTACAATAAATGGGGAGCAACGAACTATATGAGATCTTTCACAATACTGGAGAAACTAGAACAGTTATCAGCAAAAAAGTCCAAATTGGGATTTGTGCTAAGAACATTATTAATTAATTTACACATACTTAATATAGGGGAATTATCATGTGACACTGTGCTAGCAAACGGTACATGAAACATAATGTTGCGGTTTCTAGTTTTTAAAGTAGGCACTTTGATTGCAAATTCAGGTAGTACGTTGATATCATCTATTAAGTTATGAAATAATTTATAAATAAACATAATTAAAGCATAATTGCGTCTACTCTCCAACGACTTGACCTCAAAAAACTTTAACAAGTCGCTATAAGGAGTATACGTTGGATATTGACGTGTTAATTTGTAAACTGCGTATCTCAAAAATTTACTCTGTAACATTTCGATTTTTTGTTTATAAACATCGTATACGGGATTCCACACAACAGATGAGTATTCAAGTTTACTTCGTACAAAAGAATTGAATAACAAAAAGATAACATCTAAATGTTGTAGCTCTGACGAAAAGCGTATTATCATACCCAAAGCTCTGTATGAGCTATTAACAATCGACTCTACATGTTGTGTGAATGTTTAACACGAGTCAAAACACACACCAAGATCATTTACCAAACTCTCACGTTTTAAGACATTGTTATCGATTGAGTGATAGTAGATTAAGGTCTCTCTTGGCCGTCGTTCTTTCATTGGTCAAACAATGCCAGTTCCTAAACTTGGACTAGGGAAGTTCCGATCTAGCAAAAAGTATCGATACTAGGTATCGATCTGAATCAAGTTCAATACAGGTCAAGAGAGAGATAGTAGATTAAGGTCTCTCTTGGCCGTCGTTCTTTCATTGGTCAAACAATGCCAGTTCCTAAACTTGGACTAGGGAAGTTCCGATCTAGCAAGAAGTATCGATACTAGGTATCGATCTGAATCAAGTTCAATACAGGTCAAGAGAGAGATAGTAGATTAAGGTCTCTCTTGGCCGTCGTTCTTTCATTGGTCAAACAATGCCAGTTCCTAAACTTGGACTAGGGATGTTCCAATCTAGCAAAAAGTATCGATACTAGGTATCGATCTGAATCAAGTTCGATACAGTATAAAATCGTATTATAAAAGATCGATACTCAATATATTGATACATTATCGATCCACTATCCCAGAACATAATGAGAAAAAAAAACAACCTGTAATCCGGCTAATAACCGTTCTAAGAACTATACTAGACAATGTATCGATACGCACGAAAATGTATCGATACTTATTATGTATCTCATTAAAAAAATCGATACAAAATATCGAGTATTGAAAGCTGAAGTATCGATACACTAAAAGATTGATTCGTATTGCGCATCCCTAGCTTGTACCCGAACTACTCAAGTCTCAACAGGCGCGGGCTGGCCAAGGACGCTGAAGTGTCCCGGACCCCGGAGTTGGAGAAGGCCTAGACACTTCCATTTCCCAATCATAACAAATTGCTCGAGCGTCTATAATTCACTCACCTAACAAATTGTTCGTCTCTCCCTCAGGCCCCTACAAATGTTAGCGTCCCTGAAAAAATACAGCCAATTCGCGCCTGAGTCTCAATCATCCAACTCACATCTGTACATTAAATCCGAAGAGTGCTTTACTAAACCCTAACCTAACTTTAAATAAAATCTAAATGTTCGCCAGTTTCATTCAATTTGTTTTTTTGGTAGTTCCAAGTTTAATACTGACGAGTTGTTTAGCCTGTATCCGAATCAAGTCCAAAAAACCCTAACTTACAATTTTTAAAATACAGCAAATGAAAGTAGTATTCTTTAAATAAAAACAAACGTAAATTTAACTATTAACTTTATTTAACAATTCTTGTTTGACATGCTCAGGAATTTTAACCCTTTTTCGATGACGAGTCTTTATATTTTTACTATCGTTACTAATATTTAAAACATTCGACTTCGCTTGATTTTTCTTCTTTTTGCTAGTTTTACAAGACAACGGGTTCGGATTCCCTTTTTTCTTTTTCCGTTTCTTTTTGTCTGTTGTCGTTGTTGCTATTCCGGTATCTTCTTTTAATTTCTCGATGACTTCCGTATCAATTTTACGCATACCAAACAAGTTATATTTATTGATTTTTGCCGTTTCGAAGCTAATTTCTGATGGTCGTTCCAGAACAGGAGACTTCTGATGTAAATACATTAACGGAACTCCGGGTATTGTTCGTAAATGATTTTGTAATTCTCTGTCTTGAGTAGCGATGACATATCTATTCGAATTATTTTTACCAACCATTGATTTCAAACAAACGGAAGCTGGCACCGGCTTACCAATATGCGAACATTTGTGGGCAGCAAACTGCTTCACTATAATCAAAGCATCCGATACTTTTTTGCCAAGATTCTCTGTTTCTATTATCACACATTGTGTCGTTAAGAATTTTATTTCACACTGAAATATTCGTGGTAAATTGTCTCTTATATTATGCTTGTTCTAGAAAAAAACACAATTTTAAGGAACAAATTGGAAAGGTTAAGATATTGGTTATAAAATAAACTTTACCTTTCTTGCTGCTAAACAATACGTTCCATCTATTAGTATTTGAATAGGAGGACGAAACCCAAAATTATTCATGTAAAAACTCATGTATTTGTGAAGTTTTTTATGTCGTGATATTTTCATGATGATTTTTTTAGTTAACAGGACACCAAAATTGTAGGTTATGTCAGCACATGCTATTTGACAGATTCAACTAAGTCACTCTTGATACTTTGACATAGGTATTACAATCAACTCTTCCTAAGAACCCGCTTGCTAAGAGCAACAATTTCTCTTGACTTTACCTACTCTAGTACTGTAACTCCTACTACATTTCAATCTCCGGATTCCGACCAATCTATTACATGAACTTATGAAGTAGGTACTTAATTTATAAATAAGTTCTTGTGAATTAGCACTGATGACCTGTCGACGATAGTGTTTTCTCAGTAAAAATGACCAGCAAGTCGGAGTATTCAAGAGTGCGATAATATACGAGTTTCTGTAGCTGACTTTATCGCCTCGCAAAAACATTTAAATTCTATAAGCAAAACGTATCACACGCGGGGCGCAATTATAAAAATCTGCTCTTTATTACGCCAACAAATCAAACAACTGTTTCTTGAAGTAGATGTGTCGCGAATTTGTTGAAATCTTCACAAATTGTTAATGACAATATTGTGCATACATCTTTGAAATTACAATAATTTTGGCTGTTTCAAAATCGAGCTATTTGCCTCCAATGTCACGTCCTTTTACACATATTCCTCATGTTGGGTAAATGCCACAGATATCGTTTATGAAGATACAATCGCCAAAGTTTGATAATTTCGTTATATTCAGTGCTCAGATGCACAAGACTGAAACTAATCCTACTCACTCGACTACAGCTGACAACAGATTGAAACGCGCAGTGTTGTCACAATATCTGTAACGGAATATATTTCACGCTAAAAGATGTTCGAGTATGGCAGAGACTGCACAAAGTCAAAAGTTTTGACTATATTATGAATAAATTACTTTCTATCACCATTTGTAAAATGTATAATAATGGGTTTATGCCTGTTGATTCTTTAAATAAATAAATAAATAATGAATGAATAAATATTTGGAGTTTCATGCTTTCACGGCCGGTAAACATCTTGGTAGCAAGTGTTTCCGGGCTAGGTAGCCGTGGTCTAATGGATTTTACTCCGTACGTTTCGCCCAAAGCTCCGTTGGGCATCTTCAGCGGCGATTGGCAATACGATTTGATCTTCTTGCCAATCGCCGCTGAAGATGCCCAACAGAGCTTTGGGCGAAACGTACGGAGTAAAATCCATTAGACCATGGCTACCTAGCCCGGAAACACTTACTACCAAGAATAAATATTTGTATACGACGGGTTTCCTTACAGCACATGTGACGAGGGGCATACTTTACGTAGGATTGTCGCAATGTCAATAGATGACTATAAAACCATGAGAGTGATAGGAGCGACAGAGATAGTGATACATCCAATTTAAAGGGATAGGTTCCGTTACATGTCATTGCGACACTGGTTACGAGTGTTACGACCAATCTACTCCCATCTGAATCAAATCGAATTTAGCCGAGTGATTCATGTATGTCGTACTGTTCATTACATCACGGCCATTAACTTAACGTGACCTAACCTCAAAAGATTCTCATTGTTTTCCGGCAAATAATATGTGTTATGTGTACAATACCAATAATACCACATATTCGGCTTAAACATAATGATATGCTTAAACCACATATTTATTTATTTATTTAAAAAAATATCGCAACTGATAAATGGCAACATTGATTTTCACATGTCTGGTAACGCATCAAGGTCATGGCGGCGTCTGCGCGATATCAAAAGAATGTCGCATATTATGGTATAAAACTGTATTTCTCATCACGGGTAGTCATAAAATGTTAGAAATAGGTAGTTGCAAAGCAAAAAGAAATTTAAACAAATATAAGACTCGTGTATTTTGAAGTTTTGAACACAATCACAATGTAATTAAAAAATTAATCACAATATGGCACTATGCATATCTCACGCATACATACAAAATTGATAAAAATTTTAAATTTTAATAATAACAAAATTTGATTTCTCAGTACAATTAATTTAATGTACAGATTATAGGTCAGGATTGTTTACAGCCTGGTAACTTTTTGACGGTAATACAGGGTATAGGTTTTCGCCAACGTTTTTTATTTGTGTTGGTACCATTAGCATGTATATTCTTTTGTTCACTTTTTGTTGTTAACTGACCGTTTGTGGCATTTTCACTAGCCACTTCTTCGCGTTTTCTCTCTTCTGAAATAATAAGGTTATATTTTATTCGGTATAATATAAATTATTAATAAAAATAATTTATTAAATATAATTTTAATTTTTTACAAAAATAATAAAAATGTTCCAATTTTTTTCTATGGTTCAATAAGGCTTGACTCACACTATAAGGAAGGTCACACTCCAGTCTTGGCCCGATCACGGTTTAATTGGAAACATTCATTTTTGCTGATTGCGCTCCGTTCATCGGACGATCATTTGAAATATATTTTGATCGGATCGAACTTGTGCCTATCTGTGACTGGATCGTCAATGGGAATTAGATCAACATGCTTGTAACAGTCTCTTAGAAAGCTGTTTATTTATTGTAAATTATAGACGCTCGACAACTAAGGTCAATAGTTTCTAATTACATCAAATTAAATTAAACGACATCACAAAACATCCATGAGCGGAGGTGGTGGGGTGGGATTCAAAGGATTCAAAAGAAAGTTCTGTAGCGAAATGAAGAGAAAAGCTCCATTTTGGAAAAGGTGAAGTAGGTACATTATTATTTTAAGTAGATATTACATGAATAAGGTACAATGGTACAAAATTCCCCCTCACTTACACTGGGATAAATCCAAATTCTCTTCTTTTTTATTTAATTGTTTTCTGCGCCAAGGGAGCGCTCCCCCCTCAACTAGAAAAAACACGCATTAAGTTCTAAAACCAGTCCCTTTCAGGGCCATGATGTGTAAAATCCGAGCGCGCAACCTCCCCGCGGTGCACATTGGGTAACGCTAATGTCGCCGCTGTCAAGAACTACAAGCCTCTTGCTTTTTTAAAGTTAGGCTAGCTGGGATGATTATGTTAGGCCCTCGGGAAGCAGCATAATCCCGTTATGTAAAATCGAGGGGGAGGAAGCCGCGGGTACTTTAATAAGAAAAACTATAAATCGTAGACGAAAAATGTTTCTACAAAAGTTGCAGATAATTTCGTCCTCTACAAGATTGATAATAACCATTTTTTACAAAAAATGGAACGGAATCGAGAAATTCGTAAAAAACCGTCTATCGTGAACTTGAACCTCGAATATCTGGCAACACCGGCACGATATCGATGGGGACTTTTTACACGTTTTTTAAAACACTATAACGAAGGTAAATAAAAAAAAATCAGCTAACTGGGAATTTTTCTGCAGGTGGGCCATTTTAATCTCTAAAATTACTGGAGTACTCTACTAACCTTGGAGTTCACGTATGTTTGTAAGTCTAGTTAATACTGTGAGATTGTGACCAGACTGTGATCGAACCGAGGGCGGAGCATAACCTTACCTATAGTGTGAATCAAGGCTAACCAACCAAATAAAATTAATAAGACATTTAAGTGGTAATACAATTTGTTTCTAACTAAAACTAGTTATATTGCACCTTAATTCCTTCTATTATTAAAACTGACTTTCTCAACAACTTAAATTTTGCATTGCTCTATTTAGCATTTTTTTAATTATTTATTATTAGTGGCAGCAGCAAAAAAAACGCTTGATCCAACGATCTGAAAACAGTGGAAAGAGCATATTTCTATCTATTAATTAAAATTTGTGCAAAAAGCTACAACAAAAATCAATTTATGCCATGCAGACACGATTTTAAAAAGTTTTCCTCTAAAATATATAAAAATCTGTGAACGAAAATAAAAATAATAAAAAAAATCAAATCCAGTGAGGGCTACCGTGTTTTTATTCGTCAAACGGCGCTAGTGGCAAGTAAGGTATGTGTCAAATGTTCATATATTTTCTATTCGTCAGATGGCGCTAGTGGCAAGTAAAGTATGTGTCAAACGTTTACATTTTTTATTCGTCAAATGGTGCTAGTGGCAAGTAAGGTATGTGTCAAAAGTTGATATTTTTTTATTCGTCAGATGGCACTAGTGGCAAGTAAGGTATGTGTTAGATGTTCATATATTTTCTATTTGTCAGATGGCGCTAGTGACAAGTAAAGTATGTGTCAAACGTTTACATTTTTTATTCGTCAAATCTTGCTAGTGGCAAGTAAGTTATGTGTCAAAAGTTGACATTTTTTTATTCGTCAGATGGCACTAGTGGCAAGTAAGATATGTGTCAAATGTTTATATATTTTCTATTCGTCAGATGGCGCTAGTGGCAAGTAAAGTATGTGCCAAACGTTTACATTTTTTATTCGTCAAATGGCGCCAGTGGAAAGTAAGGTATGTGCCAAACGTTTAGAAGGTAACGGTTTGTGTTCAGTCATTCTTCTATTCGATAAAGTAATTTTTTATTGCATCTTTAAATAAATAGTTTATTATTAAATAAATACAAAACTGCGATTTAGCCATTAAATGACTTATATAAACAATATTGACATTTGAATGACATGTGCCTCACTTGCTAGTGATTCCACCAGGTGGCGAAAAATAGAAATAGTACTGACATTTGAATGATTTGCCAGTGGTACTATCAGATGACGAAAAAAAGTTTGGTAGCTCTCATAATTACAATTTTAGTGTCGCCTTTGAAGCATTTAAAAATTTATAAATTTAATGAATAGCAATATTAATGTACTTACCATTCAATTCGTGTTCAGTGTAATATTGCATTTGTCCCTCGGCCCCCGACACATATTCCTCTCCGTCACCGTAATGGAACTGATTCAAATAAGGCAAAACAGTCATCGTATGTAAAGCGTCCCCTCGCAATGGCGGAATCGGAACGTGTTCTGATATTCTTGGTGGTTTTCGATTCATCCATCTAAAATTTTAGATACCGTTAACGGCGTTAAGTTTCCAATGCAGTGTGCTGACCATTGGCGGTTACTCCAACTTAGTAACAGTGCAATCTATCTATGAGTAGATTCAACAACATACAGATTGTATCAAATTAAAGCTGTGCATAGGGCGGTATGTGTGTGAGAGAGAGATCAATATATAAAGCAATAAATAAGAAAGAGATAAATGATCGCTAATGGGAAGTTTCTATAGTTACTGTAAATAAATAATACCCATACAACCTGATAGCGTCATTTTTGTTTTGTGATTTTATCAATAATTTCAGTAGTCTTACAGTAACTACAGAAACTTCCTATTAGCGATCATTTATCTCTTTCTTACTTATTGCTTTATATTATCTCTATCTTACACACAGAACGTCCTATGCACAGCTTTAATTTGATACAATCTGTATAGATATTTTAACGCTAAAAAATACATATTTTCGGTCCACTTATTCGCAATTAAATCGAACTATAGATGGCAGCATGAGTAATGTTCTAAGCGGGATTTCCTTGTAATTTTAACAAGTCAATAGCATCTCCATCCTGCTCTGACTTTTGGCAATACAACTATGGACTAGCAACGCTAGCTTCACTCTGACCGAATCAACAAAACGTGACAGATTATGCATTAAATTATATCGATATGGAAATACATAATATATATCGATACGGAAATACATTGGACTAAGTAAAAGTGACATGCATGAAAAATGTCGAGTGAGGTGTATTGAAGAAGTTGGTAGAGTACTTGATTCTAGATGTCCGTTTCTATATCTATGGTCTAAGGCTCTGACATTCACCAGTGCCCATATTTGTTTTGAGGTGACCCCACTTAGGATTAGTTTCAGTTGACAACTATAGAGGCCAGCCACTTTGAATTTAATCGCGAATTTTCGGCCAACTCATTTTATTTTTGATGGTTGATTGTGTACAAGGTCAAAAAAAGACGATTAGTATAGTTAGGTCTGAAGTCACAGGGGACAACAAACATGGCGGCCAAACAGGGGATGAATATGAGAATATTATTCTTTTTCTTCTTCATCTTGCACATAAAATGAATTAACTGAATAAATATGGCGAGGCTTCACTTTTAAATGCTTATAGCGTCTTCATAACCTCTTAGGTATTAGTGGCTGTCAAATTAATTTTGAGGTTATAAAACGCGAGAAGCGCCTACCTAGTTTGAAGTAATAAAATTAAGAAAAATCGCAGGATAGTGGACAAAATATTTGATTTATTAAATTAAATGTACGACGTTTCGTCTATAGATTTAGACTTTTTCAAGTACATACATAAAAATAATTTTATTATAATCACGATGGACACGATTTCTAATACTAGTTTGAAGTGTTAGGAAATAAAATCATTAGACTTACGGATGCTGCCGTATCTGCTGTAATGAGAATCGGTTAGAAGGTTCTTTTTGGAGCATTCCGAACAGTAATGAGCGCAGTGGATTTTCTATTTCTGTAGGTATTTCAAAATCACCTCTGCCAATATTTTCAAATAGTTTATAAATATTATCTCCTTGAAAAGGGTACTGTCCAGTAGTTAGATTATATCTGAAAATACAAATATTAAATTTCCAACGACTTAGAAAAAAAAGCAAGGATTGAAACCGTACCCGTAAAAACCGTTTCATTTCAGTAACCGAAACTGAAACCGCTATTTTAACAAAAAAAAAAATACCGAATGAATTGTGGGAACCGGTTAAAATTGATTTTCATGACAACTTTCGGTGGAAACGTTTTGAGTTTTGGAAAAATTAAAATTTCTAGAACTTTTCTAACTCTAAAGCAAAAGAGGGGAAGCGTTTTGAAATTAATAATTTTTATTATTATTAAGTTTTTATTTTATTCCGTTATTCATTAAAAATAAGATAAACATAAAATTATTACCAATCTATAATTGAGTTTTTGATACTTTATTAATTTTCAATTAAAAACCGGAACTACAACGAAACCGTAACCAAAACACTCGACAAACCCGAAACCCCGACGTTATTTTGATTCGGTTTCAATCCATGAAAAAACTCAACTGTATGACGAATCAAAAATTTAGTTATGCTATTTGATTATAATTTCAAGAGGCTGATATTTAAAGCTTGCGGGTTTACACATTGTCAGATTACACATAATTAAATGACCTTCGTTCTTTACGCGTACAATGCGACTTGTGCGCCAATATATGCGTAATTTTTATTATGAAGTGCGATATTTAATTTATTGTCAAAATAAATCTAATTTTTCCTTAAAAATATTTTTGTTTTATTTTTATTTCCATATTAATCCATATGTACATAATGGGGTCGTCCCGCATAGTTTTTTTTTTTAGAATTGGAATCTATGTTACAAATAGATAATAACAATTTTTCGAGAATTTTTCGGAAGCTTTTTCTACAAGAAAAAATTTCCCAAAAGTATGCATTTTTCAATGTAATTTTAAAGATATAATTATACCGCTACGGAAATTACATCTATCGCAGATAGCCTTCTGAATGTACCCTCACGGCCACTGATCCATAGATAAAGAGAGATAGAACACTGATCTGTCATAAATTGAAAACAAACCATCAGTATTGTAACAAAACCTCAGATGCTACGCCACTGTTTCCAACAGAACATTCCAGACTGAAGCGATTGTCTGTTTGTTATAACACAGTAGTGGAATAGTATCGAAGATTCCGGACGTTTCTATAGACAACGAGAACACGTGCCGCTCTATATAAAGCCGCGAGTACAAGCGGTTGGAGATCAGTCATTCAGCGTCGTGTTGAGTCAGTCAATCGGTGATTTGTGAAAATAAATGGGAAATAAATAAAACAGTATTCTGTGAACATACCTGTTAAAATAAATATCCTTGTATTGTTAAGTGTTATAATTACCGTTTAAGTGTTTCATTGTTTAGAATTGACATTTTCGTAATTGTTATTATTGTGTTTATAATTATTATAATTTAATTATTGTAAAGAGACATTGTAAATAGACTTTGTACAAAAATCCTAATAAATAAATAATTTAATTCCGCCTACTTAAAAACAGTTTTGTTACAGTATTTAATATACACCTCTCTTTCCATAGACATATCTCTCTTTATCTATGCACGGAAGTGTGGTCTGGCTTTGACGTCATCATATGGCGGCTAAGCTCAGCTGTTTGAAATGAACACATTTTTTTAATTCTTGTTTGCAATTAAAAGGAAGAATATAAGAACGAAAAGGTTGGTATACATTATTTGTTTACGTATGAGGAATAACACATACTGTTCAAAATTATCAAATTTTCATACTCAGGACGACTCAATTAAATACAAAATACTCCCGATTGTGTAATCTGACAGCTTCGATAGTGACACAAATTTTTGACGTAAACTTACAAAGTTACACCACTGCTCCAAATGTCAACCTTAAACCCTGCGAAAGTTTCATGACCGTTAGCTATTTCAGGCGGCTGAAATGCTGGAGAACCTTGCCCGGTAGTTAATGTGTCATCCACTGCAAATAAGTCCAGAGCCTGAAAATAATATAGTACCGACTACACATAAAAAAAAAAAAACAGAACGAAAAAATAAAAGTATCTATTCACATAGATGAGTAATTATTGATAAATAAAAATCAACAGTTAGGTGTCAACTTTGAAATTCATATCCTCGCTTTCGAAAGACGGTGTTATTTTTTTATTATTCTAATATTAATCACTATATTTTACGGATTCAACAAATGAATGTCCCAAAGCAAAAAAAAAAACAACTATTTTCTTTAAAATCACGTAAACAACAAATGAATATCGCACAAAAAACAAAACAAAAAACGTTGTTTATATTTTAATCTGTTAAATTCCTTACTATTATTTATAGTAAAACGTATTTTTTAACATCAATATTAATTTTTGTAAATATTTAACTAGTCTTTTCTAATTATAGATTTTGATTAAAACATTGTTTTTATTTATCATTATTAACTGGCATAAATAAACATAAGCACTCAATTCAATTATTTTTTATAATGAGCAAATTTTATACTCGTTACAAAAAAATGATACTACAAAAAAGACAATTAAAAATTCTCGGCTGCTTTTTGAAATTCTCGTCTATTTCCCAGTTGGAATAAATTCTCGCCTTTTTTCGATCAATCAAGCCAATAGCGGTATTACGAGGTTATCGCGGAAAAACATGACGTGCAAACTAGGCGTTCATTTGTTCGTCAGATGAGTCATTTTTAACGCACGTTTTAATTGCGCTATTATTATTTGCGACTTTAAATTACGTTTTTTCACAAAATAAAAGTACCCACTATAAAATAGCTGCTTTACATGCATGCAAAGTGACTTTTGACAGACCGGTGTGCAGGAACGCACCTTCCCACATTAGGGCGAGAAAGCAAAACCATATTTCCACAGTGATTTATGTTTCTTCGCCTGATCCGCTCCTGTGCGTGTCTCGGCCTACTATAGAAGAGAAGTTGGCGACACAAATGAACTGCCAACATTTCAGAAAAAAATTAAAATGAAGTGAAAAGTAACTATTTCATAGTGGGTATGGCAAAAAATACCATACATATCTCGTGCGTAATGATATTATGACTCGTGTTACTGTTAAAACTCATTATCGCTTGTTTTAACATACTCGTTAGTATATATTTAATTAATTTATTTATTGTAGATTATAGACGCGTCGACAACTCAGGTTATTAACGTCTTCAACACAACAAATAATACATTTGTGTATTAAAATATCCGCTATCCGGCATACAAAAACTGACTGGTACGAGCTCGGGTCCCTGGGAGCGCTAATTCCCACAAAACATTGGAATGCAAACTACATTCCAATGTTTCCCCTGAGTGAACGTCAATATACAGCGTGTCCCAAAAAAAATGGGACATAGAGTAACAGCTGATTCCTTACAAAAAAATATTGCGATAGACCCCAACTTGTCTATTCCGAAAGTTGATATTAAAAGAGATACAGGGTCACACAGGGTGTCAAAGTTTAATTTTAATTTTTGATTTTCTTAAGTAACTTTTAAAATAATTTAGGCATTTTAATGAAATTTGGTATATAAGGATTTTTTGACATGAGAAATTCAAATCTGACCTTGGAATGGCTCTTACTTGTAGGGGCCGCCACTTACACATCTTTTCACTCATTCAAATAGTCAAAACTTTTTTGTACGCACTCGTAATATTTTTTTGAATCAAAAAGTTGATTTTTCCGTCATTTTTCCGTAAAAAAGGTATACTTTGTAAAAGTGGCTAGGAGTAACCTTTTTCTAGATATTTGCACTTAAAGTAATCGATGCAATGTGGTTTTAAATGGCAAATTTTGAAAATGAACATAAGTGGCTTTGAAAACGCCGGCGCGGCGTTATCATGGTAATTTTGACAGTTTTATTTAAAAATTCAATGTTTCTTATTAAAATGCCGCGTCATAATGATAAAAATAAAAATTTGACACCCTGTATCTCTTTTAATATCAACTTTCGGAATAGACATGTTGGGGTCTATCGCAATATTTTTTTGTAAGGAATCAGCTGTTACTTTATGTCCCATGCTTTTTGGCACACCCTGTATACCTCATTACGCAACTAGATATACAATCTACTATTTCACAGCTTGCGTTTCTGCGCAAAATTTCTTCTTACTTTAAAATCATTTTTTAAAATTTGTCACAATAAGTTTTTCTTTTTGATAGCGGAAATGTCCGGACGTTTCCTGGAAATCTGGATATTTTTTTCGGAAATCGAATTTTTCATTCGGGTAACTGTACCTAGGACCGGTCCTGATTGAAGGTAATGTCGAAGCACGCCTTTATAAAGTGCACTGAATTAATGACTCTGATAACAATTGAACTCTAAGACGACCGAAGTCAAATAAAAAAGCTTTTGTCACTGCGTACATTTAAGATTAACATCCCATGTTCACATGGCTCGATTGTTCCAAATCAATGTTCCATTTAACCCTACTTTTGCGGATGTTCTTGCTGGCGCGACTGATAATGTTCACGCTCAGTTGATTGATAATTGCCTCAGACAACACAAGTTACACAGTTTTGTTTTTATTTTAGTAAGTAATGTGTTTCAATTGTTTTTTACAAGTTTTAAAATAATAATCAATTAAACAAAATAACTACACTGTACATGTTCAATGGTTAACCACTAATTTTCATACTTCTAACGTCTAATGTTTCATACTGGGGTGGCATTTTAGAAATATTTGATGTAACGGAAATAGTCGGAAGTGGTTGACATGTGAAACAAAACATAGTATGTATAACTATGTTAAGGTCTCAGACACAGTACGCCATAGTGCCCGTGCGGAAAAGTACGAGTCTACCGACAGGTACAAACACTAAGCTAAGGTTTGAATCCCGAATGCTTTTAATATTTTATTTATTCCTTTTTTATGATGAAAATATATAGGTATTTGACAACAATTTAAAATATAAAAAATAAAATTGCAATTATATTACAAACATTTGATTTTATAAGATAAATAAAAGTGGATATATTTCTATTCAAAAGTATTCTTTGATTATATTTGATTTTGTGGCAGACGCGTTTTAAGAAAATAAATTTTGAATGGGGACTTCCGATAGAAAACTATTTATACTATGTTCCTAGTGTCCTAGACGGAGAACTGAATTAATTAAAAAAAAATTCACAGATTTCGCAATCCTTGCAACCATCGAGGACATTGGAAATGATAACAGCATATATGAAACATAATTAACTGTTTATTATACACACAATATTTATCAATGCACTGTTTAGTTTTGTCAGGAATAACCCTATTATTCTTCTGTTATATACGCGTTTACTTTTGCTTGATTACTTAACTTTTAAATGGATTTTTCTACAGTATTTATTAACATTTGCCCAAAAATAACACCGCAGATCTTCGCAAATACCTCTCAATTAACTAGACATGATATAAAACACATTTCGAAAAAATTGCACTTGTTCAATTTTGCATGATTGCTCCTCACTTGATCGCGACACCGTTGTCTTTTGGCCTTGAACGAAAACTCGTAACTCTGCCCCCATATACGAACATAAACATTTCCAATGTTAAAATAGGGGGGGGGGGACTCATTCCTACGCCTCTCCTAGTTTCGTCTATACTCCCTAGATTTAATTTGAACTGACAAACAATTTGAACTGAACATTTTTACAATACCTCAGCAACGCCCAAATCTGATATCTTGAGTGTTCCATCGAGCGACAGCAATAAATTTCCAGGTTTGATATCTTTGTGAACAATTCTTTGACTGTGCAAATATTCCAGACCATCTATGAGTTGCAAGAAGTAACCATGAGCTTGAGATAGTGGAAATTTCTTATGTGGCGTCGACTCTAGCATATCTTGTAAAACACCAACGCAATATTCCATAATTAAATACATTTTTTGTTTCTCTTCATTGTAGAGTACATCTACCAATCCTATCACATTTTTGTGTTTTAGTTTTTTAAGTAGCTGTATTTCCCTGCAATTAATAATCGAATTTTAAATATCTCTGTACCAGTACTGACCATGGACGTGTAATATATGCGCACAATACATCGACAAACATCGATTTTCTGTCTTCGATTTTCGATGTTTAGATCGATCAAAAATAAAGATAGTTACTTCTTACCACAACAGTAGCTATGCAACAAAGCTATGCTTTCATCTTCAGCAAACACTATACATAATGTATAGTGTTTGCTGAAGATGAAAGCATATAGCTTTCGAAATGTACATCCATCAATAAAACTGTTGTGGTAAGAAGTAACTATCTTTATTTTTGTTTTTATTCCAACCACAGTGCTCATATATTTTTATTTAGATCGATGTTATTTTTTTCATCAGTTAACATCAACGTTTTTTTTGCGATTAGTTTAAAAATGAAAAGTTCGTATTATTTTTTTAAAAAACTATTTTGAAAATTGAAAAAAAATCTCAATTCGGTACTTGAAATCAAATCAGTAAATGCTATTTAATCTCTTTCCGATTTTAAAACCAAATATTTTCTACCCGTTATTGGAAAATATCAATGTTTTTGTTTCGATATTTTTACGACATCGATTTGTTAATTCGATGTATCGTTAAATGCTACCATCAATGTTTTGAACCCCTATTAGACCCCAAAACTCAATTCTAAGCAATGAAAAGATTTTGAAGGCAGTAAGATTGTGAAACAGACAATACATGGCAATTTTCTATCTTTATTTACATGCGCACGTATCATTTTCAACTTATTATTTACATACAGTAACAAGGCAGTTCTGTGTCCCCGATACTACCTACCTGATTTTTTTTAATACCACAATTAATAACCGATAAATACAAAAAAAAAAAAAACCCAACACAAAAGAACACCTACTCTTACCCCAAGTTTAAAAATGAGTTATGGGGATCTGTCAAAAAACTTCAGACCATTTAAAAAAAAGACAGAACGTGTCACTTATTCTTTGTCTCACAATCTTGTTGTTTGCATTTTCCCCTAGTCGTTTTGTGCCCATATATTATGTCTTAACTAGAAATACACGAAACAATAAAGGAAATACGTATTAATCTTTGTAACATATTGCAGTTCAATTTAACAATGGCATCGATCGTCGGGTGGGTTATGGACACCTTATCTTCGGTAAGTAATTTAACATTTACCAATACAGATATCTATTTAACTACGGTGCTTGCAACCGAAAAGAGTTCATATTGCATTCTGAACACATATTTTACGAATAAAAATTAAAGCAACGTATTAATTACAGACATGAAATCTGTACCGCAGAAATATAAATGCTGATCCGTTTTTTGCAATTCTAGTCGTAGCGTTATTTTAGTAAAAATATTGATCATGTTTCGTTAAAAAATAAAATAAAATACGTTTAAATGCATTGTCTGGAACAACATAACTTATAATCATGACTGTATCTTAGGCAACGATGGCTGCCTGTAACTCGAGTAGCCATCGGTACGACGCGTCAATCGTATACTGAGAATTACATCTATCGGTGGTCACTGAGAGACCGACAGTTTTTCTAATCTTTTCGAATAACATTTTTTCCCGTACTGTTTTGGTTTGAAAAGAAATAATAACGGCTTACAGACCTTTGAACGTTTTGTTCTCCATTTGGAATCCGTCGTAGTTTCCGTTTCTTAAAAATCTTCACTGCTCGTCTGCAAAGCGTCTCCGAATCCAACATTTCTTTTACTTTTCCGTATGCACCTTCACCCAACAAATCACCCATAACATACTTGCCGATCATTTTAAATCTTTTTAACTTGCTTCGATATATTATTTGGTCACTGTCAACCCGATGAAAAAACATATTGAAGTTATCGTCTTCGATTTGGTCATCGTCGTTCAACCAGGTGACAGGTCGTAGAATATCACCGTCGTCATCTTCTAAGCCAAATATTCTATTATTAAGTTCTAATTCATTATCAGGATCTACTTCTTCTACAGTTTCACTTCCGAAACTTTTACTGATATTACACATATTTTTGTCCATAATTTATTTCTACTATTTTACTACACTTCTATAAAACGCTGTACTATTGTCCCCAGTCATTTGGTATGGTAATTTTCACCAATTAGTTTGAAAATTTTTAAATATCTTTTGATCTTATGCATATTATCTGTTAACTGTCATATTTGTTATCATTGCTATGATTACTAGTATTTTTTAAATTTCAAATGTCACTAGTACAATTTGAACCTACATTCTGTACAATTGCAAAAGTTGTGTTCAGTTGTAACATTGCTAGCTACAATCAAATCCAAATTTCACAAATTATTAATTAGAAAAATGTGAAAAAGTTTTTCAAAACACACAACTTCATGATAGTAAAGTCAATTAAACATAAACTAGGTACTTACAGCAAACTGAATCAGATGATAATAATTTCATATCTCCAAATAATTTTATTTAAACAGGCACCCAGTAAAATTACACAAAATATCTAACTTCTTCTGTTATAAATGACGAATATTGTAAATTTGTTAAAGGTACTCGTTGCTACAATAAAAAAACTTATTAATTGTGTCATATTTACGTTATATTAATTTATATCGAAATTCACAGCAGTATTTCGAATCGAGTTTCACAGCGATTTTTATTTGCTGCACATTTTATCAAACGCTTTGCATAACTGCAGCAAACAACAGAACGCATCCATACATGTGACATTTGTGACAAGCCGGACTGTCATCTCTCTCTAACAACTGGAAACATAACCTCGAAATAACTATTTATTTTAAATGTTAAGAGCAAAGCACGAAAGTATAAATTACGCTAGGCATTAAATAAAAATAAGCGAATCTCTGAAGCAAAAATAATTTTATTACCTTAATATATATACAGCTAAAACCCTTGTTTTTAATTCCGAGTCGTTGAAATGTTGTAAAAGAGAGAAGACTTTACCAATAGTGTAAAATGAAATTTGAATGGAAAATATGTCAAAATATCAAAAACTAATGACGTCTCGTCATGACATATATCTCTTTTGCCATAATTTACTCGTATTATGTTTATTTTTAATAATGATTTGTATAATTATAAGTGATGACGTTTACTGAATGATGATTTTAAAATTTAAAAATCCAAATTCTTTAAATCTCCACACCAATGTCAATAATCACGTGTAAAGATCGCACAAATAACTAAAGATCTTTTTATTTCATTGCTATAAAGGTCACCTTCAGAGTTGTTTATGTTTTCTATACCCTAAACGTAAAAAAACTCATTGCAAATCCATTATAATATTCATTTGTTTAAGGTAAGAACGTGCAATTTAATAATTTTGTTATTATGCATTATTTGTTCAACATGAAATGCAGTTTGCAAAAATATACCTAATACCTATATCGTTTTTTGAATTGAGTACGTTTTTTTAAAATTGCACAATTTATTTTTTAATACTTCCGTGGTAGTTTTGTTGCCTATTTATCATTGTTGCAATTAAACTTTTTTTGCATTAAAAGACACCACAGTTTGAATGGCATTTTAAACTTATTTTGAATGATTTTTAAACAATGCTTAATTTTGTACTTTATTTTTTAAATTATTACATCGAATAACATTTTTTCATCTTATGTAAGGATTGAGAGTTTGAATGTTAATTAAAATTATTTCAAACGCTTCCTTATCATTCAGAAAATGTAAATACAAAAAATAAAATAAATGCTTATATGTAGTATTAATAGATATGTAATATAATTTTTTCATTTTTGTTTTCTTGTTTTAGTTGTAGTAGTTTCATTACAATAATATAAAGACGCTGTTTGCATAACATATTTTTATTTTTAAATACCACTTCTCTAGCTAGTAACTAGTTTTTCTTTTATTTCACAACTGGATTTGCCATACTTGAGTTATGTTTCCGTAGACACTAGTTTACTTCATATTATAATAAATTGTAGATAAAAATGTACACAATTATAAAATAAAAATCTGCTTTTACAGCGTGCAATGATCTTTTTAATTAAATGTATAAATAAAACAAAAAATAAACAAATGAAGCCGACAATAGTAGAAAAAACTGAAACAGTTGACTATGATCCATTAAAACCACTTTTTAATGTGACAAATGAACTACAAGGCATCATTTGTCTTTAAAAACTTTATTATTTATATCGATGCACATTCGTCGCCGAACGTTCGATAGAAATGTATTGGCACTAAAAAAATCACACTGCTTTCGGTCACTTTGATTATTGCTAGACGCTACGATATACAACTTTTTAATTTAAAAAATATTTAAATCATCGATATTGGCACAGCTCCGCTTAGCTCTAGAAGTCTTCGACCTTAGGGCGGTATGTCATTGACTGATATGATATCGATATATCATCGTCGATACCAATATAACAATACCGAGGCAAGTCTTCATGATTTCCGGGCTTGTAGGCCGAGGTCCGGTGGTAGAAATACCACCGGACCACGGAAAACATGAAGACTTGGAACAATGCCAGCCGTGAAAGCTTGTACACCTGGATATTATACCAAGGCACCTCAAATGTATAGAAGTATGTGGAATGCTCACCAATACAATATTGGCGCCGATAAATCGGGATTGTCAAAAAGCAATCCATATACTTCTTTATATTTAAAGTGCCCCGATATCTCTAACGAAGAAAATATATCAATGTTGTGTCAGCCAATAAAAGAAAAACGTCCTTACAGTTACTGGTAACTAATAGCTAGTAAATTTGACAAACAAAAAATAAAATAAAAACTTATATATTTATAAAACGCGTATTCGATTGTTTAAAACAAAAAAAGTCAAATAATTCATTAAAAACAATTTTAAACTCACACAATAAACATGTATCAAGAAAACAAAAGAACGCATTTAATATTTTGACGTCATTCTTGTGAGATTTAATTTGACCGAAATTTGCATGTAAAAACTAAATCATTACAAGTTGTGATTTCGTGTTAAATGCTGATTTTTTTATAAATTTTTTCTCAGTGCAGTTTTAAAATTTTTAAAGTTTGATAGAAAATTATTTTGAAGTTAAAATGCGAAAAAGATTTTTTAAACTTTTAATGCCTAAATTTTTGACACCTAAGGTAAATTACAAATTATATTCATTTTAAAAATTAATACTCATTCAATTTGTTAAGCGCTGATATTTTTTTCGAGTAGGTTTGTACTTGAATAAAGATGTGGTATTTTGCAGATATGCATAATAATCATGTTAAATAGAAAATTGGTATACTTATATGAGAAAATTGGGATATATGAAATTTGGTATTATTAGTTGTTACTGCCTACTGGTCCTTAACCTTTTTTTGTGACTAGTGCTAGGTTTCTATTTCAGCTTTAAATCTAGATAAAGATTTTAAGCATCCGTTTTGACAACCATTATAATTATTTCGGATACGTAATTGGATGTGAAAAAATATCGGATTATCTGTAGTTTTGGAATCGGAGCTCCGTAACATCCATGTTTAATACCATCGCTTCCAAACAAATGACTCATTCGGTACATCTGTGGTAGACCTCATTATTTTACTCAGGGGCAGACTGGCGTATCGGGCGATTGGGCACAGCCCGATCGGCCGGAAGGCTGGTGGGCTGGTTGACTGATGATCGACTTTTTTCCTTCTACACATTTTTTTTTGTATTTCTATTTTCTCTTTACCTACCTACTGAAAAATAAAACTTTTTAATTATGTAAATACTGTAAATTTCCTGTTATATTTTTTATTTGCCAGACTGTTGTAAAAAGGTTAAAAATAATAAACAGACAAAAAGACAGAGAAACGGACAAAAATGACTAATTCGGTTGTGGCATCTCATATACTGTCCATTTTAATCAAAATTTTGTTAAAACTTACAATTACAAAATATATTAGGTATATTGTATTACGTATAGGTAATCTTGTCTAAAAAAGACTGGAAAATTAGTTAATATGCCACTGACCACTGGCCGCCTTTAGCCCGTGCTGAAATTAAGTCCCAGTCCGCCCCTGAATTTTTACTTACTGAAAATTTATTTCAATAAAAACAGTAAAAATTAAAAAAATATAAGCGAGGAAAAATGTGAACTGAAGGTAGTAATAGTACGTGTAGCGTTTGATGTAGAGAAACGAACGTTAATTGTTGACGTTATTATTATTTTTGGAATACGATGAATAAACCTTATGTAAATAGAAGAAAACGGCTTTAAGGTGGCTGAAGGTTCCAAATAAGAAGCAAATACTGTTATTTTGCATTTATTAGCTAACGTTTCGAAAATTGTATTTTCATCATCAGAGCTTTGTATAAAAATTTTAAAAAGTGTTACTTTTTAAAATTTTTATACAGAGCTCTGATGATGAAAATACAATTTTCGAAACGTTAGCTAATAAATGCAATAATAACAGTATTTGCTTCTTATTTGGATCCTTCAGCCACGTTAAAGTCGTTTTCTTCCATTATCATCAGGATCACCACTTTTCTGTTTCTAATCAAAACCGATTCTTCAAACTTATGTAAATACTTGTAATAGTTGAAATATAAGAATAGACAATAAAGAAAAAACGGTTAAGTTGTCGAATGTTTTTAAGAGCCGGTTTTACAAAAGTGAACTAAATTTAAAATTAAGCTTAGTTGATATTACTTTCTTGTATTAATCGTATTGCCCAAACGGCTTAGCCGATTTTGAAAAACTGTTTTTATTCGATTCTTTTCGAGGCCTAGTTGTGCCTGACGTCGCCCGATTTTTGAATTTTGGTTCCGGAGGGGAGAAAATTTAAAAAAGTGTAAAAAAACGTTGTTTTTTGCTTATAGTTTGCTCAATTAAAGTCAAATCGGCTCAAAACCTGTCTTAAACGAAAGAGGAGAAATTTTACATAGACTTCGTGTATTAGAATGTGTCAAAACAGTTTTTTTATACAGATTTATAAGCAACTTGTTTCGGTTGTCCTTGTCTGTTACACAGGAATATATTTATAAGCTTATCAATATTAAATTTAGAATGTAAAACACGATATTTTAAGCTAGGTTCAACAGTCCGAATATGTAAAACCGGCCCTAAGACAGTTTAAAACATTTGCAATGATATAGTACGAAGAAGTAGGTACAGATTTGTTAGTGTCCGTAGTAAGACAAATGTCCCTCTGGTGCGTGACAAAAGTATTATGTTTCTCCGAATGCATAGAGCATGTAAGTCATTTACCATGCTGTATTATTTTTCTGTTACCTCTCATACTACATAGAAATCATAATAATATGATATATGATAGTCTTTTGTTGCATGCTTCAGGAGACACAGCATTTTTAAAAGACCAACAGCACGTCCTACTAGATCTTATTCAGATGTAGAATTTTGCTGTGTGTGTATGTTTTAATAATTAAAAGTGTTTTTGTATATTTTCGATCGAGTCAGGTCAGTTGTTTCAGTTAAAAACGATCATCGTTTGTTTTATTCAAATGTTTTTGTGATGTTTGAGTGCTTGTATATAATAATAGAATCAGTATGGATTTTATTTTGTCCCATTTGCCGCAGGTTTTATTATACTTATTTGCGAAAGTTGTATGTTAATATGTTGGCTCAAAAATTCTTAAATTTATATTGTCCATCAGGGACGCTAATATTTGTATAGTCGGGGGCCGTTGAACAGATGGAGCGATCACGTGAAAAGTACATAAAAAAACTTGCACCGCAGGCGTGGCCTTCGCATATAGTTTCGTTCCCGAACGTTCAAGCAACCAATCAGGTACTTTGTATGCGGTGATCACGCAGTGATCTTGCTTCATCTGTTCAGCGGTCCGACTATAGGGGCTCGAGGGAGAGACTTAAGTAATTTGTTATTTGTTGGGATTGGGAAATGGGACGGTTCGGAATACCGTAATTTCTCACAGATAATCTGTATTTTTGAAGTTATACTGCTTTTGGCGCGTTATGAAAAAATTATGAGAGTGAATTTTTACAATGCGCGCGCATCGCGTCACGAAAATTTAACAGGATGAAGTTGCAGCATTAATGATTTCCATAGTTACCATATAAACAAATATAAATAAATTCACTGCAGTCCTTTTATTATTTTATATTTCAATAAATTATTTGCATGCAAATTAAAAATTAGTTCATAATCACGCCAAAGAAGTATAACTTCTAACGCGCGTATAAAGTACACGCATCCATTTTTTTTAAAAATATTTTTTTGATTAACATAGGTTGTCACACCCACCAAACTTGATATTACTCCCGAAGACGACGGAACTACATCAAAATTGCTGAGGGACGATACAATGGTTTATGTGCAGAATCCTTGCGTACACACACGTGTCCTCACTCTTAACGATGGAGAGCATCAAGATTCTACATTATATCGTCTTGAAAAAAATTACATTCTTCAGTTTCGGTTAGGTCCAACGCTGTTAGGCAAACGGGTTACGATATACTGCAATTATCCCAGTTCGGATTTATCGTATCAGAATGATGAAAAAGGCGAACTTGAATTCATACGTAACCAGTATACGGCTTTGTCGTGGTTGCGAGATGAAGATACTTGTATGACCGACGAAACGTCGGCTTATTGCGAGATTGATCTTAAAATCGCTGGCAGTTTTCATTATTATTTTGTTTATGAGAGCATGTGAGTATATTTTGAATGACTATAAGAGCGAAACTACACGGACGGATTTTCCGCGGCGTGTTTCTCGCTACGAGATTTCCGCTGAATTTTACGTATCAAAACAGAAGGCGTTTTTTCCGTCGAGTACATTCACGCAAAACAATACAACTTTTTGCTAGTTACAAAATGGACCGCACTGTGTTAGGTTGCGCTGCTGTTGTACGTGCAAATTTATTTTTTTAGAACAGAAAGAAAAAACGACGTTGGTGGGTTCATCCAATATTAAGAGACAGACTATCAACAGGATATTCCCACACAAATTTTTTACCCAGACTGTACATCCGTCGCCTCGTCTAATTTGCCCCGCACTAAACAATGTTTGCCGTTGGTAAATTTTTAAAGAATATAAGGAATAAAAATATATGAGTTAGGAAAAACGACGTTGGTAGGTTCATCCAAAATTCAGAGACAGACTATATAAATTTCTTCGTGTCGAACATTTTACCCAGACTGTACATCTGTCGGTGATCTGTCGCCTCGTCTAGTTCGCCCCGCACTAAACGATGTTTTTCGTTTCTAGCGTGTTGTGGCGGTGACAATATCAACGCAGTGAAAAGCGTTGAATTCGCTCACGCCAACGGAATTTAAAAAAACGCGACGTATATTCCGTTCATCTAGTTTCACTCGTTTGTAGGTACGGTTTCGATTTAGACGTGCGGTCAACCGTGAGAAATCCGCCCGTGTAGTTTCGCTCTTATAAAGAAAATAGATGTGTTTGTTGGCAAGATCTGAACTGGGAACCTAGTTCAAAGAGTCCGAGAATTTGACCAATAAACACACAGTTATGACCGAAGAGTTCTGTATTGCCGACACACGCTTTAGCAGTTCAGAACTTACCAACATACACCTAATAAAGGTAAAAATATAATTATCTTTACGAAAAAGTTAAACATAAGACAGTTGCAAGTCTTCATGGTTTCCGGGCTTGTAGGCCGTGGTCCGGTGGTATTTCTACCTGAAGTTTCGTCTACAACTGCGCACCACTACACACTGCGCAGTTGACCAATTACAGAGAGACGGACTACGACCGAACAGAGAATACACTGGTACTAGGCATAAAAGCAGGGAGGACACCAGTCACTGACACACTGATCTGTGAGCCGCCAAGGAGGACACTTCGACCGCTGCCACATCGCCTTTGAGAATGTCTACCGCAGTTGTAGACGAAACGTCAGGTAGAAATACCACCGGACCACGACCTACAAGCCCGGAAACCATGAAGACTTGGAACAATGCCGGTCGTGAAAACTTGCACACCTGGATATAAGACAGTTGTTTTAAATTAAATCAATATAAAATTATATCTCATTACAATAAAATTCGAATATTAAATTAAAATTGTTTATCCAGAGCATAGCCCTTGAAATAAAAAAAAAACACTGTCACGATAAATAAAACCCTAACAAACTATGACATTATCTCATATTGCACGACTCATGCGCGTTACACTATTTTAGAACAATAAAACAGTTATGCGCATGCGTCCTACAGTTTTTATTTATCCTTGAACAAAACTTGTATCAGCTGTAATATTTGAATTGTTGATAAACAGTACTCAATATAAATTACTCGCTCAAAATTGAGTATCATCAAGAATATCACCCTTTTCTTTTTAATTTATGACAGCTGCATGACCAATACATGATTTCCCAAAAACGATCACATCAGTGCATTAGTGTAACAATTTAAAATAATAAAAAACAGATAAAATAATATTTTTAAGGTATGTTTATTTCTTTACCAGGGAAAGCAATGGACCACAAGGCTCAGGTTTCTTTCTTGTTGATCCAGAATTACGTGTCGGACCCGGTGGCTCTGAGAAACTCCCTCTGGATTGTATTCAGTGCCAAACTGTAATAGCTAAACACCTCGGTCCTTTGTCAACATGGGAAGACAAGCTACGCGTATCTTATCACTCCGGATACAATATGATCCATTTTACACCAATTCAGGTTATTATTAAAAACACATAATTCAATTTCTGAAAAATTGTGTTATACTTTTTTTTTAATGTTTCAGGCGCTAGGAGAATCAAATTCAGCTTACAGTCTAAGCGATCAGTTACGTTTAAATCCAATTTTTAATGAAGGCTCTCTAGAAGTAACGTTTAAAGATGTCAACAGTATTCTTACAAAAATGCGTAGTGAATGGAAGGTATTTATTTTTTTTTTGCGAAGCCAATAACTTCAACAGTCTTATCTTTGTATTAGTTGAACAGTCGATTCTTAAGGTACGTGCAGTATGGAGTTGGGATTCTAGATGGTAGCGTAGATCATAGCAGGGCTTGCTTAAATTAATGCATTGTTAAATATTCGAGCGTACACAACGAAGCAGTGAGTATAGCAGGTATAAGCGCTGTTACAAGAGCTGGTAGATACAAGAATGTATCTCACCATTCTTTCAGCGCGCTGACTACTACAATCAACGTGTGACAACTGTCAAATGGCCGTTACAAGTTTCGCAATGGATGTGACTAGTTTAATAAATGACATTTAGCCAGTTTTTATTTAATTTGTTTTGAGTTTTTTCTAAGACGTATTTAAAAGTGTTCAATACGTAAATATTCAAAAGACAGGTTTGGGTAAAATTTTAATTCTTGGTATAAATGATGAAATTCGCCATGTTTAGATCGTTTTCTATTAATAGGGTGGACATGATAGCTCCTACCCAAATTTCTATTTAAAATATACCACTTCGTAGCAGAAGAACACAAATATTCGTCTTCGCTATCTGACATTTCAAACGCGACTTAAGCTTGTATCAATGCTAGTATCAAAGCTTCGTTGTGCAAACTTATAAGCGCTTATAATTTCAGCCACCATCTACCATACATGCTACCATCTAGAATCCCAGCTGCGTACTGCACGTACCTTTACGCGTTGAAAGTGTTCCGAATACAGGATTCATCCATTTGTTCAGACAGTGTAGATTGGCACTGCCAAACTTGACCGCTAGGGGCGCCAGCTATGTAACCACCTCGGTCTGTGAGCAGTTCATAGTAGTGTGTACAGAATAAGTTTATTTAAAATAACAAATCGTTGACAATACCAATATGCTGTGTTTACCAATGTTCAAATCATAGAAGTTTTGTATTTCCAAAGCTTCTGGAACTGAAAAGAAGTGGTTGCATGCTGTCAGAAGGGAAAAAACTTGACTTCTCGTCTTGTATCTGTACTCTGATACAATCTACCTGTATCTATACTCAGCTCTGACGCTGACGCATGCGCGTAAACGTTATGTTTAGTGCTTACTCCATTTATGAGAGGCGCTGGTGAATTCTTTTATTTAGGACATGGCACCTCTGTGGAATCGTCTGTCTAGTTCAACCATTTGTTTGTACAATATCTAAACAATGAACTCGGAATGCGTCATTTTTTAACTCTTTTGTTTTTAATTGAGGTGGTGTCAATTTGTGACGTCGTTCTGAATCACACAGCTAACGAAAGTGAATGGTTGCGTCAACATCCCGAGTGCACTTATAATTGTGCTAATTCACCTCATTTGAGACCGGCGTATTTACTAGATGCCGCCCTCAATCGACTGACTCTTGACGTTCAACAAGGCGTGTGGGAAATGAAAGGTGTACCAAAACAAGTAACAACTGAAGAACACCTTAACGTAAGCGAACGCATGCTACCGTTTTCTTGAAACAAACAAAATCTACTGACGTTCATTTTTTTTTACAGGCTGTACGTCATATAATTTTCACAGAATATTTACCAAAAATTAACATTGTCGAATTATATTTGTGTCATGTTGGTAATTTGGTAATGGAATTTCTCAATATTGCTCGTAACCGTGTACCTCCCGTTGCGTGTACATTAGAAAGTCACGAACAATTGAAATTAATTCCTGATCCACAGTATCGTAGACTGCAGTCAACTGTTAATATTGAATTGGCTCTTCGTTTGTTTAATACATACAGGTAATTTCGAATGTTTTTCTTGCGATATTTCATTATACAGGGTAAGTTCGGTTTTTCACTCGATTGATCGAGCCGAGCGAACAGATTTTTGGTCACGTGACAAGCGAGCAAATCGAGCCATCTAAACAATTCCGAACGTAATCTAGCAGATTTTTCCAAACATCAGAATAAAATGGCGCCAGTAATTTAAATTCTTATTACTAAAGCCGAAATATATTCTTTATTGCTCTTCATTTTGATTTAATTCAACATTGTTTTAATAATAAATCATGATTCACAATTTTTTTCGTTATATTCCTTTATTTAAAAAAAATAATAGTACTACCGGTTGTTGATTTTTTCGACCCATAGATATAATAAATATTTTATTTAATCATTCTGTGCGATATAGACTTAATGGTTATTATTATTCTTTGAATAAATATTATTCGTGTATTTTTACCTATTGAAAAATTACCTCATATAAATAAACTTCGAAATTTATCCATTCTCACAAGTGTTTCCGCTCATTTTTAAAATGAATGCTCTGAAGATGGTTAAATCTGTTTGCTCGCTCGCTTTCCTCGGAGCTCATAGAGCGTGCTCGATCTCCTCCAGATTTTGAATCCAAACGCAGGATAGAGATCTTTCAGAGCATATAAATGTTAATTTCGAACGCATTAGAGCACTCGGATCGATCTGAGCTCAAAACCGAACTTACCCACAGGGTGATTCATGACGTCGGGGAAAAATTTCACGGGGTGATTCCTGTGAGTAATTCAAATAAGCATGTGTCCGAAAATGCTTTCTAACGAAATTGTAGCCCCTCAAAGTTCGTTACATGTATTCAACTTTAAGACAATATTTAAGTACCTACTTAATTTAAGTAGATAGATGTATAAAATAGCGGGAACTTGGACTAAAGAAAATTATATGACGCTAAATTTTTTAATAATTGCGACGTTTCGCGAACGTTTGTTTGCTTCTTCAGGCAAAATTAACTGAATAAGCGAACAAACGTTCGCGAAACATCGCAATTATTAAAAAATTTAGCGTCTAATAATTTTCTTTAGTCCAAGTTCCCGCTATTTTATACATCTATTCAATCCATCATGGGCGATACCAACGTTAACTAATTTAAGTATTCGAAATGTCTTCCTTCGGCATGAATGCAAAGATGACAACGTCGGACGAGTGTATTTCTGACTAGAGACAACGCATCAGAGTAATTTCTTATTTCATTTGAGGCGTTCTGCATTCATTCTAGCAACTGCTCAAAGGTAACTCGATAACTTTGATTGATTGATTGAAGTTATATGTAATAAACTTTGAGGAGCTACAATTCCGTTAGAAAGAATTTTTGATATTGCTCAGCTTTTCCACGTAAGAAGCTCTATCATTACATCCCTCGATTCGCTCCATTATTAATACTTCACAGAAATTCTCGCTTGTTTCGTTTAAAATGCATTGTTACTTCTTACCCTGTTATTCGCAATTAAAAGCAAAGAGGCTAACATCTGGTGTTTGAATCTGAAGTCGTCATATGTGGGGTCTACGAGAAAAAAATGGCAGCTTCCATAATGTCTTTTTGTTTCATTTGACTTATATCAACGTATTTATGGATATCAATGTATGTTAATGCTGAATCTGGCATTGTTGACATAAAAATCTAATCTCATTAACTTAAAAATTTACTTTACTTACAAAACCATTCAAACCATCATTTCGTCTGAAGTGCTGACATCTACATTTGCTATTGCAAATTAAACCCCTGTGAAAACAAAACTTGACGCTGTGAAATTAGATGCGCATGCGTAACTATACATCCATTAGCACTTAACCTCAAATTTTATTTGTAAACATTTTATACAATTTATATTAGAAATCGTGTCCATCGTGATTATAATAAAATTAAGAAAAATCGCAGGATAGTGGACAGAATATTTGAATTATTAAATGTACAACGTTTCGTACATAGATTTAGACTTTTTCAAGTACATACATAAAAATATTTTTATGTATGTACTTGAAAAAGTCTAAATCTATAGACGAAACGTTGTACATTTAATAAATCAAATATTTTGTCCACTCTCCTGCGATTTTTCTTAATTTTATTTTATACAATTTTTTTAATGTGTAGTATAACTACAATAAAACTATAGTCTAGGCAAGAAATGAAAATTTTAAGATAAGACGCTGCAAATGCGTTTTTAACTTGTTGAGGAATGCTGTAACGAAATTTAACTGTACTATTAAAGCTATTATTTGTAGACACGATTGTTATGATGAAGAATCGCGCTTAAAAAAGTGTTCCGAAGAGTTCAAACAAAAACTGGAACAGCTCAATCACAATAAATATGAAGAAATTCAAGGTCATCTTTCTGCTGCAGTTGAGAATTGCATCGCTAATATGCGCTATCATAGAGTACAAGCGGACGGACCAAAAATCAGCGATGTTTCCGTTAAAAATCCACTTGTGCCGAGGTAATTCCTTGACAAAATAAATACAATGTTCGACTTCCGTAACTAACATTAATAATAATATTTATTTTAGATATTTTACAACGTATGGTCCAGTAGGACTTTTACTGGAGCAAGAAAAGCTGATGTACGGAACCGATGCGTGCTATTTGATGGCTCATAACGGCTGGGTAATGAATGCTGATCCTTTACGTAATTTTGCTGCACCCGATTCTAATGTGTATTTACGCCGTGAACTTATCGCTTGGGGCGACAGCGTTAAATTAAGGTATGTAAATCAGCCTATCGAATCTAAACTGGAGGTTTATTCTGGAATGGTTTTTCAAGTCTCTCATAATTATTTTTATTTATTTGATGTACTTGTACCAAATTTAGCCAGCGCTAATGGATCGGTATTCTAGTTATTACTTAGTTTCGTTGGAGAATTGACTCATCAAGTATTAAAAAACAAAACATAAAAAAGCGGTCAAGTGCGAGTGGAACTCGCGTCCTGAGGGTTCCGTTATAACAATTTGATTAAAATTAAGTTTGCCATGTAATAATTCCCAAATAGTTTACATCCATCGCGTAGGATGGCGCTCGACTGCAAGATCGATTGTGTCCATATCTATATGTTTTTAACTTGTCCTGTAGAATCTTGATGGTTTCTACGTAGTTGTGATATCGAAGTACGTGATTTTTTGAAAGGCCGTATCTTTTTATTGCATCGAGTTAGAAGCTTGAATTTTTTACAAGATTACGAGGCTGTAGACCTTAGACAGCTTGTGTCAACGAAATCAATTAAAAAACGGTTAAGAATAGAATAGAATATATTGTTACAAAACTGTTTTCTGAGTTGGCGGAATAAGTATTTATTTACAATAATTAAAAACACAATAATAATAAATGCAACAACGAAAAGTCAGTTCTAACAATCAACACAAGTAAACAATAACTAAACAGTAATTATTAAACAAAGCAAAACAAAACAATAAATAGCACTTAACTATATATAATACTCGTAATTATTACCACTACACTAGTATTTATTTTATCAATTTATTTATTTATATCACGGCACTATTTATATTACTGATCCACCGTAGACTTGAATGCGTGACTCACCGTTGACTGATTGCCTCACTCACTCGTACTGGCTGTTTATATATCGAATAATTTTTAGATTTGGTGAAAGTCCTGAAGACTGCCCTTTTTTATGGGCGCACATGAGAAATTACGTGGAGCAAACGGCGCTTCTGTTTGATGGAATACGTCTTGATAATTGCCATTCAACACCGATTCCGGTAAGTTTTGTTTTTGTTCATACAACATAACCTTATTTTTTAAAAATGTGGTAAGTATCATTATTTAAATTCTAGGCATTATGAATGAGCAACGTACGTTATGTAGATTGTATGTCTAGATGCGTAATGAGGTATATTACTGACAAGTGTGACAGTATGGTAAAACGCGCTCATACAATAATAATAATAATAAATAAATTTATTCCAAAAATATCCACAATACACAATTTTTTTATACAAAATTCTTAGGAATTTAACCTACCCAACTTGGCAATGCCAGTGCTAATATGTTGATATTTCAGGTAGCGGAGTATTTATTGGATTGCGCAAGACGGGTAAAACCTGATTTATACATCGTCGCTGAACTTTTTACAAATTCGGATCAAAAAGACAATATTTTTGTTAACCGTTTGGGAATCACTTCTTTAATCCGAGGTAAAGTGAAACTTTTTTTAGCCTCGTTTTTTTCCGTCCAGTTACGCATGTTAAGGTCACGTCGCGTCACATCACGTCCAATCGAATAATTGCGTAAACTAGGGGTACGTAAATTGTAGTAGACAATTTATAGAAATGGTCGCATAATCAACGGTATCTCTACCATATTTAGTGGGGCCCGTTAAACGTTTCAACCTTGCACTTTGTGATAGAGAGATGCCACTCGGTACGAATATTCGTCGAAGGCATTTTGAGCCCCGTGGGGCCCAAAATGCCTTCACATCTTAAAGTAAAGATATGGGTTCGACCAACATTCGTACCGAGTGGCATCTCTCTATCACGTGCAAGGTTGAAGTTGGATTCATCGCTTGGCGGTCCCACTAATTAGAGAGGGTATAGACCAAAGAGTAGTCAACACACTGTCAATCGCTGATTGGTTCCGCCATTATAAATGATTTTTTAGATGAATTGTGCTCATTGCCGTGGGTAGGTATGACATGGTTTGTTGTTTTTTATCATGTATGTAACCAGGTAATTGATGAATGCCTATTTTTACTAATTAGTAATTACCGTCTGATTACGAAATGTATTTTTTTAATAATAATTTAAATTGAGTGATTTTTTAGCATATTATTGTATATTATTTTTTGCATTATAAAATTAAATTTGCGATAAGTAGTACTTACATTGCAATTTTTTACATTATTATAATAACGATAACAACAAAAATGTTAATGAAATATTAGGAAAAACTACCTGGTTTTAATTCCATGAAGTTTTCCAGCCTTAAGGTATGTGCAGTACGCAGCTGGGATTCTAGGTGGTAGCATGTATGGTAGATGGTGGCTGAAATTATAAGCGCTTGTAGGTTTGCACAACGATGCTTTAATATTAGCATTGATACAAGGTTAAATCGCGTTTGAAATGTCAGATAGCGAAGACGAATATTTGTGTTCTTCTGCTACAAAGTGGTATATTTTAAATACAAATTTGGGTAGGAGCTATCATGTCCATCCTATTAATAGAAAACGATCTAAACATGGCGAATTTCATCATTTATACTAAGAATTAAAATTTTACCCAAATCAGTTTTTTGAATATTTACGTATGGAATGTAACACTTTTAAATACGTCTTAGAAAAAACTCAAAACAAATTAAATAAAAACTGGCAAAATTTCATTTATTAAACTAAGTCACAACCATTGCGAAACTTGTAATGGCCATTTGACAGTTGTCACACGTTGATTGTAGTAGTCAAAGAATGGTGAGATACATTCTTGAATCTAGCAGCTCTTGTAACAGCGCTTATACCTGCTACACTCACTGCTTCGTTGTGTACGCTCGCATATATAACAATGCATTAATTTAAGCAAGCCCAGCTATGATCTATGCTACCATCTAGAATCCCAGCTCCATACTGCACGTAATTTTATTCCTTCATTTCATCTCTCTATCAAAATAGCCTAAGTACTTTTTAGTAATTATACTTTTATGATCAGAATAATCGTTCAAAATTACCGCCTTTGTAAAATCATTAAAGATGGCGGTTTCCTGTTAATTGGCTATACCATCGATTATTCTCAAGGTCATAATAAAGTATTACTTTGCAATGGTCAATATCTATAATTATTATTATATTTTAGAGGCGATGTCAGCTTGGGATTCTCACGAAGAAGGCCGTCTTGTGTATCGGTATGGCGGAGCACCCGTCGGAGCCTTCAGACAGCCAAGAGTGCGACCGTTAGTGCCTGCGATAGCTCACGCTCTGTTCTTAGATCTAACGCATGACAACCCATGTCCAATCGATAAACGAAGCGTTTTTGATTTGTTGCCAAGTACCGCTTTAGTCAATATGGCGTGCTGTGCCAGTGGCTCTAATCGGGGATATGATGAACTGGTTCCACACCATGTGAGTAGACAAATTATTGATCTTTTTCTTTGTAGATCAGTCATTTGTTTTTCTGTGAGTACAATCTAATGTCCAACAATCAAGGACGGCTCCAGGATTTATTCGAGGGAGGGGCGTATTTATTTACTCGGTGTTGTCCGGGAATGGCTGCCAGGGGTTAATAATGAGATATAGCTTAAAACTAGAGATGCGCCGAATATTCGTTTAGTATTCGGCGTATTCGACATCTTTTTCACTATTTGTATTCGGCCGAATTATTCGGTTTTGGTGTCAAATATATTCGGTTCAAGTATTTCTATTTTCTTGGCTACACGACACAGTATAGAACTAAAAGACAAAGTTTCTTATGTAAGAATTATGTTATATATTATATTGTTCGTATTTTATATATTATATTGTTCGTATTTTTAACGTAATCGTGCGATGTTTTGAAGCAAAGTGATAGCGCGGGTGGCGGGCGGTTAGGTACGGCTTGCTTGTCAACTAGCCAGCAGCGACACGTAGCGTACATGTTAGAACCTGTTTACGCGGCAAAACAATGAAATGGTAAACCGAATAATTCAGCCGAATATCCGGTTCGGTAAAGGTTAAACCAAATAGTATTCGGTATTCGGTTATTCGGTGAAGCCACTATTCGGCGCATCTGTACTTAAAACCATTCCACATATTTTATCTCAGTAAAAAATGCCCCTTTTCGACGCGTCTTGATGCATACAGGAAAGCACAATATATCGAAACTATCGATATATTGGATGTGCCTATTCGATATTAATATCAATATTTTGAAATTCAATATATCGCGTATATCGATATGTAAACACCGATTATCGAAACCCATTAATTTAAGTTAGAAGATATGCAGGAACACAGCAATGCAGGAACGCAGTTTTGTTTAGCCATTAATATAACGAAACTTTGATTTATAATAGAGAATTTTTAAATTTTGTTAACTTGTAATGTAGATACTAAGAATTCAAAATAACATTTTTTGTAATTAATTTTTTTAAATTCTACGCTATTGTAACAAAACTGTTTTTCAACGTGGGCGGAATAAATTATTTATTTATTTACAAGAATCAACAATTCAATAACAATACGCAATAGTAATTCTTAAACAAAGTGAAACGCTTCAGTAACACTGAACTAACTAGATTTATATACTGTATTCATTTTCGTTGTTCAACACGACACGGATTCACAACTGACTGATTCCCGTTTGCGTGATACCGTCGACTGATCCCCTCAACACGACACACTCCTGTTTATATACCTGCGTGCGGTGTACGTTCAGTGCGTTCTTGTATCATCTAGAACATTCCGGCAGATACTTGTTGTCTAGAATTTTCGATACGATTCCACGCTTTACTACCGTGACCTTTCTTTCTACTGGTTTCTGTTGGAGCCAGTGGCGTAACATCTTGGAGTTTGCTACACTATTAATCAAAATCATAAATTTTATGCGATACATTGATATTTTCTGTGTGATATATCGAATGTATCGAATTTCTTGTTTCAATATATCGATTACGCGATATATCGAAAAAATACATATATCGTGCATAGCGCGGGAAGTTTCTTCAGGAGAGCTCTTTCAAAATAATTGCTTCTTTTCAGATTCATGTAGTGGATGAAACACGTGAATATACTGAATGGGCCGATAATGAAAGTATGGCTATTGGAAGTCCGCAATACGTTAGTTACAGATCGGGAATTATAATTGCAAAGAAAGCGTTAAACGATTTACATTATCGTTTAGGAATCGATGGTTTTAGTCAGGTAAGTTTCGATAGCTATATTGAATTAACACTCGCATGTGGTGAAAATCTATTGATTCCTAAAAAAAAATTTTACACCTGGGCCCCGCGAAGTAAAGCTACGCCACTGTGTGTGTGTGTCAAACGACATCAAGATAGGGTATTCGACCAATCAGAATGGAACCCGACTGTAGGGCCTAGTCGCTTGTATATAAAAAATTCAGGGCGACTGCTTGGTGCGCCCAGGTACTACTACATCTCTTCAAATAATAAAATACCAAAATGTATTTTGTTAATTGCTTAACTATTCAGGTATTCGTTGACCAAATGGATCCCGATATCGTAGCAGTTACAAGACATTGTCCGGAAACACACGAATCGGTTATTTTAGTTGCTTTTACAGCTTTCAAATATCCACCGGAACAGGCAAGCTACGAACAACGTTATATAAGACCTTTACGTATTGAAGGAGTTCTTGACGAAATTATTTTGGAGGCTTCTTTAGTTCATGTTAATTCTAGGTAAGTAAAAATAGTTACTAATAAGTAATAATTAGAAGTTATACCAAGTAATCGAGTACCAAGTATTACTCGGTTTTATATTTGCCGAACCGAGTACTCGGCCGAATTACTTGGTTCAGTTTACGTAGGTTTGGGGCGCGAAAAAACGTTTATACATGATTGCGACGTGTGACCGGCGGGCGAGCGGTACGTCTTCACCCGCATCCCCGATGACAATTTCCCGTTAGTCACTTGTTATCTGGCTTACAAATCATACACAAAACGCGTTATCTATCTGAAACTAACTTTAGCTCTCTTTAGTCCTTACGAATGTACAATTTGGATGCATAATTTGTTTTAGGTGCGGAGGATCGCGTTACGTACAAAGTAAGACATTCGTTAAAGATAGCCACTACATTAACGGGCTGTCCGATTACGAAGTCGATGTGAAGGAACATATTCAGCTTCAACAAAGTGGTGTTCTAGAACGTATTGATGCTAATGAACCTAACATAACCCAATTGAAATTCAAAAATTTTAAGCCTGGTTGCATCGTTGCTATAAGGTAGATATTAACTTTGTTTTGCACAAATTATTATTATACTGCGTGAATCGATACGAGATAATGCAAGTAATTACTTTTTTTACAATAATAAGTACTTTTCGTATCGATACTTTATGACTGAGTACGATATCGGACAAAAGTACTCGTATCGAATAAAACAATAACTTAGATTTTAGAAGAATAGTTACAGATGCAGAGAAAAGGAATAATAAACACATAACATGTGAATGAAAATATTTCATGCCACTTTCATAATATTGACACCAGACACGTTCGATTAATTTCTCATTCATTTGTTTGTTTCATTTATTGCCACACGATACGCCCGTATGTATTTTCTTCATAAAATAAAAAGTGTTTTTGTTTAGTTCCGAATCTGATCTATACAAGTTAGGTATCGATACTTTTGACGTGATACTGGGTAGCTATCGATACTTTTGACACAATAGATACTGGGTAGCTATCAATACTTTTGACCCGATATTGGATAGCTATCGATACTTTTGACGCGATACCGGGTAGCTATCGATACTTTTGACATGATAGGTACTGGGTAGCTATCAATACTTTTGACGCAATATTGGATAGCTATCGATACTTTTGACACAATAGGTACTGGGTAGCTATCAATACTTTTGACCCGATATTGGATAGCTATCGATGCTTTTGACGCGATACCGGGTAGCTATCGATACTTTTGACATGATAGGTACTGGGTAGCTATCATTACTTTTGACGCAATATTGGATAGCTATTGATACTTTTGACGCGATAATGGGTAGTTACTGATACTTTTGACACGATAGGTACTGGGTAGCTATCAATACTTTTGACCCGATGACAGCTATCGATACTTTTACCGCGATACTGGGTAGCTGTCGATGCATTTGACCCGTTACAAGGTAGCTATCGATTTTTTTGACGCGATACTGGATAGCTATCGATAGTTTTGACACAATAGGTACTGGGTAGCTATCAATACTTTTGACCCGATTTTGGATAGCTATCGATACTTTTGACGCGATACCGGGTAGCTATCGATACTTTTGATATGATAGGTACTAGGTAGCTATCAATACTTTTGACGCAATATTGGATAGCTATCGATACTTTTGACGCGATAATGGGTAGCTACTGATACTATTGACACGATAGGTACTGGGTAGCTATCAATACTTTTGACCCGATACTGGATAGCTATCGATACTTTTACCGCGATACTGGGTAGCTATCGATACATTTGACCCGTTACAGGGTAGCTATCGATATTTTTGACGCGATACTGGGTAGCTATAGATCCTTTTGAAGCGATACTGAGTAGTTATTAATACATTTGATTCGATACTGGGTAGCTACTGATACTTTTGACGCGATACTGGGTAGTTATCAATACTTTTGGCGCAATACTTGGTAGGTATCAATGAGTAAAATTATCGATATATCAGCGATATCGTTTTATCCCTAGCTGCGCGTACTCAAGTGTGAATTAATTCTGATAAAACCTAATTTTAATGCAAATTACAGTTTAGAAATGTCATTAAAATGACGATTGTAACACTTGGTGTATTTTTTTAGGGTATCTTTACCGACCAATGTCCGACCTGCTATAACTAAATTACATCAGTTAATTTGTGATTTCGGTAACGATAGCTCCACTATTTATAATAATGAATTGCAAACTGTGATCAGTAAACTGACATTGGCCGATCTCAATCGTGCCTTATATCGGTGCGATCAGGAAGAGAGGGATGACGGTAAAGGAATAGGAGCGTATGATATTCCGGGTCATGGACCGCTTGTCTACTGTGGACTGCAAGGTTTAATGTCTTTGTTGGCAAATATCCGTCCAAATAATGATTTGGGTCATGCCATGTGCAATAATCTACGTGAAGGAAATTGGATGATAGGTAATAATTACAAATGCACCGACCAATAGTTAGCTAACCTAATTATTCAGCCTATTTTTCACTATTCAGTAGTAAGCGATTATTATAATATAATGTTATATGGAAAACAGAGGTGGGCAAAGCACTGAACCTAAGTGCGAAGCGCTTGATCATCAAGCACTTTCATAAATGCTCGATTTATTCAAGCAATAAGCAGCGTCGTAGTTATAATCGTCGGTGCCCCTGGCAAGATTCTAATTTTGCGCTCTTTGCTTGAAAATAATCATGTTAGCATCGCTGATTGCGCCCTCTCGAGGTGAACGCCCCTGGCGCGAGTCCCGGTTTCGAGGCTCTAGCTACAACTTTGGCAACAAGGACTTTCGTTTTCAAAAACGCTTAAAAGCATCGAGCACTCACTAAAGTGCTTGAAAAAATTAAGCATTTTAAAGTAACTTCTTATCTTCTAACATTATAGCACATAAGTTCAAAGTTCATAGCATACATTTTGTTTACCAAAATAAGATAAGAATAAACGAAATATGTTTTATTAACAATGCTTATTAAGCATTTAAAACACTCATTAAGTATTTAAAATGTTTATTAAGCATTTTAAACGCTCAATAAGCATTTAAAATCCGTATTAAGCATTTAAAATGCTCATTAAGCATTTAAAACGCTCATTAAGCATTTAAAACGCTCATTAAGCATTTAAAATGCTCATTAAGCATTTAAAATGCTCGTTAAGCATTCCTAATGCTTTTAAGTGCTTAATAAGTAGCAAGTCTTTATGCAAGTGCTCTAAGCATCGAGCATCTGTTTAAAAAAGTGTATTATAGAGTATATATATAGAGTATTATAAGTGCTTAAAGCATTATTGTAAGCACATTCTCAGCACTGATGGGAAATAACTGATTTTATTAATATTAAAAACAGCTTTAATTTTACAGATTATATTTCAAATCGTCTAAAAAATAGCGACGGCACCGCTGAGTTAGGTCAGTGGTTGGAAAAGAATATGCAACCACTCCAGGAAATACCTAGATATTTAATTCCTAGTTATTTTGACGTCATAATTACTGGAACATATTTACTGCTTATTCAACAATGCTTTAATTTAATGTCTGAGTAAGTTCTTGAAACTAAATGAATTAACAATTATAATAATTATCAACTGTTCAGTTGGCAATACAAAGCTCTTCAGACACAATTGCGTGTTTGGTGGTCAAATTATTTTTAATTAAATGAATGCATAATGACTGCAAACAGTATATGACCCACCTGAGTAAGAACAATGACGTAACACAATGCTGTAGTCAGGAAAAATTCATTAATTCAAACCTATGTCACCGTAGGGATTTTAACCCTAAACTTTCCACTATCACGGCGGACTGAGTTGACATTCCTGACTACTGCATTGTGTTACGTCATTGTTCTTACTCAGGTGGGTCATATACTGTTTGCAGTCATTATGCATTCATTTAATTATGTATTCGTTCACGACGTCCGTGTTAAAATTTGTATTTATTATTTTTAATGTGTGAATATTTATTTTCAGTTTTGTAAAACGCGGTTCGATTTTTGTACATTCACTAGCTTTGGGTTCAATTCAGTGCGGCGGCATCGTAAAATCCGCAAACCTTCCAGCGCTTTCACCATCAGTGTCGCCACCCGTGCCGCAAAAAACAATTAACGAAAAAGGAGAACCGGTGCAAAATTTCCTAACACTGTCAGCAGGTAAAGTTTTAACGTAAATAACGTCTAATGTCATGGCATTTTAGAAATATTAGATGTAACGGAAATAGTCGAAAGTGGTTGACATGTGAAACAAAACCTGTAATACAGACATACTACCCATTTTTTAATAATTTCATATTTTTGTTGAATCAAAGATTTAACAATTATTAATTAATTCAACAATGAATTTTTAATCCACAAGGTATCCACTAGGTAGTGAATAGTATTTCTTAACATATCAGTCAGCATATTATGTTTATTTATTTATTTATTGTAGATTATAGACGCGTCGACATCTAAGGTCATTAGCGTCTTTTCAACTACACTAAATAACAACTAACTTAAAACTAAATAACATCACAAAACATCCATGAGCGCAGGTGGGATTCGAACCCACGGCAGTCCAGTCTAGAGGTTGCAGCGCCAAGCACGCTACCATCTAGGCTATACTGCCCTCTCAGCATATTATGCCATCATGATTGTTGTGGATGCCTTGTGGATTAAATATTCATTGTTAAATTAATTAATAATTATTATATTGTTGTCCACAATTACTTAACTCATATATTGTTATTTATCAAAGATTTAACGTTTTAAAAACGATTTTTTTCAGGTTTGCCACACTTTACGACGGGCTATATGCGTAATTGGGGCAGAGACACATTTATTGCTTTAAGAGGGTTGTTTATTTTAACTGGCCGCTATCAAGAAGCTCGATATCATATACTGGCTTATGCTCAATGCCTCCGGCACGGTCTAATACCAAACCTTCTTGACGGAGGCAAAAATTCACGGTATTTCCTTACGTTATTAATTGTAGATTGTGTATCGAGGGCGTAATGAAGGTGATTTTTGACGAGTAGTAACGTTTGTTACGCGAACGAAGAGAATATACCAGTCTCACAAGTCAAAATCGCATTCCGTCCTCAGTGATGAATGAATGAATTGTAAATTATAGACGCTCAATACATATACGTCCTCAATGTATATACAGTCGAACTTCAATAACTCGAATTCTTGATAACTTGAATCTTTTTTGTGGCAAGTCATGGTTCGAGTTATCGAAGTTCGACTGTATACATTAATTTCAACTTGCTATCTATCCGTTCCTGAGAAAATGGGTCTTGACAGACAGACAGACGGAGAAATGAGTGAACCTATAAGGGTTCCGTTTTTTCTTATTGAGGTACGGAACCCTAAAAATTATTTTTGATTGTTGTTTGAATAGGTTTAATTGTCGCGATGCTGTTTGGTGGTGGTTATATTCGATTCAAGCGTACGTAAAAGAAGCTCCAAGTGGCCTTAGTATATTATCCGATCCAGTGTCACGAATGTTTCCACAAGACGATTCGCCGCCCTTTGAACCTGGTCAAGTGGTAAGCTAACGAGGCCCTATCGTAGTGTAAAGAATATATTGTAACAAAACTGTTTTCTTACATGGGTGGAATAAATTATTTATTTACAATAATTAAAAAATGTAACAACAATAGATCACCATAAAATGTAACAATTATGTCTCGGTTCTAACAGTCAACACTGTTTATATAATAATAACATGAACAATAATTCTTAAACGAACTGAAGCGCTTTAATAACGCTTGAACAATTTATATGCTGTATTTATTTCAAATCGACACTGTCACACGACTCTCGTTGTTCTTTGTCCGGTGACTGCTCCTGTTTATATAGAGCTAGCAGCTTGACCCCCCACGCTCGCGCGCTTTCCAGAACATTCTGGTGGTTACCGGTGTCTTCGATATCATGCCACGCCTCACCATTGTTACTTGTTCTCAATGATTCTGTTGTCGCCAGCGGCGTAACATCTGGGGTTTTGTTACAATATGTACTATAGTAGAGTCGCTCCTCTGTCAGAGTACCTAAATCGCGCAGGCGAGCTGCGCAGGTTGTGTTAGCTTGCAGAGCGATCAGGCACGCCCATACTGTTTTCTTATTGGTGCTACCTACATTTACATACTAGTCAGTGTGGACGACGAACAAGGCCGCACAGTACTGTATCGTTTTTTTTTTAGTTTCATAATACTCATTGTGTTTATATTGTTTAATATGTTTATTTGTGTCTATTTTTATTTTTACTATAACACGCAAATTGCAATCATTCTTATTCTATTACCCAACGCAACATAATAATACGTCCCTGTTACACTGCGTGCAGTGGAAGGAATAGACGACAGTTGCGTGCTCCAAACACGACTGTGAATGGCTGTCTCAAGGTCAAAAATATTGTAGTAGGCACAAACATTAAAGTGCCGACAGAGGAGCGATTTTACTACAATATATTTTTTATACTATGGCCGCGTGATACTTCTCCAATATACTCCGTATATGGGAAAGTAATACATTAGAGTCCGTCTATTACGACTTCGTTTATAACGGCTAACCGTTTTTAGCGACGTAAATGCAAACTCAATTAGGTTTCATATAGACGTACTATGAAAGCGTATCCGTATAGTACGACTCCGGTTTAAGCGGCCAACTGCGTTTAGCGACCTAATTTTATAATAGTCGTCCGGTTAGAACGAAATTACAATACATATTGTTCCTCTGAGCTGTAATACACACATAAGTATGCGCAAATTTTAATTTTCATTAAAGTTACATAATACATACCTACATACATATGTGCATAATATGTATTTGTAAGTGTTAATATATTTTGTTTTATTTTCATAGAAATTAATGTATTGTACACTTATATGTATTATATAAAAACAAGCTTAAATTATGCGGTCGCTTTGTGCGTCGTCCGGTTAATACGACATAATGTCGCCGGTCCCTTGAAAGTCGTTCTATCCGGATTCTACTGTAATTAATTTAAGATTATTCTTATGTATCGGTGAATCTTTCTAGGATCAACCGTTATATGATGTGATTCAAGAAGCATTGACAGTCCATTTTCAAGGACTCTGTTTCCGAGAACGCAATGCCGGTCGTGCTATAGACGCTCACATGGCCGACCGAGGCTTTAATAACCAAATTGGTGTGCAGCCTGAAACAGGTTAGTGAAAAAATATCGATGTTTAAACTAGCCATTACCTGCGGCTCCGCTCGCATTAATTCCACTTGTGCATGATTGATTTGAAATAATGTTTTTAAAGTAATAAATATTTTGTCTGTAACTTGAGTAATGTAAAAATATCGCTTATAAAAAAAAATTTAGCCAGAGAAAAAAGAACGCGTCGTCGTAGATATGCGGTTGAAAATAATGAATGAATAATGAGGCTGTAAAAAATAAAAAAGTAATTAATATATGACTGCCTCGTACTAGAAATCATTGCCGCCAATAAAGTGGCGTTTATTTCATTTCAATACGTCATGTATTTACGGAGATACACATTTTTAAACTTTAATAGGTGCTTACGTCATGTATTAAATATATGGGCTGTAGAAGTGGCCGTGATATTCGGGGCATGTGTAGTCTATTTTAACAAACTTCAAATGAAGTTGTTTTAAGTGCTAGATAAAAAAATCCAACGACATTATTTAAGTTAGACGGAGCTCATTCCAATCATTTAATAAAAAATTCGACTGATGACCAGTCCTATACTTCCCACCTAGTAAATATTTGCAAAAAATAAACACTCTTTTTTTTATTCTTTGACTAGGCCCAAATAACCTTAGCTGTTGGTGGTCTTTAAAACACAATTTAATTTTTATTCTTTGAAAAAAGCATGGCCCTCTTTTTTGTTTGGTGATCTATTGATGGCTAGCTTAATATAGCAAAAATCATGGTTACCTTGATTTACGTACAATTTTTATTTTTTTTAGTAAAATATTTTTTTTCTCGAAAACTATACATTTTAGAGAAAAAAAATATTTACATTTTTTTCATATTATAACATCTAGAATTCATTTATATTTTTTTTTACCTATGTTAATACGTGACATTGAGGACGTTTTTTTGAATATCTCAGGATCCACTGAACCGATTTGACTCAAAATCTAATCAGATCTAAGTTAAAGGCTGATAAACACAATAGAACAATCGGCATGCCCGTATGTTGTTCCGTTCTTAAGATATCGAAGGCGAAAAATTGACCACATACACACACACACACATACACACACACATACAGACATCAGTCAGAAAATGATCTTAAACGATTGCTAGGGTCTCAAAACGTGAAAATCTGTTAAAATCTCGAAATATTGTTTTCGGACTGAATCCATTACTTCCCTACCATAGTAGAGGTGGGAAGTAAAAAAAGTCGTTTACAGGCTTAAATTCTATTTTATTGGTTAGGTTTTGTATTTGGTGGCAATGAATCAAATTGCGGTACATGGATGGATAAGATGGGTTCATCAGATCGTGCTGGAACTCGCGGGAAACCGGCAACGCCTCGAGACGGATCGGCTATTGAGCTGGTAGGATTGAGCTATGGTGCTCTCAATTGGTTATCCAAGTTATATCAGAATGGGGAATTCCCGTACGGCAGTGTACAACGGAAACACAGAGATGGTGAGTCTTTATTAGAATTTGAATGTTATTTATTACCAATGGCGAATTAAGCATTTGGAGGCCCCCAAGCGTAATTTCCCCTTCGCGCGGCTCTGCAAACGAGTGTAGAGAAAACTATACAAATTTCCTGTGAACTTTCGCGAATTTTTGAAGACAACCCGATTGTTTTAAAGACGATTTGAAATTTGAATATAACTTTATATTGTTCAGCGCTATATTGGAATAAATAGTGTAGAAATCAGTGACTGTTAGCATATTATCGTCAATTATGGTACATAATTCATATTGCTAACCTTTTTAGTGTATTTGCCATAATATGGCACATACACTATTGGCGTCGGTCGGATGGCGGGACCTAGGGGTCGGACCAAAATTTCTCGACGTTTCATACCCTCGTGAACAGTTTGCCACTATTTTTGAAAATGTTTATGTATATATGTATGTGTGTGTGTGTACACGATAACTCCGATAACTCTCGACAGACGTAATCGATTTAAACGAAATTTGGTACACACATTGGAACCCATCACCGCACGAAGCCTATTTAAAATGGGCCCGATCGGACCATTTTAAGGGTAGTTTTTAGGGGTTGAAAAAAGTTTTTGGGCCCAAAAATACCGAAAAAATTCTCAGAATCGTTTCAAAATTGAAATTTAACCCTTTAGTGAAGATTAAAATGTGCTGCTAAAATTTTAATAAAATCGGCCCGACAGGACCGGACTTACAAATTTTATGAAAACACTGGTTTGCGGATAGTGATTTATTTACTGAAGGGTGTATTTAATTTGGTACTGATGTTGCATTGATAATAATATTGAAATTAAGAAAAAAAATATTATTTTATGGGATGTATTAAGGGGTTAAATTTTTTATTTTGTCCAAAAACAAACCTAAGTTCACGTATTTAAGCCACAAGGCCTGTATTAGCAAATACACTATATTGTCGGCAGGGTTTGGCACTGCGACCCGAGTTTTATTTGATAAATGTATTTATTTATAGGCTCTTTGACAACTTGGACATACAGGCAATGGGCTGACAAAATAGCCAGTAGTTTTGAAAGGCATTTCTGGGTGAACACAACTCCGGTTAATAACGAAGCACGTCCGGATTTGATTCATCGTCGTGGTATTTACAAAGATACAGTTGGTGCGTCACAGACTTGGGCAGATTACCAATTGCGCTGTAATTTCCCTATTGCAATGGTGGTGGTAAGATATCTGATTTAAATAAATTTTATATACAGTACTCTCTCAGTAAACTTTAATTGCCATCTGTTGACACTTCCATGAAGTACTACCTATAACTAAATTATTGTTTGTTTAGGCTCCAGAAATGTTTAACCCTCAACACGCCTGGACAGCTTTGAAACGTGCAGAAGAAATCCTTCTAGGACCGCTGGGTATGCGAACTTTAGATCCGAAAGATTGGGCATACAACGGAAATTATGATAATTCAAACGATTCAACTGACCCGAAAGTTGCACACGGTTACAATTATCACCAAGGACCAGTGAGTTTTAACAACTGATAGTTGGTAATCCTGTATTTAGTACGAAATACATGATTACCAACTGTACCATTCAGGATGTTGACATTAGCTATGTTCCAACCTACTATAAATGAATCGTTTTGAAACGGTAACGAAACTGTTTGTATCGGCTTTGTGCGCATGCGTCAACCTTGCACAGTCATGTGACGTAGACATTGGTTGGAACGCTTTTGTGACCGTTTTGTGCATCAAATCATGGCATCCATGACCATGCATATGATCAAAAAATATCAATTGTCATTTGTCAAATGTAAATTCCTAATTTCAGGCTTTTTTTGTTGTTAAAAACGTTTTGAAAATGAATAAACAACTGTCTCAAGTTGGAATTGAACAAAGAAAAACGTAATAAAGTGCTTAATGCGCATGTCAGTTTTACAGTTTCATTTTGGTTTCATGACTAGACCATGTACCGAAATGATCGTTTGGAAACCGTTCACAAACGATCACAAGTTCGGTTGGAACGCTTTAAGAATCGTTCACAAACGATCACAAGTTCGGTTGGAACGCGTTCTATCCACTGCGCATGAGCGTGACGGTAATATTACGGTATTCAGAGTGGTTGGAACAAAGCTAATATTAAATCGTATTTACTCATGTTTTGTTATTTTAGGAATGGGTGTGGCCGCTGGGCTGGTTTTTGAGGGCGAAGCTACATTTTTCACAGGAAAATGGCGAGTTGCGCAAAACCATACTCAGTACGCGTGCAATATTATCCCGTCACTTATCGGAACTGCAGTCTTCACCCTGGCGGGGTCTGCCAGAACTAACTAATAAAGACGGTGCCTATTGTTCCGATAGCTGTCGTACACAGGCTTGGAGTATGGCCTGTATTTTAGAGGTAAATTAAATAATAGAACAGGGATGACGAACCTGTGGCACGCGACGGAATATTGTCGGCACGCCATTGATTGAGGTACAGTCGCGGACTTAATAAAGTTTACACTTGAGTTTTTCAGTGTAAGTTCACAAAAAGTCAGTAGCTTAGCAACAAATTTAGTTTCTAATAGGTAAATGTAAATGTCAAAAATGAAAAGAAATGATTGTCGTTTAAATGCCTCGAAATTATTAAAACGATGAACAAAAAAGAAGAATTATTGCAAGATTGGAGGAAGGAATTTGCTAGTATCAAATATTATCAAATCTTTTTATGTTTTAATAAAATTAAGCAAAATCGCAGGATAGTGGACAATATAATTTGATTTATTAAATTAAATGTACGACGTTTCGTCTATAGATTTAGACTTTTTCAAGTAGACGAAACGTCGTACATTTAATTTAATAAATCAAATTATATTGTCCACTATCCTGCGATTTTGCTTAATTTTATTATAATCACGATGGACACGATTTCTAATATAAACTTTTTATGTGAATTTTTAGGATGTAACCTTAGTAATTGATACATTACTATCAAAAGCCAAATTACAATATGCAAAAATTAAAAAAACCGGTAACTAGATGATACAGGTGTAAACTTTTTTAAGTCCGCGACTGTACATCGAAATAAATGCTGTCCAAAAAATTTGACTATCATTCAAATAACATATATTATGAAATCGACACGATAAGTCAACGAAAGTTTCGTAGTACTCAATACATTATCGAAATACAGTTGAACTTTGATAACTCGAATTCTTGATAACTCGAACAAACTTGGTTGGCAATAGCGTCAAGAGTGAAATTTAATATTATTTGATAACTGGAAGTTTTCATAACTCGAATTTTTTTTGTGGCAAGTCATAGTTCGAGTTATCGAAGTTCGACTAATTCTTTTCATATACGTTTGGATAATTTTTTTGTCCAATAAATTTCTTTAGTTGCTTGTTGGCATGTTAAGGTGCGGCCTCATGCAGTCGCTCGACGCTCGTTTAGAGCGTCAAATTAAGTCACGTGGTGCAATACTAAATCTCCCACCACATGAAAAATTGTAGCGACAAAACTAAACACAGTTTAGTTTTGCACCGCGATTCTAGTGCACTAGTGTAGTTCTGACGCTTGGAAGCTGCTTAAAAAAGCCGATGAGTTCCTCGCAATTTCGGTATAAATTATTAATATGTAATTATTTATTATAACAGCTTTACAACGATTTTATATTTCTGTTTGTATATTATAAATGAGGTTAGGGACAAGCAATATAAATATCGATTTATTTTGACGTTTATTTATGCAAGCAGCCATGTTGAAGCTGCAATTTGACGCTACACTTTTTCACGTCGCGGAAAATTTAAAATTGCACCACGTGACTTAATTTGACGCTCTAAACGAGCGTCAAGCGTCCGCATGAGGCCGCACCAGGTGGATTTTGTCGCTACACTTTTTCATGTGGTGGGAGATTTAAATTTATTTATTGTAGATTATAGACGCGTCGACATCTAAGGTCATTAGCGTCTTTCAACTACACTAAATAACAACTAACTTAAAACTAAATAACATCACAAAACATCCATGAGCGCAGGTGGGATTCGAACCCACGGCAGTCCAGTCTAGAGGTTGCGGCGCCAAGCACGCTACCATCTAGGCTATACTGCCCTCGGGAGATTTAAAATTGCACCACGTGACGTAATTTGACGCTCTAAACGAGCGTCGAGCGATTGCATGAGACCGCACCTTAATGGCAACATTAAACATTTTTTGAAAGAAATTGACACGTAGATGTAAAAAGGTTCGTCATCCCTGCAATAGAAGAACATTCTTTTATATTTCAATGTTAGATTTATGTAAAAAATGTCTAAACCAATCGCATTGCCATCTATTGAGGAAATTTAAGGACTAGTTTGTTGTCTAATGGTTTTGGTACGTTTAGGTGTTGCACGATTTGCAACAAATAGAAGAGAAACAGCCGATAGTGCTGAGCTCTGAAGATTATTGACCTCACTTTGCGTGTGTACCTGCTGCAATCGTAGACGAGCACATCGGCACCGGTAGATATGGCGCAGCACCTACCTTTAATCAGCACCGCGACACCCGGGGTCACCACATCAGAACACACGCAGTCTTCCCAGCAGGCCCCTCGCCTAGAACGCGACGTCCTTTCAAGTTATCCGACTATATTTGGAATCCTTTAATGTCTTTACGGAGAGCTCAGCACTCGCCGAAACGCTTCAAAGACAAACATAGATCCGTCCTCGAGTTTTTATCCAAACATCCTCACAAACATAAATCGCGTCTTACGAAAGAGAAAATCGTATCGGAAATAAAGAATCAGTTTATCGGATCGTCTCCGAAGCCGTCCACCAGTAAAGGCTTCTATTTTCCCGGACGAGACGATAAAACTGATTATGATGATCCGAAACTAAGAAAGAATTATCGAGGGAACGATGCGTTCAGTCGAACGCACGCTTTATCGAAACACTTTAGAAACTCACAGACCGTTATTTATAGCGATCTCTACTTTAAACTCGGCCTTTCGTTGACAGCTAGAATCTGTCGCCATGGCAACTTGACGCAGATTTATAATGGTACTCTTTTTCAACAAACTCGATCTTGCTATTTTAAAGAAGATAAACAAATGAACGTCTTCTTAGATTATCAGGTAATTAAATCCGGTGATAAAAATACGAAACAAGTATTGGAACACGTTGACTATATGCCTTTATATTTGTCAGATGACTTAAAAACACAAAATTTTAGAGCACTATTATTAGATTATAGTTTTAATATAGATAGACATTATGTAAATGTTAAGGATTTTAATGCTAAGTGCTTGAAAAAGATGATTCAGAACGAAAATAGTTACGTAAACTATAGCCCGATGATAAAACTGGAAACGGGAGAAAATTTCGAAGAGTATTTTTTCGAAAAAACGTGCAGTAATTGTTTTTCCAGATTGCCCGGTTACAGTATTTTGTTTAAAAGGTTTACAAGCATGGATTCTGATCAATTTCAAGCATTATTAGATTTGGATAGAATTATTTACGAACCAGGTTTTGGAAATTATGCCGGTAATTTTTCGTATCCAAGACCAAGATCGCCGGCGCGAATAAACGAAGCACTGCCTCTTAGTCAGTCCCTATTAGAATTACTTAATATCGATAGGTTAAATTTAGCTACAAAATCATCGGATGAAGTCGAGAGGTTATTGTTGTGTCGGCAAAAAATAATTGATCACATTCGTAAACATGGAACGCACAATATGCCGAGTAGAGATTTACAACTCTACAAGAACGAATTAGAAAGTCTATCGACTATCGATCAAGCTAATGCGATGATGCTAGAGCCGTTATTAAATGAGCCTAATTATAGGTACGATAATACTGCTAGACAACACAGACTAGAACAGTACAAAGTGCGCAGAATCATTATTGGCTACACGTTGACATTTTACATGTTAGCCATAATTACATTTCATATTTTATATTTTGCATAGTATTTCAATAATCTTGACATTATTCTCAAAATTTACATATGAATTTTATCTACCTATACATTGTTAATTAATCAATTAAAATAATATTTAATTCCATTTACTTAAAACCAAATAGGCGATAAAGCTCGAGTAGTTGTTATACAAAATTGTTCATAAAATTATTTCTGAAATATGTATGTTTGATTTTTAAGTCCTCTCTTTTAAAATATAGTTACAATACAGCATATCATTGACAATTATTATTCTAGTTGTTTAGTACAGCAATATGTGAGGTTAAGATTTAAGATAGCAATATGTGAGGTTAGGAGATAATACTTGTTTGTATGTATTAAGACGAGAGCAATATGTGATATTCTTTTGTGTATATAACGGACAAGAGTCAAGACCCAATACGTGGGACTAGGAAATAATACTCAATTCTTTTGTTTATGGCTAAGTCAGTATTATAAAAGATACAGTGATGTATTCGATAAAATATGGGTTGTTTATCGAATGAAAATGTTACGTTACCCTAAGTAAAAAAATAGATTTTATTAAAACATAAATCCGACAATCAGATTACCTCACAATATAACATTACAATCAAAGTTTTGCAATGTTTTATTTAAATACAACAATTTTTAAACAACATCGTCAAATAGATAACAATCAAAGTTTTTATTGCTTTTCATTGAATACATTCTTTTAATATAGTTTAGTTTATATCATATTAAAACACAGAACAAGTTCTGTGCATCAAAACATACATTTCACCAAAAATTTCGTTTTTGTGATAAAGTGAGATGACCTTGATAAACTGTCAGTTGTTTTATATCTCTACAATCTACACAGTATAGGTGGCAAAGTTTAGAACTAAGCGTTGTGTCAATGTTTTTACTTATTAAAATCGATCATAGCGCCACACGTACAACATTTCTATATTTTTACACTATTTTAATGGCCAATTGTGATATTCACGAAAACAACACACCAATTTTATCTATTTTTGTAATATTGTAAAAACTGAAGCATACATAGTTCAGAAAAATTAGTATTTATTAATATGCATTAAAAAAAACATAGAGTAAGTTCGGTATGGTGATTTCAAAGTATTTTAACCCTAGAACACCACACCGTGGTCGACTGAACCGTAGCACAAATCGGTAAATAAATACATTAACACAATCTTCGTAAAAAAATTGTGTACTACAAAATAATTATTTTAAGACTTCTTGAATGAAAAACAAATTGGGTCGAAATAGTACATGATTAGGATTGTGGTGATTGGCTTTCGGAAAATGTGGTGTTTGAGGGTTAAAAATTAGAAAATAGATACGAGAGAAAGAATCGTATTATCTGCACAAACACGGAACGTATCAATTTAACGCTTATTAGACAAATAATGTTTAATAAATTTGCATTACGAGTGTTTTTACTAAGCGGATTGTATCAGTACAGACACGTATACACAAATATACTAAATAAATATTTGTTGAAGATTGTGTCTTTGTGGCAGAACTGGGCAAACCACTGAACCTAAGTGCTTGAAGCACCGATCATCGGGCACTTTCATAAATGCTGGATTTATTCAAGCAACAAGCACTTTCGTTTTCAAAAATACTTTAAAGCATCGAGCACTCACTAAAGTGCTTGAAAAAATGAAGCATTAAGCATTTTAAAGTAACTTTTTAACCTCAAACATTACAGTACAAAATTTCAAAATACATTTTGTTTATCAAAATAAGATAAGCATAAACGAAATACGTTTTATTAAAAATGCTTATTAAGCATTTAAAACGCTCATTAAGTATTTAAATGGTTATTAAGCATTTTAAACGCTCATCAAGCATTTAAAATGCTTATTAAGCATTTAAAACGCTCATTAAGCATTTAAAATGCTCGTTAAGCATTCCTAATGCTTTTAAGTGCTTAATAAGTAGCAAGTCTTTATGCAAGTGCTTTACAATCTGTTTTACAAAGTGCTTAAAGCATTATTACAAGCACTAAGTTCTGAGCACTGCCCAGCTCTGCTTTGTGGATAGTCTTGTGAAATATTCTTTAGATAAACAACACGACGCTATATAGAGCTTACTCTAATTGTTTTTGCAAAATTTAAATCACGAACGTGGCTTCAAAGTAGATATAAAAAAAACTTTTTATTACAGTTGCTCGAATAATGTTATTGAGAGCTTTGTAACAAATTTAGATGAATTTATGTGACTAGATCCGGCACCTAAATGAAGTGTCTGGCTGGGGATGGAACCTACACAAATGGGCCATCCATATATTGTGTCACGCAAAATTCACGCATTTTTGACCCCTCCCTCTCCCTTTGTCACGCTTCATCACATTTTTGTCAACCACCTAAATAAAAATACCTCATAAAACCTGCCTCCCCCCATAGTTCTCTTTCATATCGCGAATAAAAAATAAAATCCATAGTTTTTAAAAAAATAGAAATAAAATTGATTTAGGTATTTCAAACGTCACGTCACGTTTGTTCGGACCCCCTCCCCACTCCTCGTCACATCATTACGTAAGCCGATGGCCCCCTCCCTCCTGTTTGCGTACGTATTTTATGGACGGCCCGAAAGTAAAAGAGTCCAAATTGATTTCGATTCGAAAAATCTAATTTTGATTTGGGACGCTTTATCTGCGAACCCCACGTTTGGTGGGGGTGTAGTTACGTCATAGTTCATGCGATTTTATATTATAAATTATGATGGTCACCAGAATTAGAAGTACTGTTTAGAGAAGACACCAGCGTCATACATGAGTTTAGTGCCGGGCGAGTCCATATTCTGTTTAAAGGGGTGGCACGTGACATACAGCAGACTAACACGCGTCTTTCGTGCCGGACGAGTCCATATTTTACTACTGATCTACTTCTACCGCACAGATCGGCCATCTTGTTGATGTCTTCTCTAAACAGTTTACTGCTCTACGTACTTCTTTTAAAGGTTTAATTAATGATTTGATATTTAATTAGGTGTACGGGTTTAGCGCATTATTATATTAATATTTTAGTTATTTAACTCCATATTAAGCTTAGTATTTATCTAATAATATTATTAAATTCATATTAAGGTGTTAAATAAAAATACCTGATTTTTTAAGGTTACTATTTGATCTTGTGATTATGTATTCATTTTAATTTAGTATAGATATTGTTATTGAATTATTAATGATTTTTATTGACAAAATAATATAATAAAATTTTATTCATAGTTAACCTGAATGATTTTTTTGAAGAAGAACATAGAACCTTTGGTTTTTTTTATTTATTGTAAAAATTCTGATGAGACCAGACGTGTGAATTAGCATTTAGCATTGCGCGGTATTGGTGAGAGAGAAATGTGCATGCTAAGCGGCGCAAATCGGACAAAGAAGGCGATGATTTGTACAGAATATACTCTCTCGGTCGGTTTCGACTTTTGATGTCGAGCGCGCTCTTTTTGATTTAGCGACGGACGAAATCCGTCCGGATTTCGTAATTGTAGACGCGTCGACAACTTAGGTCATTAGCGTCTTGATTACATTAAATAACAATCAATTTAAAACCAGTAACTGATTTAGGCCTAGGCCCGGGCTTAGGGCGGCAACATTTGAGGGGCGGCAAAATTTAGAAGGCGTCTGACCCTTAACATTTTTCCCGGGCGCTGGAAAGTCAAAATTGATTAAGTTTTCCGTCAACTGTGAGATTGAATTTTATTATTTTCTCTCTCACTGTTGACAAATATATTTAAATATATTTCGACGTTACAAGAAAGGCAGGACATCAGTACGGGCCTAGGGTTTCATCACGATCAAATCCGCCACTGCTTTAAACTAAATGACATCACAAAACATCAATGAGTGTTAAAAAAACGGAACTCTTATAGGATCACATTGTTGTCCGTCTGTCTGTCCGTTAAGACCTTTTTTTCCAGGAACGACTAGAGATATCAAGTTGACATTAATATCAGATACTAAGATCTACAGCCCCATAGTTCGCGCGGTTGATTCACGCGGTTTTCATCCGCGCAGATTCCGCCGTGTCTGAACTAACCCTTAGAGCTCGATTTATATTATCCGGCCAGACAGGGTGCGGGAACGTAGCGTTTCCGGCAAGGCAAACATTTTTACATGCATTTCAAATACGAGTATTGATACGTGTCTGAACGGACGGGATCCGCTAAGTATAAATATTCGTATTTACTAGAGGACAGTGTGGTCCAGTGGTTAGCGTCGTGGCCTCTGAATCAGACTGTCGTGGGTTCGAATCCCGCCTCCGCTCATGGATGTTTTGGGATGTAATTTGGTTTTAAGTGTGTTGCTATTTAATGTAATCAAGACGCTAATGACCTAAGTTGTCGACGCGTCTGTAATTTACAATAAATAAATTCGTATTTGAAATGCATGTAAAAATGTTTGTCTTGTCGGAAACGCTACGTTCCCGTCCCGTGTCTGACCGGATAATATAAATCGACCTTTCATGCTTACTTATTGTTATGTTATACAACTGCTTATTACGTGAAATGTGCATATTGACATTGTGACGGAAAATATACAAGGCACATTCTGTGTTGAGACAGGAAAGAGTTCGTATCGGATGAATTGAAATATATTTTCTTTAAAAGCTGAATTCTTAGTTGTTTAATAGTTTAATCATTTTATTTCATACGCGAATTTTCTTTATTACAAAAAACTAGTTACGGTTTTATGAAACCACGGTGTAAATGAAACTTTATTAACATTGGAAATGTTTATGTTCGTATATGGGGGCAGAGTTACGAGTTTTCATTCAGGGCTAAAAGACAACGGTGTCGCGATCAAGTGAGGAGCAATCATGCAAAATTGAACAAGTGCAATTTTTTCGAAATATGTTTTATATCATGTCTAGTTAATTGAGAGGTATTTGCGACGATCTGCGGTGTTATTTTTGAGCAAATGTTAATAAATACTGTAGAAAAATCCATTTAAAAGTTAAGTAATCAAGCAAAAGTGAACGCGTATATAACAGAAGAATAATAGGGTTATTCCTGACAAAACTAAACAGTGCATTGATAAATATTGTGTGTATAATAAACAGTTAATTATGTTTCATATATGCTGTTATCATTTCCAATGTCCTCGATGGTTGCAAGGATTGCGAAATCTGTGAATTTTTATTTAATTAGTGAGTCATAAAGGTCGCCTAAAGTATTTATGTAATTTTGTTTACGTGGTTTTGGTAATGTAATTTGAACCCTGATCAGTATGAAGATGAACTCCAGGTTCTATCCGTTGGTGTTAAATTGTGTTTTAAAGACCACCAACAGCTAAGGTTATTTGGGCCTAGCACCAATTCATATTTTCAATTCATTATTTTTTTTTAATAATAAATTGAAAATCCAATTGACACTTTTATCTGCTCTCGGGCTAGAACCCGGGAACTGGGGATTTGTAATAGAGGAACCATAGCAACACCATGTAAACAACAACATTGCTAAACGCTCGGCCATTCTCAAGCCCCTCTATCCGTTGGTGATCAATCGTTTGATGTGCTGCTCGAGTGAATATTCGTACGATATTAGTTATGAAACATAATCGTCGCTGCTTTTTAAAGAGTACTGGTCTGGTCGATCGCTTCGATTGGACATGACGTGACTTCGACACGCGTAACCGACCGGCGAAAAAACAAGTCTATATAAAAGTGATAGGTCACAGGTAGGCGGTCAGGAATCGGTACGTTTACCCAGTATGTTATCTTAACGATTTAAGTATAGAACTCGCGGTTGAGTCGGTTAATTCGCGACTCGTGCGCCGTTCTTCAGTCGACAGACAGAGCTGAGCCGAGAGCGACTGTCTGCTGTTTAGAGTGAAAGAGGTGTTCTTCTGTCAAACAATTAACGATCAAGTATACCACGTGCATTCGTGCAGCGCGAAAACTTGTTGCTATATACAGTTGTGAGATTAATTAAAGTGGTTGTGTTTTTTGTTGTTTTATAAGACTTGATTAACTTTCGAAATTATGTCGACAGCGAAAACGGTGCCTAGGATAAGACAAGAGAGCGCCGATAGTTTATCGGATTCTTGTACAATGGATGAATATTCGGATGATGAAAAAGATTGTTCTCTGGATGATTTTCAAATTATTAAAACAATTGGTAAGTAGAAACGTTTTTAAACGGTTTTATTTAGCCCAAGGTTATTAGAGTACAGGTTGCCTCATTCCATCTGACCAATCAGCGTAAGCGCGGGAATGACGTCAGCTAGAATTTAGTTTAAATCAAGTACAAAAATTGTTAAAGATTATGCTTATTTATATTAGATGCTTCGTGCAGATTTTTTCTTAAAATTGGCAGAAGACAATAAATAGAAGAATAGATGTTAAAAAATAGGATAATTTTTATTTTTATTACAAAATTTAGGTTTTAATATCTATAATATAAACAAACAAAAAATTAAATAATGCTCAAGAAATGGCAGATCTTGTTAATTACCTATTTTTTAAATTTAAGAAACGAATAAAATTAACTAACAAATTGATAAATTAATTATTTTATCTTTTATATTCACAAAATATTAAAAATAACCACAAAACACCATAACACTTAACAGCTATCGCAAAATTGACAACTTATCATATTTTTTTCACTAACAGAAGAATCATGTTTCTATTAGATATTGAAAAAACATATCACACTACCATGGTTACTGTGATTTTTATTTCCAAAAATTAGCAGCGTCCATCGTATGATCTTTTCTATTGAAGTGAGCAAGCATGGTATATTCTGAGTGACGTCATCCCCCCCACTACTATCTATCGGAATGAGGCAACCTATACTCTACTAACCTTGGCTTGAGCCCGTATATTTGTTTGCCAAACATTTGTTTAACAATTTTTTGGTGTTATTTATTCAAGGCCTTATTTTTGTGAAGATGTTGAGGGAGGCATATTAAAGTGTCCTTAGTAAGTGATTTTGCTAGATAGCGGTATGGGAAGGATGCAGACCGCCCCCAACATGTAACAAAAAAAATGGTCAGCATTTATATTGCTTTAAGGCTGAAATTGTTTGTATAGCTTGTCGGTGACCCAATAATGCCATTATAATATTTGCAGATCGATTGGTCAGTTTTAAAGGCAGATCACCCTGAACGTGTCATGTACCCGACGAAATTTTTATTATTAGTTCAAGGTTCAAATTTTAATATGTTGTTACGGCGACTGTTTTAAGCATATATTTCAATATGCAGAACAAAATGTCGGTATTAACCCCCTCTCGTAGATGGTAACTTGCTCGCCTAGGAGTTTATATCGTTCTGCGAAGGGGTTAATACCGACATTTTGTTTTGCAAATTGAAATATATGCTTAAAACAGTCGCCGTAACACCATATAGTTGTCGACGCGTCTATAATTTACAATAAATAAAGTAACACCATATATCAAAATTTGAACCTTGAACTAATAATATAAATCCATGTGTTGAGTGGCATCCATGTTGATTTAATATTAATAATAATAAATTCTCGGGAACTTGGATAAAAATAAGTTGATGCTAAATTTTCAAAATTTGCAACGTTTCGTTGGTTTATTTTCCAACAATTAATATTGCCTGAAGAAGTTGAAAAATAAACCAACGAAGCGTTGCAAATTTTGAAAATTTAGCATCAACTTATATTTATCCAAGTTCCCGAGAATTTATTATTATTAATAATAATATAAATTTCGTTGGGTACATGATACGTTTAGGGTAATCTGCCACCCCTTTAATACTGATCAATCGATCTGCAAATATTATAATGGCATTATTGGGTTACCGACAAGCTATACAAACAATTTCAGTCTTGAATTGCAACAATAACGGTGACCATTTTTTTGTTACATATTGGGGGCGATCTGCATCCCTCCCATACCGCTATTTAGAAAAATCCCTTACTCAGGGCACTTTAATATGCCTCCCTCAACATCTTCACAAAAATAAGACTTTGAATAAATAACACCAAAAAATTGTCACTAGCTCTCTATGTCGCTAAAGAAGTTTTCACTTCAAAAAATATAGGTATCTGGAGTTTAATCTGTTTCATCCTAAAGTCTAGATACACCAATGGCTACTTATGAGATATAAGATCCCTAGCATTGTCTTTTTGCAATTCTGTATGTCAAGAAACGATAAAAGCAATCAACGCACCCAGTACAACATTCCTATTGGCGATAATTATCGTTACTTTTATGTTCCTGCAGTTGGCACACGTGGCTACCGGTTAAACTTATATGTCTTATGACAACAAAACAAATGATCTTAACACTCCATAAATGTACACAATAATTTTCTGTCCAGTTGGTATATAAAAAATATAGACTCCATGGTCAAAAGTATGCACCATTCGTTTGTCCGTTATAGGGTAAATTCGGGAGAGATGCCGCGGTAGGAGAGAAGCCGCATGGCTATTAACTTACCTATTTACCATTAATGGATGGTATTAGTATTTAATTGATTCCTGCAAATATCGGAAAAAATATTTTAACAACCATAGTCACAGTCAGGAATCTAACCTGAACTTTTCCACTATCGCGGCGGAATGAGCTTACAGTACGCAACCGTGACATGATTACCAGTCTAACATTCTCCATGTAATCATGTCAAGGTTGAGTATTGTAAGCTCATTCCGCCGCGATAGTGGAAAGGTCCAGGTTAGATTCCTGACTGTGACTATGGTTGTTAAAATATTTTGAAAACGCTATTAGTATTATAGTATTAATTGATTCCTGCAAATATCGGAAAAAATATTTTAACAACCATAGTCACAGTCAGGAATCTAACCTGAACCTTTCCACTATCGCGGCGGAATGAGCTTACAGTACGCAACCGTGACATGATTACCAATCTAACATTCTCCATGTAATCATGTCAAGGTTGAGTATTGTAAGCTCATTCCGCCGCGATAGTGGAAAGGTCCAGGTTAGATTCCTGACTGTGACTATGGTTGTTAAAATATTTTGAAAACGCTATTAGTATTATAGTATTAATTGATTCCTGCAAATATCGGAAAAAATATTTTAACAACCATAGTCACAGTCAGGAATCTAACCTGAACCTTTCCACTATCGCGGCGGAATGAGCTTACAGTACGCAACCGTGACATGATTACCAATCTAACATTCTCCATGTAATCATTTCAAGGTTGAGTATTGTAAGCTCATTCCGCCGCGATAGTGGAAAGGTCCAGGTTAGATTCCTGACTGTGACTATGGTTGTTAAAATATTTTGAAAACGCTATTAGTATTATAGTATTAATTGATTCCTGCAAATATCGGAAAAAATATTTTAACAACCATAGTCACAGTCAGGAATCTAACCTGAACTTTTCCACTATCGCGGCGGAATGAGCTTACAGTACGCAACCGTGACATGATTACCATTCTAACATTCTCCATGCAATCATGTCAAGGTTGAGTATTGTAAGCTCAGTCCGCCGCGATAGTGGAAAAGTTCAGGTTGTTGTGTTTAAAACACAAAATAGTAATCAGTTCGTATCCTTGGACAGATTATATCTTGTTTAGGCTGCGAAAAGTCCAGTGTGATTATCAAGGATCATATTTCGGTATAATTATTATTTACAGCAGAAATAACATTAAAAATATTCCAAACAAAAGTTAAATATATCCCACTGTTAGATAAAACAAGTCATGTGAATCTTTTGTCGTAATTTAATTCAAAGGTGACTTTTCATAATTAATTTTATCTATTTGTTTGGATTTTAAACACAGAGTGGTTCTGAAACCACAATTTATACAGGTTGGTAAGTCGACGAATTCCGACTATCTTTAGTTTTTACTTCTGCACCATAATGAGGTCGTCCCGCATTTTTTTTTAGAATTGAAATCTACGTTACAAATAGATAAAATAACAATTTTTTTGAAAATTTTTTGGCAGTTTTTTCTACAAGAAAAAATTTCCAAAAGTGTGTATTTTTCAACGTAATTTTAATCATAGAATTATACCGCCACGGAATACGTCATTCACAGCCAGCCTTCTCTGATTGGCTGCTGTAGTTGAATCACGCCCACTGACCCATATAGATAAAGAGAGAATATGGCGCGTTATGAAAAATGATGAAAGTGAATTTTTCAAAAAACTGTGACATCAAAATTAACAGGATTGATTTCCATAGTTACCATATAAACAAATCTTGTCTTATTATTTTATTTCAATAAATTATTAGCATGCAAATTAAGGTAGTTGTTGTGCTACAATAACATTCAAAAGTTTCGTTCATAGTACGCTGTAAAACAATAAATAAGTATAGTGTTAAATGTAAAAAAGTTTTGTTAGAGATTGTACCTAAACTGTTGTTCACATAGTAACACATATTTCACTTAGTTTGTTCGCTTGAATTATATAAAAATGTAAATCTTTTCTCATAAATTGTTGAACTTTGTGTTATTATATCTCAAGAATAAAAAGGTCAATAATTTTTGGATTTTCTTTTTTAAACTCAGAACAAAAACATCAAAGAACAGTTAGTTTTTTGAAAATATCTGACTGTTACTTTTTTTTAAGTTAAAAAACTTGTCAAAAACACAACCTTTCCTATGCTCTCCGTGTTAATTATCCGAACTTTAATTAAGTTTATCTCGAGTTAGACATGGTCAATCAACTTCAAATTTTAATGGTATTTGTATTATAGTATCCTTAATGAGTATACGAAAATTTAGAATTTTCTGACACTATGCCCATAGCACGACAACTACCTTAAAAATTAGTAGGTATTTAATCACTCCAAAGAAGTATAACTTCTAACGCGCGTACATAAGTACACGCACCCACTTGTTTGACAATGCGTTCTACTATACTGTATATTGGATTTAGAATGAGAATGCAACCTAGAAAGTGGATAACTTCTAAATCAACCTCCGCCATCGCGAATTTAACTTGGAGTCTGCTATAAAAACTTTTTTAAAATGGCACACAAAGCTAATAAATGAATTGTCCACTTCCGACAAGTTGAATGCTTGAACGTTTTCAGCCATTGAATAAATTGCGATCAAATTGGTTTATTAAGCTTTGTGAATGGGAATTCTTTTGTCTTTTATTACTTATAGTTCAAAAAAGTCATGTGATCTGAAATGGTCATTCAATGTTTTTTACTACGTGTTGTAATTTATCGTCCGTAGTTAATTGACGTCTGTGTATTCTCAAACAACACATAAATTTAATGTTTAACATAGTCATGCGCGATACGAGATGTTTTAATCGATTGTCTGGATTGTTCAAACATCTCGATGACTCTCGATGGTTGTCTCTTGGACTCGATTGTTGTTGTTTCATAGTTTGCCGAGACCGAGTCGCATAGTACTAAATCGTACACTGTCGAGAGCCACATAATATATACAATCGTTCATCACTCAACAACTGTGGTCGAGTCGATGGACGATTGTGCAGTAATCGTATAATACGAATTCAATAGTGAAGAGAGAGTAGTGAGTACCGACTGAACAGTGTGAACAGTGAACAATCAACGAGTCGCGTAAACGTCAGTCGACTAGCATGTAACTTTGAATCGCGATTATATGTATTTTCATTCCCTGCTATTGCTATAACCTATGTGGCAAATAATCGACTTGAACAATTGAACATTTCGATTGTATAAAATCAAACTCCGAGTCGATTGTGGACTCGATTATCATTATGAACGATTATAATTGTTTCTATTGTAAAAACATCTCGTATCGCCCATCACTAGTTTAACATGTTACACCGATGTTACACTATTTAAAACTAGCATCGGGGATTCTTTTGTAGATTGTATTATGCCCAACAAATCTTTCATATATTGTAACATTGCATTGATATCTAACGGTTTAAGTTTTTTTTGGACAATCATATAATATATAACTTCTATACAGTGTGTAAACGGTCTCGTCTCGTATTACCAGATCACACCCTATATGAGCTGTTTTTACTAAGTCAAAAGTCAATTAAAATTTAAAATATTAATGAAATTAAGAAAAATCGCAGGATAGTGGACAAAATATTTGATTTACATCGTACATTTAATTTAATAAATCAAATATTTTGTCCACTATCCTGCGATTTTTCTTAATTTCATTATAATCACGATGGACACGATTTCTAATATAAATTTCAAATATTATTATTATTATTCGTTAGAATCGTTTTAAGTCATTAAAATTTTTCGAGATGTCTCGCCTCGTCTCGTCTCGAAGGTTTTTATCTCGTCTCGTCTCGTCTGGAAACTCGAGACAAAATGCTCTCGAGACAAGACAAAACGGCTTCGAGACGAGACGAGACGAGATAAGATAAGACGAGAGGAGACGAGATAAGACGAGAGGAGACGAGACGAGACAAGACGTGTCTCGCGGTAACTCACTTACAGTAACGCATTCAGCCCCTTATTTGCGTATTAACTGTCATTGTGCCTTAATTGAAAATAATGCATACCAACAAAAACGTAACTTCAATATAATTGAAAATAAGTAATTCAAAAAATACAAACTACAATCAATAATACAAAAAATGTACATTAAAATAAATTTTCAAACTGTTATCCTTTGGCAATAAATCGACCTGTTATAAAATTCCGTGCGTGCATTTATAATGATTGCTGCTGAAATATTGAAAAAAAAAAATCTCCTTCAAAAAGCCACTAAAAAGAGGAAAATAATGAAATTTTGAGGTCTGCGCCAATATAAGAAAATAAAAAGTCGGTTAAAAAGTAGGTATAGTATCGTGATTAATATCTTCTTTTTAACCAACTTCATACTTTATTAAATTGGCGCAGACCTCAAAATTTCATTATTTTCCTCTTTTTAGTGGCTTTTTGAAGGAGGTTTTTTTTTGTTAAAAAGTTTTCTATTTTTTACTTTTTAGTAAGTATCAAAAAGTGACATTTACCTTAAAGGAATCACGCGCCGTTACTCACTTTTATTAAACCGACTTTCTTACGATGTCTAATGTGTCAAAAAGTGACATTTACCTTAAGGAATCACACGCCGTTACTAACTTTTATTAAAATCAGCCGAACTACTGAACCGATTTTGATGAAATTTCTATATGGGACCAATCTGAAAGTATATCCTTTCAAATAAAAAATTTTCCAAATCGGTTTATAAATAACGGAGCTCTGAAGTAACAAACATAAAAAAAAATACAACCGAATTGAGAACCACCTCCTTTTTTAGAAGTCGGTTATTAAATTTGAATTTTTCTGTCAAATTTAAACGAAAAGAAACATTTCGCATGGTTACCTAGGGTCCTAGGCAATGCAACACAGACCGGGGAAAAGCTTGCTTTTTTAGCCTCACAGGTCTGATTGATTCACCAAAAAAATGCCATTGTATTTTCCCTATGTTCGGTTCTACCGTTTACACACTGTATACTCCGTGAAAATAAAATAAAAATATTAGTTTTAGCTTGCATAGTAATATGAAGTCATTATACAGCGTGTCCACGAAAGTTCTTTACAAATGGAATTTTTTTTTATTAATTATTGGAGCAAAAATTTTTTTCTGCGGAAAAGTTCTGCTTCGTTCAAAACCTCTAAAACACCAATGAAAATTTTTTTCGGCCTAAAGTTATACTGTTCTTTGTATGGAGAGAGATGGAGGACATGTTGAATTCTGACTTATAATTCTGAATAAATAATTACTTAGAAGTTAGTTATGTTATAATTTTGAATTAAATTTGATTATGTAACTAATTTAGCGAAAATCTTGAATATCACAGATAATTTTTATTTTTAGTAAAATAAAACTTTTTGATTTCTCTAGTATAACTTTAGGCCGAAAAAAATTTTCTTTGGTGTTTTAGAGGTTTTGGACGAAGCAGAACTTTTCCACAGAAAAAAATTTTTGCTCCAATAATTAATAAAAAAAAATCCATTTGTAAAGAACTTTCGTGGACACGCTGTATAGTTGAAATTGTCAAAAAGTTAAAATAACATGACATTTTTCTTTGTTATAGGTACTTATAACGAAATTATGATTTTTCAAATTATCAAAAAATATCTTTAGATACATTTAAAAATACTATATTTAAAATTATGCTATTTCGGAACGTTTGCTTTATCAGAAACTGTAATCTTAATAACATGTCATTTTTCCATATTTGTAAATAATTAATGTGGAGACTTTAACGATCCATAAAGAACTAAACCCGAAATTAATGTTGTTTAATTTTGTCGGTTGAATATTTTTCAAAGCTGACTTCTTTATTTACCGAACTGTCAAAAATGAAAATAAAAAAGTTATCCTATTAAAATTAAAAAATTATTTTGTTTAGGTATCTACTATCTACTATACTTAATTATTTTTTTAACATGTATCTACTGATGTAAACCCATATTATACGAATATTGTGTATCTAGCTGACTCTTTTCCATTTAACACAACGCAATGATTCTGTAACCAACAATTTGAAACGTAGATATACAGGGTGGCACATCTTAAACAATGCAGTGAAATATCTCGTAAACGGTACAAACCATAAAAAATGTTTTACACAAAAGTTATAGAGTGTCAAGGGGGACAGAAGACTGTGATATCAGATTTAACATAGGTGGTGCTGTGAAGGTCAGGCGAAGGTCAGCTTTGATTTTTTAATTGTAACAGTGCATTTTTATTCCAGAATACGATACAGTATTTAATAATGAACAGTAAATTATCAAGGTACATATGAGCTAAAGTTAACAAATATTGAAATATTTAGAAATTAAATAACAAATTTAATTTGTCAATTCGGTTCTTTTATGAATTGAATTCAAGCCAAGAATGCCGGTGCGTAATACCATGGCTATCTGCTATGCCATAATTTATCTAATTTCGTTCATTTTGGCCGTTATTTAATTTCTAAATATCTCAATACTTATTAACTTTAGCTGATATGTACCTTAATAATTTACTGTTCACTATTAAATACTGTATCGTATTCTGGAATGAAAAATGCACTGTTACAATTAAAAAATCGAAGCTGACCTCCGTCTGACCTTCACGGCACCACCTATGTTAAATCTGATATCACAGTCTTCTGTCCCCCTTGACACTCTATAACTTTTGTATAAAACATTTTTTATGGTTTGTACCAGAGATATTTCACTGCATTGTTTAAGATGTGCCATCCTGTTTATCGTTCTAGAATCTAAATTATAGATTATAGACGCTCGATAACTGAGGTACGTACCATGTTGATAAATGAGTAGTGTTAAGCGGGTTATTACCGTATTAAAATAATGTATAAGATTGCTTAGAAATCGATATTTTGTATCGAGTGTGATCGTTTTTTCCGTGCTCTCATCACATGTATACAATAAAATAACGCATAATACATGCGAAGTGAAAGTATGTATGAATATGCATGTGTGTTTTCAACACGTAAACTAGGTCCAATTACTCGAGGCGCTCAGCACGTTCATTTTCAGTCTAATAATCTGTGGATGCACATTAGTTCATTAAAAATACAAAAACAACGATACCTACCTCACAAGAATAGGTACAATTTTTTTTGCTCCGCTTAAATAAATTTTTTTAATCTTTTCTCTCCGTCTTTGGACTGCGGTAATACATATTATGTGTAAATTTCAAGTCGCTATTTTATTAACTTCCCTTTGGAAGTTATTGTAATGGGTCCGAAAATCGAAATCAAGATGTATAACAAATTTTTATGATTCAAGGTCACTACACTATTTTTACACTATTTTTAGAAAGATGACTGTGTGTGTATGTGTGTGTGTGTCTGTGTGTACGTATGTACGTACGTATGTGTTCATTTCTTTCAAAGACGAAATCTTGAGAATGAAAAATGATATCGACTACGTTAGGGTGCCAATCGACGCGTATTAACGTAAATATGATCTGAAAGAAATTTTTTCAAAATCGGTTCAGCCGTTCTTTTTTCTTAACCAAATAGACTCCAAAAAAGTAGATTTTACACAATATCTCGCGAATAAAAAATTATATCGACTTCGTAAGCATGTCAATCGAGGCGTGTTAACGTCATTTTGATCCGACATAAATTTTATAAAAATCGGTCAAGCCGTTTTTTTTTTTTAATTATTGTTAAAAATAAATAATAATTATGTTTTAATGATTAAAATGATTACTTTTCTGTGTAATATCTAATTTAATTATTATTATTAAATATTTATCAAACTGGGAAGTTCGTCGTGTGGGCCTCAATGGTCGCACTTTAGTCCTAATAAACGACCCACCTCACGGCTTGTTTCGTTTAGAAGTTAGAGGCCTGTGACAGACAGATTGACAGACATTGTTGACACAACTTTCTGGTACGGAACCCTAACAAGTGTTTGGGCTACGAAATAACTGTATTAACCCCAGAACAGAGATATAGTTATAGAAACAGCTAGTGTTGCCGTCTAGACAAGACAAGACTTTCAAAATCTTGTCTTGTATTCCAAATATCAAGACTTCACTAAGTCTAAGTCTAGATTAAAAAACTCTTGTCTTGTCTAATATCAAGACTCTAGATTATTTTCAAGAGCCTAGATTAACCGAGTGGTTTACTTTACCTACTACTACTTAGTTTATCTAGACTCTTGAAAATTGTCTAGAGTTTTGGCAAGAGTCTTGATCTAGATACAGCAAGTCTTGTCTTGTCTTGAAAATTTCTAGACAAGACTTTTGCACCGGGCCGGGCGGCTAGTAGTGATATATTGTGAGAGATTTGTTGCTCTTGGTTATTTCGCTGTCAAACCAAAATCTACCCGGACGAAGCCGGGCTGGAAAGCTAGAATTTTTGTTGGATTAGAGAAAAAATATTTTTTGAAGGTTATTCTCAAAAAGTCAGTAATTTGATTGAGAATATCCGAGTTTTGATTTCTATGTCTCAAAAAAATCTGAACGCAACCCATTTTAAATAATTGTATTAATTATATTTGAATTTTTATTTTTCAAATTGTGAAAACAAAGGGAAAAAAGCTAAGGTCGTTGGAATGTCGTTGTTTATTTAACGTTTTCGTTCCTCTACTAATTACAAACCCTCAGTTTCAAGGTTATAATCTGAGAACCTGCAGTGGAACTATTAATTGGATTTAAAATTGAATAAATCTCTTAAGATTCATGAAACCCTGATGATGCTACGTACATCGGGAAGACTTTGTTAGTGTTTTGGTGTTTTGTGGTTATTTTTACCTGATTACGGCAAAGCCAAAAAGAGCTATGTATGTATTTAATATCCGGTGTTATAAAATAATAAATTGAAAATATTTCAAAATCTACATAACCTTGATAGTTGGTGTCCGAAATGATGCATCACCTCCACGAAATGCAACGTAAATTGTCCGTGTACTTCAAATTGATTAAGAAGATTACAGTCCAATTAATAAATTAAAATAAATGATTGCATGCATTTATTATTTTTGTCGTTAGTGTATTTTCGTCACATGCAATATGTTTTTATTGCAATAATACGTTTTGACGTAAATAGCTGAAAGCTATATTAAGGTACGTGCAGTACGCAGCTGAGATTCTAGATGGTAGCATGTATGGTTTATGGTGGCTGAAATTATAAGAGCTTATAGGTTTGCACAACGAAGCTTTGATACTAGCATTGATACAAGCTTAAGTCGCGTTTGAAATGTCAGATAGCGAAGACGAATATTATTGTGGTTTTCTGCTACAAAGTGGTATATTTTAAATACAAATTTGGGTAGGAGCTATCATGTCCACCCTATTAATAGAAAACGATCTAAACAAGGCGAATTTCATCATTTATACCAAGAATTAAAATTTTACCCAAACCGGTTTTTTGAATATTTACGTATGGAACCTAACACTTTTAAATACGTCTTAGAAAAAACTCAAAACAAATTAAATAAAAATTGCAAAATTTCACTTATTAAACTAGTCACATCCGTTGCGAAACTTGTAACGGCCATTTGACAGTTGTCACACGTTGATTGTAGTAGTCAGCGCGCTGAAAGAATGGTGAGATACATTCTTGTATCTACCAGCTTTTGTAAGAGCGCTTATACCTTCTACACTCACTGCTTCGTTGTGTACGCTCGCATAATATATAAACAATGCATTAATTTAAGCAAGCCCTGCTATGATCTACGCTACCATCTAGAATCCCAGCTCCATACTGCACGTACCTTTATGCAGTGTATCCACTGATCTCTAATATATGGTTTGTGAATGGTAGCGGCGTAACTTCAAAATTTTGGCCCGGGGGCAAGAATTCTTGAAGGACACCTTTTTGGTCAACAAATAATAAAATATAGGCATCTAGGTAGCAGGTAGGGTTGTCAACTCCATATGAAGCTTAACCCGGAGATTTTAAGAGCAGTGGCAAAGCGTGGATATTTTCCTTGAATAGACACATCCGTGGAGTCTGAAGGGTATGGAACCCCCCAGTCTAAGGAGGGCCCAGCCCCCCGGGAAATGTTTCGAAAAATAATCCTCTAAAACGTAAATATCATCATATTCTATGTAGTATTTTTCGCTGCGTCATCTTATAATAATAATAATAAATTCCTTTATTAGGGTTCGGACAAGCCAAAGTGGCTATCTCGTCCGCCCTCTACAAACAAATGACAATAATAAAAAAATAATACAATCTTATCGGACGAATAATTTATAAAATGCGATTTCATAACAGTTACAAAAAGTACTTAATAGTAATACAGGATGCTTCAAGGTCCCTAAGACTTTTGGGCCCAGGGGCAACTGCCCACTCTGCCTCCCACCCCGGTAGTTACGCCATTGGTGAATAATGACAGGCGCACGCAAGCGTACGCAGGCGTATAGAGCGAATAAACAGAAGTTGCTATGGCAACCGTTATTTTCTGCACTAGTGCAGAAAGTAAACCATTTTCCGCATAACTGTCTGTTAAATGGGTCATTAATGGCCGTTATACATCCATCGAAAGTAGCTATTTTGTAGTGGGTATGGCAAAAAGTATTTTGTAGTTTTTCTATAGACATCAGTGAGTGCATCATGGTTTTGATTTTACGGTGCATTGAATATGCTTAATTAGCAATGACCTTGACAGCAAATTAAGTGAAGCTTTGAATTGTTATTTCGTAATGGAAACTGGTCAATAATACGGTGAGCCGTGACACTGCTTATATTTACTTCATTCAATAAACCTATTGAAAATATAACAACTATTTTTATTCACTGAATGACGTAACCGTGAAGGACTCATTAAAATCCAAATACCTGTGGTCAAAACGTGTAACTGCTTATATGTGGAATTTTTAGTTTTTAAAAAAATATTTTTCTATATTTTGGTTTTGTATAAAATCTCCATTAATATACAGAGTGATTTATTAGCCCCCCCCCTGGCTACGGCGTAGAATACGATTGACTGTTTACTGTATATTGTTACAAAACTGTTTTCTGAGTTGGCGGAATAAATATTTATTTACAATAATTAAAAACACAATAATAATGAACGCAACAACGAAAAGTCAATTCTAACAATCAACACAAGTAAACAATAACTAAACAGTAATTACAGAGCAAAACAAACAACTATATACATTAACTCGTAAGTATTACCACTACACTAGTATTTATTTTATCAATCTCTTTATTTATTTCACGGCACTATTTATATCACTGATCCACCGTGGACTTGACTGCGTGACTCACCGTTGACTGAAGCCTAGTGTGTTCTCGCTTTCTCTAGAACTTTCGTGCAGGTACCAGTTGTTACAGTAAGCGGACCCCGTTTCTCAGAACTCTTGCCTGTCGTTTATATACAGGTGATTCGTAACAATATATTTGTCAATCCCGCGGATCTCAAATTAACCGCGCTTTTAAAATCAATCGAGATCCCAAGATTTCGGAATTGGAAGGTCTGCAAGTGTTTGATCATTGTGACCGTTGAAAAAATTTTATAAAAAAAAAATAGAACCTCCTTCAAAAAAGCCACTAAAAAGGAAAATAATAAAATTTTGAGGTCGGTGCCAATTAAATTACTAAACCTTTTTATATAGTAGGTACCTATAACTATCTATTTTTATTATATTAAATTGGCGCCAACCTCAAAATGTTATTATTTTCCTCTTTTTATAGTGGCTTCTTTGAAGGAGATTCTATTTTTTTTATAATTCTTTTTCATTTTTTACTTTTTATAGTGACTACAATACGTAGTTTGCACGTTATTAATCGACTTCTTTCTTGATGTTTGATTACTAAACTAAAAAAAGACAAAAAAAACTACTGAACCGATTTATGTGAAATTGATGTGGGACCTCCCTGAAGGTATGCCCTATTAAATAAAAAAATAATCATCAAAATCCGTTCACAAATTCAGGAGATATAAGGTAACATATATAAAAGAACTACTGAACCAATTTAAGTAAAATTTATATGGGACCACCTTGAAGATATACTTTCTTGATTAGAAAAAGAATCATCAAAATCGGTTCACAAATGCAGGACATTTGAGGTAACATACATAAACAATTTAATTTAATTACTAGAAAAAAAAGTAGGGCTTGAGAATGGCCGAGCGTGTAGCAGTGCTGTTGTTTACATGGCGTTGCTATGGTTTCTCTATTACAAGTCCCCCGTTCCCGGGTTCTAGCCCGAGAGCTGGTAAAAGTGTCAATTGGATTTTCAATTTATTATTAAAAAAAAAATAATGAAGTGAAAATATGAATTGGTGCTAGGCCCAAATAACCTAATTAGCTGTTGGTGGTCTTTAAAACACAATTAGAAAAAAAACTATACTAATGCTGGGTTTATCGTACAATTTTGAACTCAACGTCGTCGAAGCTATTCAAATCGGTCGACTCCTTGAGAAGTTATGGATGAACAAACATAAAAAAATATATAGGTATATACATGTCGAATTGATAACCTCTGTTTTTTTTGAAGTCGGTTAAAAAATAGGGAAATGAATGACAAAATTGTCATTAATCTTATTTGGCCGAAAATCTGACATAAACTGAAAAAAAAAAAATAGCCGTGGGGTTGTGTTAATAAAAAACGTGGGGTTGTATTAATTATTCATGTTAACCAATGAGTAATATCCGTTTTTATGTTGCGTGTTCTCAAGGTTGGCTATAAAATGTAGGTTTACACAGAAATTTGCATTTATAAATAAAGATATAGTTATATATGCTGATTGAAGACGTACTTCAAAAATATTAAATCTGCAGTCAGCACTCCTCTGCTTAAGTTTGTCAATAAAAACGTATTGCAAAGTGAAACACGATGTGTGGGATTTATATTTATATAAAGCTTGTTACACACTTCTCCTTCCTCAAGGCGGAGGTACTAAGAGCAAAACTACTGCACGGGTGGATTTTCTGCGGCGTGTTTCTAGCGACGAAATTTCCGCTGAATTTTCCGCATCAAAATAGAAAGCGTAAATTCACGCAAAACAATACAACTGCTTTTTGTTACTTACAAAATGGACCCCACTGTGTTAGGTTGCGCTGCTGTTGTATACGCAAATTTATTTTTAAAGAATAGAAGGAAAAAGCGACGTTGGTGGGTTCATCCAATATTCAGAGACAGACTATATACATTTTTCCGTGTCGAACATTTTACCCAGACTGTACATCCGTTGGTGATCCGTCGCCTCGTCTAATTTGCCCCGCACTAAACAATGTTTGCTGTTGGTAAATTTTTAAAGAATAGAAGGAAAAAGTGACGTTGGTGGGTTCATCCAATATTCAGAGACCGACTGTATAAATTTCGCCGTGTCGAACATTTTACCCAGACTGTACATCCGTCGGTGATCCGTCGCCTCGTCTAATTTACCCCGCACTAAACAATGTTTGCCGTTGGTAAATTTTTAAAGAATAGAAGGAAAAAGTGACGTTGGTGGGTTCATCCAATATTCAGAGACCGATTGTATAAATTTTTACGTGTCGAACATTTTATCCAGACTGTGCATCCGTCGGTGATCCGTCGCCTCGTCTAATTTGCTTCGCACTAAACAATGTTTGCCGTTGATAAATTTTCAAAGAATAGAAGGAAAAAGCGACGTTGGTAGGTTCATCCAAAATTCAGAGACACACTATATAAATTTTTCCGTGTCGAACATTTTACAAAGACTGGACATCTGTCGGTGATCCGTCGCCTCGTCTAGTTTGCCCCGAATGTTTTTCGTTTCTAGCGTGTTGTGGCGGTGACGATATCAACGCAGTCAGAAGTTTTCAACTCGCTTTTGTGACGAAAGCTCCCAATAAGAAGGGATTTTTCGAAATTTAACCCCTAAGGAGGTCAAAAGGGGGTGCATTGCACAGCCTGAACCACTTAAAATAGAAACATGACATTTTGAAAGTTATGTTCCTTACAGGGTATAGAGGTGCACTAAGAAAGGATTTTTCAAAAATCAACCCCTAAGGGGGTGAAATGAGGGTCTGTCTGACTAATTCTCGCAGGGGGGGGGGATAATAATTTAACAATATATAATCAGAATTTTATATATCTGGGCATAAAAAATCTAAATATACGTTAGCGGATCCACGGGTGACCGCTATTTAATTATAATTTCATACCACTCGGGCGAAGCCGGACGGGTACTATGTGTCATTCAAACTGCCCCTCTTCCGCAGTAGGTCTCTTCCACGTCCTTTCACTTCTAAGACTTCAGGTGTTGTACAAAGGCTAGCCGTAATTCATTCATTAATAATTATAAGGGATTAATTAACCAGACATAAGGCTAACGTCTTTTCACAAACCTAGAAACTACCAGAAATTGTTTCTCTTTTTTCAATTTTGACTAGAAAAACCACTTATCTATAATTTGACAAAGTATAAACTTGCAACAATATAATAATAATAATATTTATTTATTTGCACTGCCAATAAATGGATACAAAACGTCAATAAAATTCAAAATTACATTAGTTCATAAAGATCATATAAGGCACAGATTTCAGAAAATATTTTTTTAATTCTTTTTGGAATTTGATCAAATTTTTTTCTTTTCTAACAGCTTCAGACAATCTTGCGTATATTTTATAACCTATATATTATGTAGGGCATTTTTCATACAATGTTGTTCTATGTTTTATGGCAACATTGTTATTGGGTCGCGTATCATAATGTTTCAAATTGCTATCCTTTGCAACAAAGTAATTTAATTTATGCATTTCAGTAATCAGTTCATAACCAAAAATCCCATAGTATGTTAAAATCATGTTATCTTTAAAGAGTGAGCGGCAAGATTCGGTATATTTTAAATTAAAAATTAATCTCAAAATTTTCTTTTGAATTTTAAAAACTCTGCTTCGGTCTATTGATGCGCCCCAGATAATTATAGCATATTTTTATATTAGCGTATTTTATATTAATATGTTGTAGTGTGCTTTGGTTCGGTGTGTGGCAAGCTTAAAGTTAATATCGCCAAACTGTCTATCGCCAAGCACCAAAAGCTTGTAGAACATTAATTTATGTAATAATAAAATTATTCTCCTCGTTTGTTTGTCAGCCAACTATTGATTTAAATGACATATAGAAACATGATTTTAAAAGCTTGTAATTTCTCAAAAATTAATCGAAAACAATCGAATAGGAGCTACTTTGTAGTGGGTATGGCAAAAAATTGTTTCGCACAACACCTAGTGGCTTCGTCAGACAAAGATCTTAAACTCTCTTCACTGTAAGAAATGAGAATGCCGATTACACAAATTATCGATGGTCCATTTGTAGCCAGCGATTAATCTGGTATAATATGCACACAAAGAGACAATGGCGTCGCAAACAGGTATCGCCTGCACATCGCGTATATTTCATAAAAACACATTGCACATGCGTGGTTACTAATTTTACATTAATTTGTTTTGTATTCATTCATTTTATATATGTAACTATACATTTTATTTTGTAATTTTTACACACTTTATTGGAATATTACACAAATTATGTAATTTTAATTTACTTTATGTAAAAATCACAAATTTGTTTAAATTACAGTAAAAGTCCAAGGTTTTATGAAGTTTTCTGTGTAAAAATAAATAATAATGCACTTAGAAAATCGAGCGAATTCTACCTTAACTTTCAAAGCATTTTTAACATTGGAAATGTTTATGTTCGTATATGGGGGCAGAGTTACAAGTTTTCGTTCAAGGCCAAAAGACAACGGTGTCGCGATCAAGTGAGGAGCAATCATGCAAAATTGAACAAGTGCAATTTTTTCGAAATGTGTTTTATATCATGTCTAGTTAATTGAGAGGTATATGCGACGATCTGCGGTGTTATTTTTGAGCAAATGTTAATAAATACTGTAGAAAAATCTATTTAAAAGTTAAGTAATCAAGCAAAAGTGAACGCGTATATAACAGAAGAATAATAGGGTTATTCCTGACAAAACTAAACAGTGCATTGATAAATATTGTGTGTATAATAAACAGTTAATTATGTTTCATAAATGCTGTTATCATTTCCAATGTCCTCGATGGTTGCAAGGATTGCGAAATCTGTGAATTTTTTCACATCATGACCTATTCATTTAAATACAACAGTGCATGAGGTATTAGCAAATTTTACATCCATTTTTTACAGTGTTCACTATACAATGCGTAAACTCACAGGTTTGACTGTAAAAAAGTGTCTTCGATGTTCACGGAAGTCGCCAATTTCTGAGATCATTTTCTCAAATAATATCTTAGAGAGAGAAAGAAATAAGCACATAGACATTAGACATGCGTTATTTTTTTTAGACTGAGCTGACGATATATTACTATAGTTTACGTGTATTCTGACACCTACTTCATATTAATGTTTACTCTAGGTTATATCATTTTTACGTGCAGATCGCCAACTCAATAGGTGGAACTTGAATCCATTGGAGGTCTGAAGAAGTGCCAGAATGACGTAAATATCTCGGACCAAATTGCAAAACCGATTAAAGCTCGATTTATATTTTCCGGTCAGACACGGCGCGGGAACGTAGCGTTTCCGGCAACATATTTACATGCATTTCAAATACGAGTATTGATACGTGTTTGAACGGACGGGATCCGTTAAGTATAAATATTCGTATTTGAAATGCATGTAAAAATGTTTGTCCCTCCCATACCGCTATCTAGCAAAATCCCTTACTCAAGGCATTTTAATATGCTTCCCTCAACATCTTCACAAAAATAAGGCCTTGAATAAATAACACCAAAAAATTGTTACTAGCTCTCGGTCTATAATGAGGCTGTAAAAATTATTGATGTGAAACATCTTATGTCGGGCTGTGAACAGCCGCGTGAGGGGAAATATGCAACAAAATTTATGGTCCGCTCCTTCGCTGCTGTTCTCCCCACCACTGCGGCACTCTCTCTCTCTCTCTCTCTCGGCTTCTGCGCGCTCGGGCACGGGAAGAGAGAGAGTGTAGGTATACATATACGAACGTACTGTAAAGCAAAAGTATACGTATACACGTTTAGGTATGTAATATAGATACTTCGCTGTGTATTTAGTTGCGTTTCTGGCTCAGGCGTGCTCAAACGCCGCAACCGCGTGTGTTACAGTGCAATATATAGGATTACGTTAGCATAACAGTTAGCTGCTGCTTTTGAAAAATATATACTACTACATAGAGAATACCACCGAGTTCAATAATGTTTTCTTTGATGTTTCACATCTGTCGGGGGTCCCGAGATCCACACCCTTTTTTATATTGCTATTTCCTATCAGAAATCATTGCCAGAAACACAATGGCGTTTAAATTCAATATAGGTACGTAATTATAAGTATTTACAGAGATACAAATTTTTAAATTTTAATAGCTGCTACGTCATAACTCACAAGACCCGTAATCAACTTTGCCTTTCAACCGCTGATATTTACCCTACATTAATATTCGAATCGTACTATGACCATGTCGTTTTCATTTTAATTTAACTTTACAGATGCATGTATTTTTTTCAAAACAACTTTGCTCCAATTGGCAACGAAGTGTTATTTTATCGCAACTAAAGTGGGCAGAACTAATTGTATAAAATAAAATTAAATACCGGATTCTTTGAAAACTACACAAGATAATATTTTTAGTTATATTTTTTCCAAGGACCAAACTTTATTCTATTTCCAAGTCTTCATGGTTTCCGGGCTTATAGGCCGTGGTCCGGTGGTATTTCTACCTGACGTTTCGTCTACAACTGCGGTAGACATTCTCAAAGGTGATGTGGCAGCGGTCGAAGTGTCCTCCTTGACGACTCACAGGTCAGTGTGTCAGTGACTGGTGTCCTCCCTTCTTTTATGCCTAGTACCAGTGTGTTCTCTGTTCGGTCGTAGTCCGTCTCTCTGTAATTGGTCAACTGCGCAGTGTGTAGTGGTGGGGGTGAGTTCTCTACTCGGTCGTATTCCGTCCTTCTATTTATTAAGACATAATTTTCGCGATTAAATTCAAAGTAGCTGACTTTACCGTCGTTCGCTGAAATTAATCCGAAGCGGGACGATTTCAAAAACAAATATGGCCGCTAGAGTCGTTAGAGCCTGAGACGATAGATTTGAAAATGGACAGCTAGTTATACCCATAGTAGCAAATTTAGGGAATGCAATCTCGATCTTGCGAGATCTTGAGCCATTTTTCGAGATTTAATCTCGTGGGCAGGCAATCTCGTTCGCGATCTCGACCCGATATGGTCGAGATTTCGAACGAGATTTCAAGAACGAACGCACTTGAAAAAAAACTTAGTTTTTGACAGTCGCGCTAATTGGTTCTGTTTGTTTCTCTGCATATATTGTTTTAATTATTGTTTTCTTGAGTAAAATGGACAGTTATTTAACTTATAACAAGCATTAGATGGCTAACAAATTTCAAAGTTGAGTGAATACTGAATATGTCTAAGAACAATTCAAACCAAATGTTCGTGAACGTTACTAATAGTAACTGACCCTATTCTTCATAACTCGTAAGAAGTTATTTCCAAAATAATTAATTGTGCTGTGTGAGTTGGGGTATTGCTGTTATTTTTTGAAAATAAAACAAAACTTTAATTGAATCTTGGAACAAAAAAACCAACGTTTATTTAAGGAAAGTAATGAATAATAATCATTTGCACAGTGCACTACGCAGCCCCGGATCTTCAATTTTTTTTAGGCGGGGCAAAAACTGAAAAATTCCGCCCCCGCCCACTTATATTTTTTTTTACCTTTATTATCTTTATAATTTCAGCTATCAGATGTCCACTAATTGATTGACATTTGGACATAGGCCTTCGGGAAATAATGCATCCTGGGTATCGGTCGAGTTGATATGGCCACAGTAAAACAAGAGTGAAATTTCTGTACTTGTACTATTATTTATTCTGTGGTCAAAGTTAAATAAATGATGAGTTGTGTCCATTCGTCTGTAAAGTGTGAATTTGAATTTGGCCGCCTCTGAACTTGCCGCCCGGGCATAGGCCCCGGCTTGCCCCCCCCCCTAGATCCGGGGCTGGCACTACGCAATAAATCACACACGTAAACAGTGACACAGTCTGCACACTGTCCCAAGTAAGTAGTTTTCATTAAGTTTAAGTATTTTAGATACAAAAAAATAATACGTTCTTTTTAAAAGTAGGCGAAATCTCGATATTGTCGAGATTTATCGAGATCTCGAATTGCCAATCTCGAACCCAGACTGATCTCGCGAGATCTCGAATTGCCAATCTCGGCTCGAGATTGCATTCCCTAGTAGCAATGATGAATGAATTGTGTTTTAAAGACCACCAACAGCTAAGGTTATTTGGGCCTAGCACCAATTCATATTTTCAATTCATTATTTTTTTTTTTTTTTAATAATAAATTGAAAATCCAATTGACACTTTTACCAGCTCTCGGGCTAGAACCCGAGAACTGGGGACTTGTAATAGAGGAACCATAGCAACGCCATGTAAACAACAGCGTCGCTACACTCTCGGCTATTCTCAAGCCCTAGTAGCAATGATGTCAAACGAATGTTAATGTCATGCCACAGTCTGGTCAAACCAGGATGGAGACTCCTTTCTTCACTGCGAGTAGCAAAGAAAATCAAAGTTAGCATTGCCAGTCCATAGTTGTATTGTCAAAGGTCAGAGCAGGTGGAGAAATCCATTGACTTGTTAGAATTAGGACGTCATCCCGCTTATAACATAACCCATGCTGACATCTATATTTCGATTTAATTGCCAATAGCTTTGTATTTATTTGTTTATTAAATGTACTCAGGCAATACATATTTTCTTTTTCAAGGTTAAAACTAATAAAAATTACTTTCGTTTACACTTAAAATATCTTTATCAAGTATACAAATAAATACAATCGGAACGTTGTCTGTAATAATTATGTTTGAAATGAAATTTCAACTTAAGGTGGGGTCTCACGGATCGTGTGTTTTAAAGACCACCAACAGCTAAGGTTATTTGGGCCTAGCATCAATTCATATTTTCATTTTATTATTTTTTTTTAATAAAAATTGAAAATCCAATTGACACTTTTACCAGCTCTCGGGCTAGAACCCGGGAACTGGGGACTTGTAATAGAGGAACCATAGCAACGCCATGTAAACATTGCTACACGCTCGGCTATTCTCAAGCCCGTTCTCACGGATCGATTTTATTTATTTATTATAGATTATAGACGCTCGACAATTAAGGTCATTAGCGTCTAATTAATACATCAAAATAAATTGAACGAAATCACAAAACATCCATGAGTGACTGTGCTAACGACAGTTAGAATTTTGATCAAAAAAAATTATACTGAATTGCATCGATTGCAGATTTTCGTTTATCAATATAAAAAACCTTTCTGGATTTGAAGACAAAAATATATGGCGGCATATTAATAAGAAAAATCCCTGAGAAATCCCCTAAATTTCTTAAGTTTAAAATTTGGCTTCGATTCGTTGAACAGTGCAGTATCAGTTCTGTACGTACGTACGGACGGACATCCAAAACTCGTTTTTTTTCGGGACTATGGAACATCTAAATGCGTCGATAATTTGGTAATTGTGTTTTAAAGACCACCAACAGCTAAGGTTATTTGGGCCTAGCATAAAGTGACCACATTTTCATTGAGACAAAGCGGGACAAATGGGATGAAATGAGAATTACAATTTAGTTATACCTACATATTTTATTGTATACAATCATATACTTGTACAAAAATGTATTTATTATTAATTATTGGTAACTATAAAAATATTTGTAAAAAACAACAAACCGCACTGTCTAACGGCAGTCCGCACTTTCTGCACTTATCTGAATTAAGCCGAGACGTAACGACAATGATCGAACACCACCGAGTAAATCTAACTCGGTACATTGCCTAATTTAGTTTACTCTGCATGCATTTTATGTGTTTTTTTATGTATTTTTTATATCTTTATATTCACCATAATACTTAATAAATAATAGGTAATATATTTTTACAGTACATTTAAAATAAGAAATGCAGATATTTTCTAAAAAGCGGGACATTTTTAAAAATCGGCGGGACGCGGGACAGTCCACCAAAAAGCGGGACTGTCCCGCCAAAATCGGGACGTGTGGTCACTTTAGCCTAGCACCAATTCATATTTTCAATTCATTATTTTTTTTTTTTTTTTTTAATATTAAATTGAAAATCCAATTGACTTTTTTACCAGCTCTCGGGCTAGAACCCGAGAACTGGGGACTTGTAATAGAGGAACCATAGCAACGCCATGTAAACAACAGCGCCGCTACACTCTCGGCTATTCTCAAGCCCTAAATGCGTCGAAATCTCAAATTCGATTTTCTTTACTCCTGTGGTCGCTTGAAAGTGAAAACTGACCGTCACGCGAGCGAAAACATTGCGATTTCCTGCTTCCCTAATTATTTTAGGATAAATATCTTCAAATAATAGTTTTAGAACATAAAATTCTGCATCTAAATCATTAAACAAAATTAATTTTGCATGCTTTGTAACGGCAGAAATTTGATATGAAAATGTCAAAATTACCTCAAAAACAGATAGCGATAGCCATGGAACTTAAACAAAATGCTGACGTTTTATCTGTCAGAATAATTTCTAAATATTTTGTTCAAGTTCCGTGGCTATCGCTATCTGTTTTTGAGGTAATTGTGACATTTTCATATCAAATTTCTGCCGTTACAAAGCATGCAAAATTAATTTTGTTTAATGATTTAGATGCAGAATTTTATGTTCTAAAACTATTATTTGAAGACATTTTTCCTAAAATAATTAGGGACGCAGGAAATCGCGAAAGTTTGATTTTACGGGTTAAATACTTATATGCAGCAGTCACGGTCACCACCCTGTATATCAGATTCATTTAATGTTGAAAGAATTAATATGCTAATTTTTTACCATAAGACAACACGTATTGATTTTATATTAACAAATTAAAATACAGAATCGATTGTTCACGTAATACTTATGTATATTTTAAATTCGATTTTTTATAATTTGTATTCAGATATTCGTGTTAATTGTTTCTTTATTGTTGTTTGACCTTCCAACACAATGCTATCTTATAATAGTGAAAAAAGTATATTATTTTCACATCTTACTTTCGTTTAGTTATTTTTTCACACGTTTTCTAACAGTTACGCCCATTCTTAAACCTACCGTTCACAGTTCACTAGAAATGAAGCTGCGCTGTGAATAGTTAGAACAGGTATGGGCAACCTTTGGAAAGTTGCGGGCTAAACTTTGGGATATTAATGAAGTCGCGGGCCGTATATAATAGGTAGTTGTGAAAAAATAATAATGATACGAAGCATCAACACACGTATAGCAGAGCACAAGAGAAGCTGTAAACTGGGACAAACAGAAAAATCTGCCATAGCCGAACACACTTTGACTCTAGACAATCATAAGATCCTCTTCGAAGAAACCCGAGCCATAGACAGAACGTTAAGTTATTACCCACGGATATACAGAGAGGCCATAGAAATACAAAAACACACACAGAATTTCAACCGAAAAGATGAAGGCCTCAATCTCAGTAAAACCTGGACACCAGCACTCCGACACACAAAACCAATGACCAATCGTACAAGGACGGAATACGACCGAGTAGAGAACTCACCCCCACCACTACACACTGCACAGTTGACCAATTACAGAGGGACGGACTACGACCGAACAGAGAACACACTGGTACTAGGCATAAAAGAAGGGAGGACACTAGTCACTGACACACTGACTTGTGAGCCGCCAAGGAGGACACTTCGACCGCTGCCACATCGCCTTTGAGAATGTCTACCGCAGTTGTAGACGAAACATCAGGTAGAAATACCACCGGACCACGGCCTACAAGCCCGGAAACCATGAAGACTTGGAACAATGCCGGCCGTGAAAGCTTGCACACCTGGATAATAATGATACGGTTTATTTTTTTTTCTTCGGGAAGGTATTTTCTATAGAGATCACTTAGCTCTACGTCTTCAAATTTTGACTACAAATGTGTGTCTTCCTGAAGCTCGATCAACTCCATTTGCAGGTGTGTCGGAGGCTTCTCTAGTCTCTACGTTACTTTTCATAGGAGTAGCAAAAAGGCTACAGGAGCTCTCCATTACCTGTGTTTTAGAAGTCGGAAAATCTATTAAAAAATTGTTCCGACAGTGATTTTAGTTCTTCAGCATATTGAGTGTAATCAATATTATCGTGACTTGATTGTGTTGAAAAATGATAACAGCTTCCAGATCGCATTAATTGTGTTTCCCAAAAGCGAATTTTGTTCTGGAACGCTTTCAGATGACTGTACAATTCGTTTACCAACTGTGTACTGATTGAGCTCGCACTCGCCGCTCGGTTCCTTTGACTCGCGGTTCCCGAGGCGAGGCAGGGCGGTACGAGGCCGGCCAAGCGTTGCCAGTACACTCTCGCGTTCGGATAGTCTCGGTATCCCTCGGCGAGAGTGTACTGCCGGTTTAAAACCCATAATATGCTCAACTTGAAATTTTTCAGTGATTTGTCTCATCATAACTAATCATTTAACATATAATTTGGTTCTAAATTCGAAGGCTCGATAACGGGCATTTTTTCGATCGTTCTTTGATATCAATATTTTTATCACTTTTCAAGTTATTATAGAGCTTTATAAATAACACCATTTATACAATGACGTTCTAACGATCTAGATTATTCTGAAACTAAAAAGTCGCTCAACTATCTAATAATTATATTTTAATATACCATGTTAAACTTATATTACATTTAAAATATAATTAGATAATTGGGCGACTTTTTTTGTTTAAAAATGAATCTATGATAAACGGTTTGTTGTTCCAAATTTTGGGTCTGTCTCAAGATGAATTAAATTTGACCGAAAAATAGGACATGTCCTATTTTCAGAACAGTTTTTGCTACAATAACTTCGTGTATATTTTTGACCATAAGGCAAAAGTGCTTATGCCGTATTGTATAAATTAAAATTAATGACGATTAAATTTACTGTTTGGGTTTTTTTTACTGACTTTTTCCCAATTTATAAAAAAAATTATGCCTCATTTATTGATTTGTTCTCGTTTTTTTTACTAGACAGCAGATTATAATGGAACGCTATTTATATTTTTTTTGTTGTTGTCTTTATGTACGAATTTTATTTAGTTAATAAATTTTATCTTAAAAAAACGACTATTAAATAAGTTCATTTAAATATTTTAAGATCGACTTTTTATCATATTTTTTGACCTCAATGAAAAGTGTCGTGATTGTCGAATCAAAATTTTTTTTATAGAAACATACGTTTAAGCAAGTCTTTTTACCCGACTGCGCGATAGCAAAGGCAGGGCTATGTTTTAAGTATGTATGTAAGATTCTTTATTCCCTCGTAGCATCCAAACGGCTGGATGGATTTCAATAAATTAATGAGGTGTCATTAGGTTCGTATTTATCCCGAGAGTGACATAGTATATATGACGTAACGGAAAACTCAATATGGCGGACGGTAGACGCCATTTTGTCAGAATGTTAAAGTTATTTTTCATCTAAATAAATCGATATGGGTATCAAAAGAAAGGTCTCCTTGAGATGATTTCAAAAAACTAAAAAGACGTAAATAAAAAATTAAATTAAAAAAATCAAAAAACCCGACTGCGTCAAAAGCGAACTAAAAAGATAACAAGATCAAATGATAACATGCAGTCGGAGGCATACATGTAGTAACAAATTGAACAGAAAATTTCTGTTCAACTTGTTACTACATGTGATCCCTCCGACTGTATGTTATCATTTGATTTTGTTTCCATCTTTTTAGTTCGCTTTTGACGCAGTCGGGTTTTTTGATTTTTTTAATTTAATTTTTTGTTTACGTCTTTTTAGTTATTCGAAATCGTCTCAACGAGACCTTTCTTTTGATACCCATATCGATTTATTTAGATGAAAAATAACTTTAACATTCTGTCAAAATGGCGTCTAGCGTCCGCCATATTGAATGTTCCGTGACGTCATATACCCTATGTCGATCTCGGGATTAAGACGAATCTAACGATACCTCATTTATTAAAATCCATCCAGCCGTTCGGATGCTTTGAGAGAATAAAGAATCCCACATACATACACACTTACATACATAAGTAGATAGCGCGAAAAACATAACCTTGCTTTTGCTGTCGCGCAGTCGGGTAAATATAGAATTAAAAAAGGGTGTGGGTCTCGGGACCCCCGACAGATGTGAAACATCAAAGAAAACGTTATTGAACTCGGTGGTATTCTCTATGTAGTAGTATATATTTTTTCAAAAGCAGCAACTAACTGTTATGCTGACGTAATCCTATATACTGCACTATAACACCGTGTGTGTAACATCGCGTGTGTTACAGTGCACGCCTGAGCCAAGAGAGAGAGAGAGAGTGCCGCAGTGGTAACAGCAGCGAAGGAGCGGACCAAACATTTCGTTGCATATTTCCCCTCACACGGCTGTTCACAGCCCGACATAAGATGCTTCACATCAAAAATCAAATTTATCCGCGAAGATACTGAAAGTATTTCCGAAAATTTGCCATAAGTGGTTTTTTCCTGTGGTCACATTTTGTATACACAAGTCAAGATCACAAAATGTGTTTCTTCTCTGCGACATAAGACGTAAATATATTAGTATATCATTTACAACATCAGAAGCCTTTTATATTTTGTGAATTTAACAACATAGTAGTACGAATGTCGAACCAGAGCCAAATTAAGAGGGCGAGGATTTACTCTCACGTTTTGGTAGGATTGCCATTTATCATGGTTGGCTTGAATTTGGAAAGTTCGTTTTTGGATATCCGAGAAAATAAATCGCAGGCCAATTTCACGGACAAATTATCTTAGTGATCTCGTTGGGGTTTCAATTAGTGTTGCCGTCTAGACAAGACAAGACAAGACTTTCAAAGTCTTGTCTTAGTCTTGAAATATCAAGATAAGACTTCACTTAAGTCTTGTCTTGAAATATCAAGACTCACTAAGTCTAAGTCTAGATTAAAAAACTCTTGTCTTGTCTAATATCAAGACTCTAGATTATTTTCAAGAGTCTAGATTAACCGAGTGGTTTACTTTACCTACTACTACTTCGTTATCTAGACTTGAAAATTTCTAGACAAGACTTTTGCAAGTCTTGCCTTGAGACAAGACTTGCAAGTCTTGTCTTGAAAATCTAGACAAGACAAAACAAGAGTCTAGAAAGTCTAGATCTAGACGGCAACATTAGTTTCAATAGAATCTCCACGATGGTTATCCATTGGCTCGTAGAGGTTCCGTAGAATAGAACAACCATTGGCTAGACTTTGCCAAAATTAAGATTCTATTCTATTCCATCAGTTAGCGACGCTAGGGTTTTTTTTGCTAGGTTGGGCTAGTGTTGGGCATGGTGATCTAAAAGTGGGCCAATAACATTTATTCCCAAAACTTCAGTGCTCGATAAAATTTTAACTCGAGTTATTGATATAGAATTTACAAGAAAAATTGTTGAAATTTCGAGGGTTAAAAACGTATATAAAAGATAACCTAGAGATTGGGGATTATGCCAGGGTGGGTCAAGACAATTTAAGGTAGGCCATGGACTACCCGATACATGGCGTTGCTATGGTTCCTCTATTACAACTTCCCAGTTCCCGGGTTCTAGCCCGAGAGTTGGTAAAAGTGTCAATTGGAAATAATGAATTGAAAATATGAATTGGTGCTAGGCTCAAATAACCTTAGCTGTTGGTGGTCTTTAAAACACACACACACAATGGACCACCCGGCCCATCCTCTGGCGCCGCCACTGCATTCCATTTCATTATATTCTATTGTATTCTATTCACACACACGGACATCTCTCTAAAAACAAGATTTGGACTCTAGGGACCTCAAAACGTGCAGATAAGTCCAGATTTTTAATTCGCAAAATCGGACCCAAACAACAACTTCTAATGGGAAGTTAAAAATCAGGAATTCATTCATAGAATTGGAATACAAGAAAAAGTGTTTATTTATTATTATAAGGTAGCCGTTGGGTTGATTAACTTCTTATGCTGCACTGTTTTTTTTTGTGACTAGTTTCAATAAAAAAGAACTGGTGGCACACATACAAAATGTAAGCCTCGAGGCAAAAGAAAACTTCCGGTCTGTAAAAGTAAAAACTACGCGTGTCCATTGTATGTAGATATTTTATGAGAACTGGTTTGTCCGTGACAAGAGATCTAAAAGTTCAAGTGTAAATAGCTAATAAAAATGCATATTGACTGACTCGTTAACTCGTCCCGTAGTAAAAAGTGATTCTGCAACATAGAACTTATATTATTGTTACAAAACTGTTTTCTGAGTTGGCGGAATAAATATTTATTTACAATAATTAAAAACACAATGATAATGAACGCAACAACGAAAAGTCAATCCTAACAATCAACGAGGACAATATCGCTCAGTTGGTAGCGTCGCGGCCTCTGAATCAGACTGTCGTGGGTTCGAATCCCACCTCTGCTCATGGATGTTTTGTGATGTTATTTAGTTTTAATTGATATATGATATTTGTTGTATTTAAGACGCTAATGACCTAAGTTGTCGACGCGTCTATAATCTACAATAAATAAATAAAAACTAACAATCAACAATAACTAAACAGTAATTACAAAGCAAAACAAAACAACTATATACAATAATTCGTAATTATTAACTATATACCAGGACTATTTATTTCTAGTTATTTATGTTTCAAATATTTATATTCACTGTATTTATATCAGACGCACTATTTGTCGCTCAGTATTCTCCATTGACTTAAATGCGTGACTCACCGTTGACTGATCCCTCACTCACTCGTACTGCTGTTTATATAGGCTGCGTAGCATAAGCCTAGTGTGTTCTCGCTTTCTCTATAACTTTCGTGCAGGTACCAGTTGTTACAGTAAGCGGACCCCCGTTTCTCAGAACTCTTGCCTGCCGGTTATATACAGGGTGATCCGTAACATTATAATAAACCGATCAACCCACGATTTCATATCATGATGTCTATTGTCCGCCATATTGAATTTCCTGTGGCGTCATATTGCCTAGGACACACTAATCCAAAGATACCTCATTTGTTGAAATCGGTTCAGTAGTTTAGACTGTACGAGGTAGCAAACTACATAACATACTGTTACGGAGCACCCTGTATATAACCGGCAGGCAAGAGTTCTGAGAAACGGGTCTGCTTACTGAACAACTGGTACCTGCGCGAAAGTTCTAGAGAAAGCGAGAACGCGCTAGGCTTACGGCACGCAGCATATATAAACAGCAGTATGAGTAAGTGAGGGAATCAGTCAATGGAGAATACTGAGCGACAAATAGTGCGTCTGATATAAATACAGTGAATATAAATATTTGAAACATAAATAACTAGAAATAAATAGTCCTGGTATATAGTTAATAAGAATTATTGTATATAGTTGTTTTGTTTTGCTTTGTAATTACTGTTTAGTTATTGTTTACTTGTGTTGATTGTTAGAATTGATTTTTCGTTGTTGCGTTCATTATCATTGTGTTTTTAATTATTGTAAATAAATATTTATTCCGCCAACAGTTTTGTAACAATACCACAGTAGTTAATACATAGCCTGGAAGATTCATAATCAGAGCCGTCTTTAACCTATTGGAGGCCCTGGTCACTTTAGGGATAATGGGGCCCCTATGACTATGACAGGACTATTTTATAAAAATAAAACTTAAAAATAATTTAGGGGAATCACCTTGTAGGTAGACAGCCAGGCAGAGTTGCCAGTGTTAGGCCTCTTGTTCATTAGAATACCAAAAAAGCTAATAAGTTACTTATTAGCTTTTTAATTACAGATAATTACTGACTATAATACCTATTTACTTATAAATAAATAAGTAGGTACTTACTTATAAATAAGTAAGTAGGTATTATAGTCAGTAATTATCTGTTATAAATCGTTTGATTTTCGCAAAATAAAAATATTTATCGGTAACATCGGTTATCGGTTGGTGATCTAGCAGGAACTAGAGGGCTTCATCGATCGCGGGGCCCTGGGCACTTGTCCAAAGTGGCCAATGGGAAAGAGGGGCCTGTTCATAATTCTGTCCTTTTGGCTTTGCCATAATCGGGTAAAAAACCGAAGCATCCCGGATTTACCCGAAACGCAAACCCGAAGCATTCGACGCCTACGAATGAAGAACCTAAAGTAATAATTATTTTTATTTATTGTAAATTACAGACGCGTCGACAACTAAGGTCATTAGCGTCTTGATTACATTAAATAAAACTAAATGACATCACAAAACATCCATGAGCGGGGGTGGGATTCGAACCCACGACAGTCTGATCCAGAGGCGGCGATGTTAACCACTGGACTACACGTAATATTTATTGTTTACCCTTTTTTCATGCGAGTTGGCTATATCTCGGCCTTTTCCTATTCCAGTAATAAAAGTTCTATGTTCTACGCAGAAAGTGGAACACGATCGTGCGATGCCATTGCTCTCACGTGATTCATGTGCGTTCTTTGTTTGTTGCATGTATGCAGTGTGGCAGATTGTCCAGCAGTAGTTGTGTCTTTGATTACCTTGATTTTGCGATTTAATTATTACATTTTGAGAGACTTCATATTGTATTGGTCCATTAGCATACAGCATTTAACTTTCTTCAACATAATAATGTTTGTGATACTTCGAATATATTTATGGTGACAAAACAAAATCACTTACGTCGATTTTTTTTATGTATAGATAAACACAATACTCTTCCTTGGGATGATCTCGATTTATTTATTTATTGTAGATTATAGACGCGTCGACATCTAAGGTCATTAGCGTCTTTCAACTACACTAAATAACAACTAACTTAAAACTAAATAACATCACAAAACATCCGTGAGCGCAGGTGGGATTCGAACTTACGGCAGTCCAGTCTAGAGGTTGCGGCGCCAAGCATGCTAACCACTAGGCTATACTGCCCCCTGGGATGATCTCGAGTTAAGGCTGCCAGATAGTGATGTAAATGAGTATAATACTCTGGTATAAAACGTTTGTATAAAACGGTATTATACGGTATGTAAAAAAAATAATATACCCCAGTTTTATACTAGGTATAAATACTGCGTATTTTACTATTTTATACAGCACGTATAAAACGTTTAACACCATTTAAAACAGTTTAATACCGTTTAAAACGGTTTAATACCAAAATGAGCACAGGAACTTTTCCTATTATGCAGTTGGCAATACTGAATAAAGGTACGTGCAGTATGGAGCTGAGATTCTAGATGGTAGCGTAGATCATAGCAGGGCTTGCTTAAATTAATGCATTGTTAACTTCCCATTGGAAGTTATTGTAATGGGTCCGAAAATCGAAATCAAAAAGAAAAAAAATTTTTATGTTTCAAGGTCACTACACTATTTTTACGCTACTTTTAGAAAGATGTCTGTGTGTGTGTGTATGTGTGTGTGTGTGTGTGTGTACGTACGTATGTATGTGTCCATTTCTTTCTAAGACGAAATCTCGAGAATGAAAAATGATATCGACTACGTTGGGGTGCCAATCGACGCGTATTAACGTAAATATGATCTGAAAGAAATTTTTTCAAAATCGGTTCAGCCGTTCTTTTTTCTTAACCAAATAACCTCCAAAAATGTAGATTTTATACAATATCTCGCGAATAAAAAATTAAATCGACTTCGTAAGGGTGTCAATCGAGGCGTGTTAACGTCATTTTAATCCGACATAAATTTTATAAAAATCGGTTCAGCCGTTTTTTTTTTTTTTAATTATTGTTAAAAATAAATAATAATTATGTTTTAATGATTAAAATGATTACTTTTCTGTGTAATACCTAATTTAATTATTATTATTAAATATTTATCAAACTGGGAAGTTCGTCGTGTGGACCTCAAGGGTCGCACTTTAGTCCTAATAAACGACCCACCTCACGGCTTGTTATATATGCGAGCGTACACAACGAAGCAGTGAGTGTAGCAGGTATAAGCGCTGTTACAAGAGCTGCTAGATACAAGAATGTATCTCACCATTCTTTCAGCGCGCTGACTACTACAATCAACGTGTGACAACTGTTAAATGGCCGTTACAAGTTTCGCAATGGATGTGACTAGTTTAATAAATGAAATTTTGCCAGTTTTTATTTAATTTGTTTTGAGTTTTTTCTAATACGTATTTAAAAGTGTTAGGTTCCATACGTAAATATTCAAAAAACCGGTTTGGGTAAAATTTTCATTCTTGGTATAAATGATGAAATTCGCTATGTTTAGATCGTTTTCTATTAATAGGGTGGATATGATAGCTCCTACCCAAATTTATATTTAAAATATACCACTTTGTAGCCGAAGAACACAAATATTTGTCTTAGCTATCTGACATTTCAAACGCGATTTAAGCTTGTATCAATGCAAGTATCAAAGCTTCGTTGTGCAAACCTATAAGCGCTTATAATTTCAGCCACCATCTACCATACATGCTACCATCTAGAAACTCAGCTGCGTACTGCACGAACCTTAATGCACCGTAACAGTAGTGTGAAAAAGTAAAAAACCGTTTTATACTGAAAAAATACGGTATGATACCATGGGTTTAATACACAAAAAAGTTTAATACCGTATTTTTACATCACTACTGTAAGAAATGGAGAACATTTATACAGGGATTATTAGGATTATTTTGCTTTACGTAGACACTTAAGAAAATCGATCGTTGCCTCTTAGACTATTGCATTTTGCAGCTAGTTAAATCTGATAATATTTTAGTCGGTTGATCGCATTGTATTCCACAAACACGACGCGTATATTTATCTGTAGTAGATCTCTGCAAATGACATGACAATAATCCTCTTAGAATAATGTATCAACAAGCCCGTAGGTGTACCTTGGTCAACGAACCATACCTTCTTCACTGATCCTCACTAAAATTTTGTTGTTTTGTGTGGGATTAACATTTATTAACGTTTTATTTCATTTTTGTAAAATCAATACAAATGAATTTAATCGTAACTTTGTAATTTTTAACGAATAAGTTACCCACCGTACCCTGATTTCCTATAATTCGTCCATTCGCACATTGCCATTAAGAAGTTCAAAAAAATTTTATAGAAAAAATAGAACTTCCTTAAAAAAAGCTACTAAAAAGAGAAAAATAATACAATTTTGAGGTCGGTGCCAATTTAAATACCAAAACTTTTTATACAGGGTGTATCACAGGAAACCGAACATAGGGAAAAGTACACAGTACAAATTGTTAAGATCAGAGATTGCTTTGCCCTCTATTCATGTAAAAAACCATGATAATTAATTTAGTTAAGTTAGTCATGTGTATTCTATCTTTGTAACGCTACTCATTTTGCTTATGTTTTCCTTGTTGCACTCATTACTTTTCTATGTATTCAATCCTGTGATACACCCTGTATATCTATTTAGTTTTATTTTATTAAATTGGCGCCGACCTCAAAATTTTATTATTTTCCTCTTTTTAATGGCTTTTTTTGAAGGAAAATGTATTTTTTTTATATATTTTTTTATTTTTTACATTATAGTGGCTTTGCAATACGTAGGTATAGTTTGCACGTTATTAACCGACTTCTGTCTCGATAGTTGATTACAAAACTTAAAAAAAAACTACTGAACCGATTTAAGTAAAAAAATTTTTATAATTTTTTTTATTTTGTACATTTTAGTGACTTTGCAATCCGTAGTTTGCATGTTATTAACCAACTTCTTTCTTGATAGTTAATTACTAAACTTAATAAACTACTGACCTCCCTGAAAGTATGCCCTATTAAATAAAACAAGAATCATCAAAATTGGTTCATAAATGCGGGAGATATGGGGTTAACGTACATACGTAACATATACTTATTTCATAGAATAGAATAGAATAGAATACTTTATTAGTTAAAAATCACAATGTGGATAACTTCGTCATAATTACATAAAATACAGCATTTAGCCTATCTTGACATCTGCAGTCAAAAATTCCTCAACAGAGTAAAAGGCCTCATTTATGAGATATTTCTTTGTCACGCTTTTGAATTTTTTTATATTTAGGTTGCGAACCGAGCAAGGTAGCTTATTGAATAGTTTTATATATAAAATGATTAGGTACTAAACTGAAAAAAAAACTACTGAACCGATTTGAATAGAAATTATATGGGACCATTCCGTTAACATTCTAAATTCAACGGCGTCGAAATTATTCAAATCGGTTAACTTCTCGAGAAGTTATGGCTGAACAAACATAAAAAAAATACAATATGTCGAATTGATAACCTTTGTTTTTTTGAAGTCGGTTAAAAATCGATGTAGGTACTGATCTTTTATTCATCTCGCTTAGTTGGTCGATTTGCCACGCGGGACCCCCAGGCTATAGAGCCCTGTCAGCCCCTTTCTTATGGGGGCCATGGATTAGTTTCCAAGTTAAGTACATTTTATGCGTAATAAATAAATTATAAATCGTTATAATATTACAATGTACATATTATTATCGAATTGGATTGTCCGTATATTTTAGTGAAGAAAGAGTAAAGTGATATATTAAAAGGTCCAGTTCTAAGTTTGTCAACAGTCAACAACTGAACTATTGCCAATTCTCAAAGCCGTTGGTTTTTTTTAAGTATCTAATAATAGATATTATGTGAACTATATTAAATATAAATTGATATATAGATGCACTAGCTTTCCCACATGTTTCCACATTTAAGACACACAATATATGTCAACAATGAATGAGGTGCAAGTGCCAAATAAATAAATTATAAATTTTCATTATATTTTTTTACTAGGTATTATGAAATTTCGTTGTAAAGATTTTTAATATCTTTCTTACTTCCCATCTCAAACTGCTGTACATATTCTCTGTAAGTGCGAAACCATCGTACAGACAAGATATACAAATACTTTGGATCACTTTATTTTATATATATTTTTTTTTGACATTTTCTTTTGATTGCGTTGACCTAGAAGCTTAAATTCTTTACACCTTTAAGTGACCGTGGATTTTAGTATTTCGTATAAATTTCAACTTGATATCTCCATTTGTTCCTGAGAAAATGGGTCTTGACTGACGGACACCCAGCCAGCCAGCCAGTCGGACAAACGAGTGATCCTATAATGGTTCCGTTTTTTCTTATTGAGAAATGGAACCCTAAAAACAGTAGATTCGGACTCTAGGGACCTCAAAACGTGCAGATATGTCAACATTTTTCATTCGAAAAATCGGACCCGTTATAACAACTTCCAATGAGAAGCTAATAAAATTGTATTAAAAACAAGCCGTGAGGTGGGTCGTTTATTAGGACTAAAGTGCGACCCTTGAGGTCCACACGACGAACTTCCCAGTTTGATAAATATTTAATAATAATAATTAAATTAGATATTACACAGAAAAGTAATCATTTTAATCATTAAAACATCAATAATTAAAAAAAAAAAAAAAACGGCTGAACCGATTTTTATAAAATTTATGTCGGATCAAAATGACGTTAACACGCCTCGATTGACACCCTTAGGAAGTCGATATAATTTTTTATTCGCGAGATATTGTGTAAAATCTACTTTTTTGGAGGTTATTTGGTTAAGAAAAAAGAACGGCTGAACCGATTTTGAAAAAATTTCTTTCAGATCATATTTACGTTAATACGCGTCGATTGGCACCCTAACGTAGTCGATATCATTTTTCATTCTCGAGATTTCGTCTTAGAAAGAAATGGACACATACGTACGTACGTACGTACACACACAACGCACACAGACATCTTTCTAAAAGTAGTGTAAAAATAGTGTAGTGACCTTGAAACATAAAATTTTTTTTTCCTTTTTGATTTCGATTTTCGGACCCATTACAATAACTTCCAGTGGGAAGTTAATAATAATGAATTGAAAATATAAATTAGTTATACTAGATCCAGATAACCGCGACTAACATCACCTTAAAAAATATCCTCTTAAATCTGCCGCCCTATGGGCCTGGACTTCAAAACCCTAAGTTTAGATCGACTGCAAAAGGTTCTACTATAATATGTATAGAAAACTAGAGTACATAAAACATTAGATAGTTTAAATAACATCTTTCTAATCAGTGTTAATGAACTCTTTATTTTTTTTTTATTTCCCGGACTAGAAATTACTTCCGCGATCATAAATCTAATATTGGATGAACCTATTTGCTGAGTGCATCAAAAGCATCTGTACGTTATTACAAGTATGCTGTCAAACTAAAATAAAATAACACGGTATGAGCCTATGAGGTATGACTCGATGATTACCTTTGATGATGTACTAGAGTAAAAAAAACTAAAATATTATTTACTATCAGTTTAACGATTGCCTGTAAAATGTAAGTATAGTTTATGGCATCTATAAATTTTGCTCTGACGTTGAAATGCAGATTCGGAATTGTTTCTAAAACAAAACAGCATAGATCTAGGACAAACTTTTATGTAACTACAGTAGATAGACCGAGAGCTAGTGACAATTTTTTGGTGTCTTTTATTCAAGGCCTTATTCTTGTGAAGATGTTGAAGGAGGCATATTAAAGTGCCCTGAGTAAGGGATTTTGCTAGATAGCGGTATGGGAGGGATGCAGACCACCCCCAACATGTAACAAAATAAATGGTCACAATTATTATTGCTTCAAGACTGAAATTGTTTGTATAGCTTGTCGGTGATCCAATAATGCCATTATAATATTTGCAGATCGTTTGGTCAGTATTAAAGGGGTGGCAGATCACCCTAAACGTGTCATGTACACGACGAAATTTATATTATTAGTTCAAGGTTTAAATTTTAATATGTTGTTACGGCGACTGTTTTAAGCATATATTTCAATTTGCAGAACAAAATGTTGATAACATATATATTAGAAATCGTGTCCATCGTGATTATAATAAAATTAAGAAAAATCGCATTAATATTAATTTTCATAAATATTGTTATTAACTTCCCATTGGAAGTTATTGTAATGGGTCCGAAAATCGAAATCAAAAAGGAAAAAAAAATTTTATGTTTCAAGGTCACTACACTATTTTTACACTACTTTTAGAAAGATGTCTGTGTGTGTGTATGTGTGTGTGTGTGTGTACGTACGTATGTATGTGTCCATTTCTTTCTAAGACGAAATCTCGAGAATGAAACATGATATCGACTACGTTAGGGTGCCAATCGACGCGTATTAACGTAAATATGATCTGAAAGAAATTTTTTCAAAATCGGTTCAGTCGTTCTTTTTTCTTAACCAAATAACCTCCAAAAAAGTAGATTTTACACAATATCTCGCGAATAAAAAATTATATTGACTTCGTAAGGGTGTCAATCGAGGCGTGTTAACGTCATTTTGATCCGACATACATTTTATAAAAATCGGTTAAAATGATTACTTTTCCGTGTAATATCTAATTTAATTATTATTATTAAATATTTATCAAACTGGGAAGTTCGTCGTGTGGACCTCAAGGGTCGCACTTTAGTCCTAACAAACGACCCACCTCACGGCTTGTTTTTATGTATGTACTTGAAAAAGTCTAAATCTATAGACGAAACGTCGTACATTTAATTTAATAAATCAAATATTTTGTCCAGTATCCTGCGATTTTTCTTAATTTTGTTGATAACATAACTCTGGCTGTAGGTGCCTTAAAATCTTATTTAAATAAAGTTCTCCCGTTTAGTTAGTAATACCCGAAAATATCCAAAACGAAAACGAAAGTTTCGTTATAATTTAGTTTATTAGTATTGATTAGGGTCATCTTTCCTTGAACTTGAATCATGTAGTTTGAGCGTCTAGGTAAATAAAAAGCACGCTTCGAAGTTTAATGAAATTGTTTGGCTTTGAAAATCTATTTAGGAGCCAATATTCTGTCACTGTCACTACTGATTGATTGGCTTTTAACATCAAAAGGTTGGATTATTTACGATTGAGGTTAATAGGTTCAGTGCATTAATAATTAATCTTTTGAAAATAATTGTATGCAACTAGACGTGGGGATGTTCTTTTAAAAATAGTTCTACAATGCTAAGGTTGATAAATGCATTGAAGATTTGTTTAATGAAAATATTAATTAGAAAGCCAGAACTACACACTAATGTGGGAAAGCTATACGTTCCTGTACACCGGCCTGTCAAAAGTTACTTTACATGCGTACATGTAAAGCAGTTATTTTATAGTGGGTATGGCAAAAAATACTTTACTTTATTCGAGAACGCGAGAGATTTACAAAGTTCAAAATAAAACTGATTTTTAGAGGTCATTGTCAACAACTTATTTTTCTCCTAGAACATTTTTTTGTTAAAATAAACAATTAAATAGGTAGGTACATTATAAACACTTATAGTTGTGCGATAAAAATATATAAAGATGTTTATTTTCTTTGCTTTTACGATTTTTAATTCATTCCGTCAGTATGGGGACAGAATACTAAAGAAATAGATATTTAAGTCGATTATTGTTAAACGATTTTATTTAGCTTGACCCCGATTAATTGTTTGTTACTATCTTAGTTTCAAATCTTGCGACAGCTTTTTCAACTACTTTACTTAACCGATTCTTATGAAACTTTGCAGACACATTGAGTTCCCGTAACAATACAATATTATGATAATTTCAACTTGGTAACGAGGGACTGATGATGGAATCAGGAGGTGGACAGTTGAAAGGATGAGGAGTTTGCATAATGATACGGGCCAGAAATCAAACTAAAAACTAGAAAATAAAAATAGGTAAAAAAACTTTTAAGTTAAACGGTTTTATTTTAAATCATCAGCTGTACCAAAAACTAGAAAATAATTAGAACACAAACCAAGGGGCACTTTGTGTCGCTGCGTCAGCGGAATAAGTAATAAAAACGTGGGGTGCATGTATTGCACCCGGGCTTTCTTAGCACCCGGGCGAAGCCGGACGGGGCCGCTAGTTGCTAATATAAATCATGTTGGTACATATATTTGCAGACTCTTGTTTTAAATTATACATGGATGTATTCAATTTCGGATCTTTTGAAAAAACGAGAGCGTTTGCAATAACTGTCAAACATTGTTGCAACAGAATGAAAAATGCATCGATATATTAAGTTAAGGCACTTTCACATAGAGATAAAGCTGTTTTCACATCGTGAACTATGCACGATAAATTAATTTGTGTAAATATTATAAACAGGTGATTTTTGATTTGTATTAATAATTATATAGTACTAACATTTTTGCTACTAATTCTTACAAACTATATTTATAGATTCAATAAAAATCCTAAAGCTGAGTTTTATAAAACCTTAGTTCAAGGGCGTACCCACGATCTAAACTCATATTAGTTTCGAGAAATGGGGGGAATGAAGAACAATTTCTTACAAAATAAAATTCAAAATTATTGAAAAAACTGTTTTTATTAATTATCTAGACCTCGCGCGGCGAAAGATGAGCCACCGCGTCATAGTAACGTGAATGCATTGCGCATTGCATTGCATACATTGCATTGCATATTTATTGTCATGAATAGCAGTTTGCCAAAATTGTACCTAACGTCATAAAACCCAATGTGCAGTTTTGTGTACACGGCACTGTCTGCGGGCAAGCAGGCGTTCACTAGCATGTATTGATGACGTGCCTGGCTTCATCTCTCACCGCGGGCACTCTACTAAACATATTAATGTTTACCACTTTATAATGGGTGCCCACTACCTAAAATTTACTTAACTGAGCTAATTTTTTTTCTTCTAGGGGGGCAGCTGCCCCCTGCCTCTCGCTGGGTACGCCCGAGTCTTAATTGTCAATGACCTTGCATTAGTTATAGCGGGTAATAGTACTTACTAATTTAGGTCAAAGTTCACTTTTTACAATTTCACAATATTTTCCTACTTGAGGTTCCCGGAGTGCAAAAGAATGTGTTTTTGCAATCTGTTTGTCTGTCAGTACGATTCCGGTCTATAATATGTACTGAGATTGCAGATAGTGCTAAATAAATAAGTACTACTTAGCATGTAACTTAGTGTCGTTTCTTGCGATCGCGAGCACGAATTCGTTGAACTTATGCATTTCCGGGATAGAAGACTTAAATTTCGGGACACGGGACAAACCAAGGAATTCCGGAACATTCCCGGAATGAATGAATTGTAGATTATAGACGCTCGACAACAGAGGTCATTAGCGTCTAAGCATTCCCGGAAATCTCGGCCATCTGGTAACCCTACGGCAATATAGACACATGATTTTTTTTTGTGCACATCTATGGCACAGTAGCTTTCGAATGATATAAGTTTCATTCCCCTACTTTTAAATAATTAGTAAAAAAAGTACCGTGCACAATTTTCGGTGCTCACGTATTACGGTATTAGATTGATAAATCAAAGTGACGATAAATTTAAAAATAATAAATAAAGTTAGCCGCGATTTTTATGACACTTTCCATTAAAAAAAAAACTTATTTGCTTATGGTAGACGTAAGGATGCAAGTAACATCACAGAACGGGCGTCCGTCAGGTCATCACAGATCGGCTATTTATAATGTCCGCGAATGAAAATAAGTAAAAACACTGAAAGCTACAGAAGTTTTCTGTGCGGTTACAACAGACTTGTAAACTGAAAAACCCGTTAAGGTACGTGCAGTATGGAGCTGGGATTCTAAATGGTAGCATAGATCATAGCAGGGCTTGCTTAAATTAATGCATTGTTATATATGCGAGCGTACACAACGAAGGAGTGAGTGTAGCAGGTATAAGCGCTGTTACAACAGCTGGTAGATTCAAGAATGTATCTCACCATTCTTTCAGCGCGCTGATTACTACAATCAACGTGTGACAACTGTCAAATGGCCGTTACAAGTTTCGCAATGGATGTGACTAGTTTAATAAATGAAATTTTGCCAGTTTTAATTTAATTTGTTTTGTGTTTTTTCTAAGACGTATTTAAAAGTGTTAGGTTCCATACGTAAATATTCAAAAAACCGGTTTGGGTAAAATTTTAATTCTTGGTATAAATGATGAAATTCGCCATGTTTAGATCGTTTTCTATTAATAGGGTGGACATAATAGCTCCTACCCAAATTTATATTTAAAATATACCACTTTGTAGCAGACGAACACAAATATTCGTCTTCGCTATCTGACATTTCAAACGCAACTTAAGCTTGTATCAAGCTAGTATCAATGCTTCGTTGTGCAAACCTATAAGCGCTTATAATTTCAGCGACCATCTACCATACATGCTACCATCTAGAATCTCAGCTGCGTACTGGACGTACCTTTATACACATGAAATCTCCTGTAAAACTTCAAAAGCGTCTTGGTACAGACCCCGTCGCTTTACTAAAGGCTGCTAACCGATAGATAGATAGATAGATATTTATTAATTTCATTAATGGTTAAAAAGCCGTGAAATATTAACGTACAAATAAAATTACAATTCATCCAAAGAATATAAACATTTGTCCATAAGATACTCTTTCAGACGTCAGTAACAGAGGCAGATGTTTAAGATTACTAGGCAATTTATTAAAAATGTTTTAGAGAGATGTATGAGTGTGTGTACGTACGTACGTACGTTCGTTCGTACGTTTGTGAACTTTCTCGCATGTCTCGAGAACAAATAATTATATCGACTCCGGATCAATTTCATTCGATACATATTTATATAATGTACACCTGATAAGGTTTGCAGGAAATTTCAATTAGCGGTTTTTTTTTAATCTCTAAGGGCATGATCAATGGGAAATTAATCTCTTTAATTGTGGTCGGTAAAGACAAATTGGGAGCAATAAAATGAATTCATCTTTTAGAATTTCCCGCACAGATATATTCTGTAACCTGTATACATAATATAGTGAGTGTGTGTGTGTGGCTATTTGCTGTGGGTACGAAGCTAACAACAGCTGTTTGTTAACAGTAATAGAATATACCTACACGATGCTCCTCTAGCTGTTTATACAGATTACTGACACTACCTGGACTGTTGGACATCCGCTAATTAATGCTGATGCACTACATGTGAAGCTATGCCGCCCATTGCGGAGTCAAACAATCTGTCAGAAGTATATTGCTTCAATCAAGGGTGTAGCCAGGATTTTATTTAGGGGGCGTAAATGTTAAATTCAGGCGTGTGTTAATTGCTTTAGTGGAGTGCAAATTATTAGAAATAGAATCATGAAAATCCACTGTAACTGATTTACGAGGTAAAAAGCTAAAGTGACAACACTAAATTATTTATAAAAATTCGACTAAATATAGCAAGTTCTATACCTACTTCCCATCTAGTAAACAATCGCTCGTAACTGAAAATTTTCCCAACAAAACAATTCTTTTTAAACGGTTTTATTTAGCTTGACCTCGTATATTTGTTTGTTTGTTACTATCTTTGTTTCAAATCTTGCGACAGCTTTTTCAACTACTTCTACTTAACCGATTCTTATGAAACTTTGCACACACATTGAGTTCCTGTGACAATACAATATTATGATAATTTCAGCTTGGCAACGAAGGTCTGATGATGGAATCAGGAGGTGGACAGTTGAAAGGATGGGGAGTTTGCATAATGATACGGGCCAGAAATTAAACTAAAAACTAGAAAAGAAAAATAGGTAAAAAAACTTTTAAGTTGAACGGTTTTATTTTAAATCATCAGCTGTACCAAAAACTAGAAAATAATTAGGACACAAACCGAGGGGCACTTTGTGTCGCTGCGTCAGCGGAATAAGTAATAAAAACGTGGTGCGCATAAACATCTGTATAACGACTATATAATTAAAGAACGGTTTGTCTATAAAAATGTGTTTCCAAGCCCACCAACAGAAATATTTCAAATGCGCCCCACGTATTTATTACTTATTCCGCTGACGCAGCGACACAAAGTGCCCCTTGGTTTGTGTCCTAATTATTTTCTAGTTTTTGGTACAGCTGATGATTTAAAGTAAAACCGTTTAACTTAAAAGTTTTTTTACCTATTTTTTACTTCCCACCTCTACTATATGGTAGGGAAGTAATGAATTTAGTCCAAAACAAATATTTCGAGATTTTAACAGACCTTCACGTTTTGAGACCCTAGCAATCGTTTAAGATCATTTTCTGACTGATGTCTGTATGTAATATGTGTGTGTGTGTGTGTGTGTGTGTGTGTGTGATGTGGTCAATTTTTTGCCTTCGATATCGTAAAAACGGAACGACATACGGCCATGCCGATTGTTCTATTGTGTTTATCAGCCTTTAACTTAGATCTGCTTAGTTTGAGTCAAATCGGTTCAGTGGATCCTGAGATATTAAAAAAAACGTTCTCAATGTTAGATACGTATTAACATAGGTAAAAAAAATATAAATGAATTCTAGATGTTATAATATGAAAAAAATGTAATTATTTTTTTTCTCTAAAATGTACAGTTTTCGAGAAAAAAATATTTTACTAAAAAAAATAAAAATTGTACGTAAATCAAGGTAACCATGATTTTTGCTATATTAAGCTAGCCATCAGTAGATCACTAAACAAAAAAGAGGGCCATGCTTTTTTTCAAAGAATAAAAAAATAAAATATTTACTAGGTGGGAAGTATTGGACTGGTCATCAGTCGAATTTTTTATTTTATGTTCTTAATATAAAAAGCATGGTTATCTCATTTGTTTGTTGATCTACTAACATCATAGACATCTTAATTAGGCAAATAAAAAAATATTTCTGCGCAATTTCATTCAGAAAACATTTTTTTTCGAAATCTGTACATTTTAGGAAAAAAAACTATTAAGAATTTATTCATATTTTAACATCTAGAATGCATTTATATCTTTTTATCTATATGGTAATTGGTAATACGTGACACTGAGAACATTGGGATATCTACCCTGTTGTTGAAATAAATTAAATTTTTCGCAAACCGGGAACACGTTAAAAATGCGTATAGAAAGTTATTGGCTACAGAAAAAGGAAAACGTTATCTCTTAAAATCCGCGGTTGAAAAGGCATATCACTGTATTTTTATTTAATTCATTAATTTTAGTCAGTTTTCACAACTGACTCCCAGACTTAATTTCCGTGAAAACAAAAATAAAAAAATATGCTGTCAAATGTCGCAGTTGTGACATCCGATGCAGTTTGCCAAATACACTGACATGTGGTTTAGTTTTGTGAAAATGTTACAGTTTTGTAGCACAGCACAGTTGTAGCACAGCGTAGTGTCAAAACTTTTCTCAACGAAACTTTTCAGTTTATTAATACCTATTAATATATATAATTCGAACAGGACCACCACTGTCTGTAATTTAGTCAGTGGCGGACTATCCATAAGGCCGACTTGGCCTAGGCCTAGGGCGGCCAGATATTAGGGGCGGCCTCTATCTAGTTCAAGCACGTGCGAGGCGCCGTGGCGTGCACTGAGAAAACTCTATATGGTCTTATAACTATCAGAGACAGAATTTGTAGTTCCTCTAGCTTGCAGTGGCGGACTTTCCATAAGGCCGACTTGGTCTAGGCCTAGGGCGGCCAAATATTAGGGGCGGCCGCTATCTAGTTCAAGCACGTGCGAGGCGCCGTGGCGTGCACTGAGAACACTCTATATGGTCTTATAACTATCAGAGACAGAATTTTTAGTTCCTCTAACTATATGAATATGGCTGCCTGACTTTGTCTCTGACAATCAAAAAATATAACTAGATTTATAAGAAACTATAGTTGTGATCAATTGACTATAGTTCGCAGAAAGGGGCGGCTCGTACTGAACGGCCTATGGCGGCCAAGACTGCTAGTCCGCCTCTGAATTTAGTTTTAAGAATCTACTGATTTCCTTGCCCCTAATTCCAAATTTATTTATCCATCCATCATTGTGTCCCAGTTTTCATGCTTTTCAATTTTAAGGGAATAAAACCTGACATTTTATTAAGAATCTACTGATTTCTTTTCCCCTAATTCCAAATCCATTTATCCATCCATCATTGTGTCCCAGTTTTCATTCTTTTCAATTTTAAGGGAATAAAACCTGACATTTTAACGTGTAGTAGTTTTGTTCGGCGATCTAATAAAAAGGTCCAAACATAGAAATAATTAATTTTGAAGATTTAGATTTCGATTCAATTTAGATAGAATCAGGTAAAAAAAGAGCTCAAATTAAGTGTTTAAATTCGTTATAACACTTAATTTGAGGTCTTTTTCACCCGATTCTACCTAAAAAGAATTAATTTTTTAAAAGAAGAAGTTTATTTTTAAGTATGTTACCTCAAAACTCAAGAACCACTGATTTGATTTGAAAAATTCTTTCACGGTTTAAAATCTCACTTTTTCTTTAGTGACATAGGCTATATATAATTACACTACAACAAAAAAGGGATGATCAGTGAGCGAAAATTTATTTGTACCTTGGCGAAGCCAGACAGGACAGCTGGTTTACTACAGTTCTTTTCTTCTTTGTTTCAGGAACGGGTACTTTCGGTCGGGTCTGTTTATGTCGAAATAAAGTAACAGACAAATATGGTGCAATGAAAATACTTGCAATGGCAGACGTTATCCGGTTGAAGCAAGTGGAGCACGTGAGGAACGAAAAAAATATACTTCAGGAAATAAGACACCCTTTTATTGTTAATTTGTAAGTATTTTTATAATTTTAGTTGAAGGAAACTTTGGTTGAGGATTTAATAATGAAGCCAACGTTTCGAAAAAATTTTCGAAACGTTGGCCACTAGCGTAACATTATAGTAAAGCTTCATTATTAGATACTCAACCAAACTTTCCTTCAACTATATAGTCACTATTGGATCAACACTACTATATACTGAAAACTTTGTCTATTATACCGAGCGATGTAACTTAGTGGTAGAGCACTAGACTCGTATTCAGAAGGTACTGGGTTCGAATCCCGGCGGAGGCAGATGTGGCTAAGACTTTTTCCTACTGCCTCGCGCCTAGAAACGGTAATTCCTAATACAGGCCATCTTCTTGAGGTTTTCCATGGTTTCCTCAATAATTCCAGATGAATATCGAGATTAGTTCCTAAAGGTACGTGCAGTACGCAGCTGGGATTCTAGATGGTAGCATGTATGGTAGATGGTCGCTGAAATTATAAGCGCTTATAGGTTTGCACAACGAAGCTTTGATACAAGCTTAAGTCGCGTTTGAAATGTCAGATAGCGAAGACGAATATTTGTGTTCTTCTGCTACAAAGTGGTAAATTTTAAATACAAATTTGGGTAGGAGCTATCATGTCCACCCTATTAATAGAAAACGATCTAAACATGGCGAATTTCATCATTTATACCAAAAATTAAAATTTTACCCAATCCTATTTTTTTAATATTTACGTATGAAACCTAACACTTTTAAATACGTCTTAGAAAAAACTCAAAACAAATAAAATAAAAAATTGCAAAATTTCATTTATTAAACTAGTCACATCCATTGCGAAACTTGTAACGGCCATTTGACAGTTGTCACACGTTGATTGTAGTAGTCAGCGCGCTGAAATAATGGTGAGATACATTCTTGTATTTAGCAGCTCTTGTAACAGCGCTTATACCTGCTACACTCACTACTTCGTTGTGCACGCTCGCATATATAACAATGCATTAATTTAAGCAAGCCCTGCTATGATCTATGCTACCATCTAGAATCCCAGCTGCGTACTGCACGTACCTTTATTCAAGGCCATGGCCGATTACCTGACAAACTCCTATGTTCTCAAAGTCGTCTATTTTATTCGAATTTCTTATAATTCCTTCATTCGCACATTGCTAATAATTAAGTTGAGGTTTAAAAGAAAAATGTAGAAAACAACGGAAAGTGGTAAATAGTAATTGTGCGAATGGCTTCTGTTATGACATAATGTCGAGAAACGCATTGTTAATATATAGATTGGAAAAGAAGACGTTGTAGTGGCTTTGATTATGGTATTGTGTTTGTTAATTGAGGTATTGTTACTGCTTAGGCGTGTCGCTACCCGCTAATTTCTAGAAGACCCGACTGGAGGTGTCCTGCATTCTCCACTCCCTGACCCACGCCCAACGCCATTTTGACATTTGTGAGAATAAATTGTAGCTGATGTTATAAAAGACCGAATCCGATAAATGATAATTGAATTGACGCCTACCAATATATCCCACTCAAATAAGCAAAATGTAAAATATTTATTGGCCTTTTAATCCAAACCAGCGATTTCAAACTTTTAACATTGGAAATGTTTATGTTCGTATATGGGGGCAGAGTTACGAGTTTTCGTTCAAGGCCAAAAGACAACGGTGTCGCGATCAAGTGAGGAGCAATCATGCAAAATTGAACAAGTGCAATTTTTCGAAATGTGTTTTATATCATGTCTAGTTAATTGAGAGGTATTTGCGACGATCTGCGGTATTATTTTTGAGCAAATGTTAATAAATACTGTAGAAAAATCCATTTAAAAGTTAAGTAATCAAGCAAAAGTGAACGCGTATATAACAGAAGAATAATAGGGTTATTCCTGACAAAACTAAACAGTGCATTGATAAATATTGTGTGTATAATAAACAGTTAATTATGTTTCATATATGCTGTTATCATTTCCAATGTCCTTGATGGTTGCAAGGATTGCGAAATCTGTGAATTTTTTCACATCATGACCTATTCATTTAAATACAACAGTGCATGCAGTATTAGCAAATTTGCTATTTTTTGCGACCAGTATTTTTCAGAACTTGCCAAATAGAGTTAAATGGTAGGAGCCCGAAGGAGGACACTGCACTGTAAAAAATGGATGTAAAAATACTCTGAAAGGTAGAATTCGCTCGATTTTCTAAGTGATTTTACATTATTATTTATTTTTATACAAAAAAACTTCATAAAAACTTGGACTTTTACTGTAAAGTTAATCAAATTTGTGATTTTTACATAAAGTAAATTAAAATTACATAATTTGTGTAATATTCCAATAAAGTGTGTAAAAATTACAAAATAAAATGTATAGTTACATATATAAAATGGATGAATACAAAACAAATTAATGTAAAATTAGTAACCACGCATGCGCAATGTGTTTTTATAGAATCTACGCGATCTGGAAGCGATACCTGTTTGCGACGCCATTGTCTCTTTGTGTGCCTATTACCAGATTAATCGCTGACTACAAATGGACCATCGATAATCTATGTAATCGGCCTTCTCATTTCTTACAATGTGCGATCTAGAGGATCTATTGTGCTCATCTAATATTCCATCAGGTTTTTAGGATCCCTAAACTATGAATAAAATCTGGGGTCTTTTTAAACTGCGACGTCTTTTAAGTCCTTTGGCAGTAACTAGGGTGTTCCAAAGTGTTTGTATCTTGTCTGTTGGGGGGGGCCCATAGGCGACGCTGGGCCCATACGCAATTGCCTACATTGCCTATATGGATAATCCGGGACTGGCGCGGATCCAACCCTCAAAAAAGTTTGTGGTTACGGCCACCCGAAAATTGGCCAAGTGCGAGTCGGACTACGGACTCGCTCACGATAGATACATTGCATTCCTACAAAGGAAACGTTTACAAAATGTATGACGGCCCGATCAAGACCTTGTTATAGGTCCACGCGGGCAAAGCCGCTGGGCGAACATATAAGTAACATCAGCCTATCGACCTCAATTAGGACTGTGGGCATGCCCACCGTGCCCACAACGGTGGATCCGCGCTTGATCCGGGACTGCTTAAATTATGTGTTTTATTACGTAAGTAAAGATCTCGTGATGGAATCGGTGCTAAGGGATTGTTAAGAAACGTCTTCGACAAAGAACTTGGTTCTTGGAACAATACAGGTCTGGAACTATCCAAATTTATTTCAAAGAACACTTTCGGCAGTTGAATTGTAAATTATAGACGCTCGACAACTGAGGTCATTAGCGTCGGCAGTTGAGATTTCCCTGTATCAGACTTAGTGATGGGCGATACGAGATGTTTTTACAATCGAAACAATTGTAATCGTTCATAATAACAATCGAGTTCACAATCGACTCGGAGTTTGATTTTACAATCGAAATGTTCGATTGTTCAAGTCGATTATTTGCCACATAAGTTATAGCAATAGCAGCGAATGAGAATACATATATAATCACGATTCAAGGTTATATGCTAGTCTACTGACGTTTACGCGACTCGTTGATTGTTCACTGTTCAGTCGGTAGGGGAGACCGGGGTTGGTTGTTACAGGGGCAGGTTGTTACATTTCATTTAAAATGCGCGCCAACGATAATACAGCGCTAGCATCGCCTACATATGTTCAGTGTACCCAGCGTGACAAGCTAGTGTAGTTGTGTGCTAATCAGCAGTGTATTTCTTGAACAAGTTCAATGAATGTGTTTTTTGGTCGTATTAGTAATTATTTTTACACTTACAATTTGTTTTATCATCACTGCGGTATAAGTTCGATATATTTGATATATTATCAGAAGATACACTTACATGTAAGTAACATTTCTGTTCCTTATACATTTTGATTAAATGTAAGGTTAGGTTGATGTGACACATTTTGTTTAAAAAACACGACCGGGGTAGGTTGTTACAATGTCAACGGGGCTATTTGTTACACTGTAACAACCAACCCCGAAATGTGCTTAGTATAATATGTTAATAATATATAGATAGATAGCGAAATAATAATTTATTACCGCGTAATACGTTAATAATATAAGTTCAAAAATATACAGCGCATAATATTATGTAAATGTGTATGTACATTTTTTTCAAAAAGCCGTAAAATGAGAACCTACAAAAGGAAAACAGAAAGAGGAAAAACATCAGCAGAGGCTTTCCGTGCTGCTGCAAAAGAAGTGGTAGAAAAAGGTAGATCTCATAGGGCAGTTGCAGAGGAATATTCCATAAATTTTATGACGTTACATCGATATTGTCAAAAAATTAAAAATAAGGGTAAGCCTCTGAATGCATGTTGCATATTTTGGTCTTGTTTCCATCTTTTTAGTTCGCTTTTGACGCAGTCGGGCTTTTTGATTTTTTTAATTTAATTTTTTATTCCAAACAAACTTTGTTTGTTTTTAGGGCCTAATGAACCCGAACCTACGGTCGGTTACAAAAGAAATCGACAAATTCTGCCTGATACATTGGAAGCTGTATCGAGCGATGATGATGATAGGTTTTGTTTAGCTTGTGCTGAAATTTTTTCCAACTCCAAGTCGGGCGAAGAATGGATACAATGCACCAAATGTCGTGGATGGGCACATGAAAAATGTGTAGACGTAGATTTGTATTTTATTTGTCAAAACTGTGATTCAGATGATGAGGCTTAAATTTATAACAACCAACCCTAAAGCTGTAACAACTAACCCAACTATGGGGTCAGTTATTACAATCTGCGTTACCGGTTTGAAAAATATATAGTTTATAGTGTGATTAATATAAAGGAATATTATTTTATTTGTTACTTAGGTATAAGTATGAGCTATACATATGAACTATGTTTTGTCCTTAAGCTTTCAATAAATGACTTAAAAAAATGTTTAAGTTAAAATTGTAACAACCAACCCCGGTCTCCCCTACTCACTACTCTGTGATCTCTTCACTATTGAATTCGTATTACGCGATTACTGCACAATCGACCATCGACTCGACCACAGTTGCTGAGTGATGAACGATTGCATATATTATGTGACTCCCCGACTAGAAATTTCAGTGAGGCAGTGATTCGGCCCAAATAAGGCATACCGAATGTCAAACTTGCGGCAAGTGAGGCTTCCAAAGCAGACCGACGTCTGGGAAGTAACGCGGTTGCGAGGCCCCGCCAAATTTGGCTTCCTAACTAGGTAGCAGTTTGGAAGCCACATTTGCCTGTGGCATTCTAAGCCTAATGCGGCCCAAACTTGGTTTTCTAGCTAGGCAGCAGTTTGGAAGCCACACTTGCATCTTTACAATCGAGTTCAAGTAACAACAATCGAAAGTCATCGAGATGTTTGAACAATCGAGACAATCGACTAAAATATCGTATCACGCATCACTATATCAGACCATTTTCGCTATAAAATAACAACAATTATAGAAATTATGTTCCGCAATAATTATCTCTTTAAAATTACTAGTAAAACGCATTTCGTATGTTGATATTACATTATAACAAAAGTATAAATTAATCAACAAGAAATAAAAATTTTATTTCTGGAAAATTGTATATGAATAGAATTTTTTTTCCATTGCCAACTAACATGGTCGCGATGTGATCTATTTTTAGCTGTGAACAAGACGTGATATGCTTTGAAGTTTTTTTTGCAAGCGTCGTTATGTCTGGATGCACAACAGCGTTGCGTCAGTTTGATTATAATAAACAATAGATAATATCTATTATAATTTCAAACAAAAGCAAGTGACGCAAAATTAAGATCGTTTAATAATAGCAGCGATTTTGTATCAGGGCGTTATGACATATACAGGGTGTCCTCAAAGACACTTAACACACGCCTACCACATGTTCCTGAGACCAAAATAAGCCGATTTAAGCAAACTTACCTTCTTACAAAATGTCTTAGTTTGGGCGCTATACGGCCCTGAAGTTACAATTTTGAAATCGTTTTTTTGTTATAAATTTTAAACGGCTTGTGCGATTTTGCTAAAATTTGGCACGTTGACATAGTTTTATGGAACAAAAAAAACCATATCAAAATTTTGATTAAAATTAATCCATAGGCGTAGAACTCGGGTTTTTTAATATTTGAACGTTTCAAATTTCTACGCCAATGGAAGAAAAGGAGTTTAAGTATAAAATTTAGATTCAGTAACTTATTTGTTACAAAAAAGCTACTCTTAACAAGACTCGATTATTCTCTCATGGTTTTTGAGAAATTTGCATTTTAATAATAAGTTGATCAATAATTATACGTTGATAATAATAAGTTGATCATTAAACAAATAAGATGGCCATGCTTTTTTCTAAGAATAAAACTACAGATAATGAAGAAGTTATGCAAAGAGTAAATTAATTTTCTTCGTCGTATAAATCTTTGTATGCGTGAAAATGGTGGACACTTTGACCACTTTTTATGACATATTTATTTATTTCTATTCATGTTTTAGTAACTTTCCTACTTCATTTTGTAAAAATTACTGCGGGTTATTAAAATGCAAATTTCTCAAAAACCATGAGAGTAATCGAGTCCTTATTAAGAGTAGCTTTTGTGTAGCAAATAAGTTACTGAATCTAAATTTTATACTTAAACCCCTTTTCTTTCATTGGCGTAGAAATTTGAAACGTTCAAATATTAAAAAACCCAAGTTCTACGCCTATGGATTAATATTAACCATAATTTTGATATGGGTTTTTTTGTGTCATAAAACTATGTCAACGTGCCAAATTTTAGCAAAATCGCACAAACCGTTTTAAATTTATAACAAAAAAAACGATTTCAAAATTGTAACTTCAGGGCCGTATAGCGCCCAAACTAAGCAATTTTGTAAGAAGGCAAGTTTGCTTAAATCGGCTTATTTTGGTCTCAGGAATATGTGGTAGGCGTGTGTTATGTGTCTTCGAGGACACCCTGTATAATATATTGTCTTCGTTTCCAGTATATTCAAAATTTTTGACATTTCACTTGTGTGGCAAACTTAACTTCAATAATGAACTTAGTAGTTAACTGCAGTAGCAGTAGGTACACATTATGTAGGTATATTGTATAGATTAGAATGTTATAGCGTACCTACTTCCCTACCATACACTGTAAGAAATTGGAAGGCCGATTACATAGATTATCGATGGTCCATTTGTAGCCAACGATTAATCTGGTAATAGGCACACAAAGAGACAATGGCCACATCGTGTAGATTCCATAAAAACACATTGCGCATGCGTTGTTACTAATTTTACATTAATTTGTTTTGTATTCATCCATTTTATATATGTAACTATACATTTTATTTTGTAATTTTTACACATTTTATTGGAATATTACACAAATTATGTAATTTTAATTTACTTTATGTAAAAATCACCAATTTGATTAACTTTAAGTAAAAGTCCAAGTTTTTATGAAATTTTCTGTGTAAAAATAAATAATAATGTAAAATCACTTAGAAAATCGAGCGAATTCTACCTTAACGTTCAAAATATTTTTACATCCATTTTTTACAGTGTAGTAGAGGTGGGAAGTAAAAATTATAAATATGCATAGGTACGCGTCGAATTGATAAACTCCTCTTTTTTGAAGTCTGTTAAAAGAAAATTTTTATTTTAATTGTATATTCGAGCCAATTGCACAATAAATCAAAAATATTGTTTAATATATCCTTCAATAAGATACTGGCATGGAATTCTTTTTATGCTATATTAATAGAGCAGTAAATTCTGAACAAAATGACATTCTGATTTCTAATAAATTCAAAAATAATATTTATGTAAGCTCAACTCGTCATCAAACTATGGGGGACGTAAAGTAAAACTCTTTCACTCACTCACCGGTAGATATACTTTCGCGTCCTCTCTCGTTCACATACACTAAAAACAATACCAACTTTTTACTAAACGCCATCTAGGATAATTTATATAAAGAGTGGAAGCGCCTTTTCATTTATTTTTTACTGCCATCTGTTAGCGGATCAACTAATTACTTTATATACTAGTACCTCGCTTGTATATTCTTTTCACCTTACACCCACCGCTACCTTCGTCACGCTTTTTACTTACATTGCTCGATCAGAATCACTCCTACTTTAAAAAAACAAGAATTTTAAAATTCAGTTGCGAAAATTTATGATTCTTTTTATGATCTAATTAAAGTTGTTATGAAAGGCGGTGTTTATATGTTTATTTTCATAGATTTATCATTAATTAATCACACTTTCATAAATTATTATCTATTATTATACTATGCTCTAATTATTGTTTTAACAAGTGATATAAACTGCAATTATTAAATTTATGCAGCATATTTTTTTACAAATTCAAATAAAGAATACAATTTAGTGATGGGCGATACGAGATGTTTTTACAATCGAAAGAATTATAATCGTTCATAATAACAATCGAGTCAACATTCGACTCGGAGTTTGATTTTACAATCGAAATGTTCGTTTGTTCAAGTCGATTATTTGCCACATAGGTTATAGCAATACCAGCGAATGAGAATACATATAATCGCGATTCAAGATTATCTGCTAGTCAACTGACGTTCACGCACGACTCGTTGATTGTTCACTGTTCACACTGCTAGAGACACTGTTTAGTCGGTACTCACTACTCTGTGATCTCTTCACTATTGAATTCGTATTACGCGAATACTGCACAATCGACCATCGACTCAACAACGCAGTTGTTGAGTGATGAACGATTGTATATTATGTGGCTCTCGACAGTGTACGATTCAATACCATGGGACTAGATCTCGGTGAACTATGAAACAACAACAATCGAGTCTAAGTGACAACCATCGAGAGTCATCGAGATGTTTGAACAATCGAGACAATCGACAAAAAATATCTCGTAATCGCGCATCACTAGACTACATTTTAATATTATAATAAAAATTCGACTGCATAGCCTATATTTTCCACTCAGTAAACAATCGCTCGTATAACTGAAAATTTTCCAACGAAAACAATTTCTCTTTTCATATTTTCTTATTTTATTTATATTTATAGAAATTTCTTTTGATAACACCTTATTATTAATTTACAAAATATGCTTTTATTAAACAGGAAGAAAGGCTACAAGAATCTATATTGTTTTTCTTTTTAAATTTAACAAAGAGCCGACGTTTCGGACCACATCAGTCCTTAATCATGACCTACAAAAATTATAGAAATTACAGAATTTACAGAATACAATTTTATGAATAAAAATATTAGGAAAAGAAAATATATGTATTATGCAAATTGGCTGTAAACCTCCTGCATTATACATATATTTTCTTTTCCTAATATTTTTATTCATAAAATTGTATTCTGTAAATTCTATAATTTCTATAATTTTTGTAGGTCATGATTAAGGACTGATGTAGTCCTAAACGTCGGCTCTTTGTTAAATTAAAAAAAAAAGAACAATATAGATTCTTATAGCCTTTCTTCCTGTTTAATAAAAGCATATTTATATTTGTTTTTACCCGTGTTAATACGTGACATTTCCAAACATGACACGTCGAGTTTATTAAGTTCGTAAGTATAGAGGTTCGCCTGTACTACGTGTAGCGAAATTGGGAAATGAAATTCTTTTATTGTTTTTATAGTAAACTACATTTTCTATAAATCAAAGAGGCATTTTTCTTTGCTTTACCATCGCACTTTTCAAAACAAGAAAATGTCATAATATTTTTAATATTTTAAGACATGCACATTAGTACATATCTACCTAAAACACGGTGTATATTTATTGAACTAACTACTGCCAGAAGTTTTTGGCAATTGATATATTTTTTTATTATGTTATTATAACGATTTTTGCATTATGTACGTATTTTAATACTTCTGAAAAATAAACATAAAGGAAGATAGGTACGTAATACTTAAAAATAATATGGGTCACATATTTATTAGTTTTTTTTTGTTGAAGATACGTTATTATAAAGTTCTGTTTACATTTCACATGTTTTGAAGTGCGGTTTAATGATATTCGAGCAGGCGCGAACTGGCTAGGGGCGCTGGGCGCTAGAACATCCTGAGCCCCCGGAGCTGTACACTTTAAGAAATGAGAATGCCGATTACACAGATTATCGATGGTCCATTTGTAGCCAGCGATTAATCTGGTAATAGGCACACAAAGAGACAATGGCGTCGCAAACAGATATCGCCTGCACGTCGCGTAGATTCCATAAAAACACATTGCGCATGCGTGGTTACTAATTTTACATTAATTTGTTTTGTATTCATCCATTTTATAAATGTAACTATACATTTTATTTTGTAATTTTTACACACTTTATTGGAATATTACACAAATTATGTAATTTTAATTTGCTTTATGTAAAAATCACAAATTTGTTTAACTTTACAGTAAAAGTCCAAGTTTTTACGAAGTTTTCTGTGTAAAAATAAATAATAATGTAAAATCACTTAGAAAATCGACCGAATTCTACCTTAACTTTCAAAGTATTTTTACATCCATTTTTCACAGTGTATAATAACTGGAGCGATCGAGCGAAGCGAGTGAGTAATGTACCTATATTAATTAATTATACATCCGAGCGAATGAGGGAAGGGAGTGAGTAATGTATTAATAAATCATAAATTCATGCGTCCCGGAGCGGAGTGAGTAATGTATTAATAAATTATAAATTCATAGCACTCGGGTGAAGCCGGACCGGGCCGCTAGTGATTTTTATATAATAGTCGTGCATTCAAAACGCTCTCAGATTACACATCCGATGCTGCTCGTGACTAATCTCTATAACTTCAAATATATGATTCACATTAACGATTGACTGATTTCTGTTAATATAATTACAAATGAGGTTTATGTTATTCTATTCTATTTGCCGGGAGTTATTTATGGAACGCTTAAGTGGAAATTTAATGCTCAGCTTTTCTTTTACAAAGGAAAACGAAACAAAATTACAAAACTATTATAATTTTATCCATTAGTCATGTTGCCATTAAGCAAGTGTTTCTCAAAGTGTGAGCCGTTTTCGCTTCAGAACTTTGGAAATCATCAAAAACTAAGTAATTTAAACATACATGTCGAAACAAATTTCTTTCAAAGTAAATTACTACTCACCGCTATAAACGCTAATGCCTCAGTTGTCGAGCGTCTATAATCTACAATCTCTCTCATTACTTACAGCTATTTGGTTTCTAGCTCAGAACAGAGATAGCTATAGAAGGAGCATATCACAGCTTGTTAGGTATGTACAACTGAAACCAATCGAGACGTCTTCCAAAAGCATAGTCCATAATTCTAATCAGTAGAACATATTTCCACAAACAGCAGAACATGTTTTAGGAAACCTTTAAAACACACCTTATATCATTCATAATCATCGACACTATCCTTATACTCAGTAGAACATGTTCCCATGGTTAACAATATTCTCTGATAAAAGTTTCATGAAATCTTCCAACAGCGTAGTCCATAATCCTAATCAGTAGAACATGTTTCCACAATCAGCTGCACATGTTTTACGAAACATTTAAAAACACCTTATATCATTAATAATAGTCGACACTATCCTTAATCCTTATAGTCAGTGGAACATGTTTCCATGGTCAACAATGTTCTCTTATAAAAGTTTCATGAAATCTTCCAACAGCGTAGTCCATAATCCTAATCAGTAGAACATGTTTCCACAATCAGCTGCACATGTTTTACGAAACCTTAAACACACCTTATATCATTCATAATCATCGACACTATCCTTATACTCAGTAGAACATGTTCCCATGGTTAACAATATTCTCTGATAAAAGTTTCATGAAATCTTCCAACAGCGTAGTCCATAATCCTAATCAGTAGAACATGTTTCCACAATCAGCTGCACATGTTTTACGAAACCTTAAACACACCTTATATCATTCATAATCGTCGACACTATCCTTATAGTCAGTAGAACATGTTCCCCATGGTCAACAATGTTCTCTGCGATACAAGTTTCATGAAATCTTCCAACAGCGTAGTCCATAATCCTAATCAGTAGAACATGTTTCCACAATCAGCTGAACATGTTTTACGAAACCTTTAAAAACATACTGTATAATGTATATTATTATACATAGGTACTCGTCGATTCTGATGATGCAAGTTTGAAGTTATGTGTGCATAACTAATTGTTATTTCATTGTTGCAGACGATGGTGCGCCCGCGATGACACTTGTATTTATATGTTATTCGATTACGTCTGTGGGGGCGAACTTTTCTCGTATTTGCGCAACGCCGGCCGTTTTGGGACGTCGACTGGCAATTTCTATAGCGCTGAAATAATCTCAGCTTTGGAATATTTACATTCGAAACATATTGTCTATCGAGATTTAAAACCAGAAAATTTATTACTCGATCGTCAAGGTCATCTCAAAATCACGGATTTTGGTTTTTCAAAAAAACTTACAGACAGGACGTGGACGCTCTGTGGAACGCCTGAATATTTGGCGCCTGAAATTATACAATCGAAAGGACACAATAAAGCAGTGGATTGGTGGGCACTAGGTATGTATTTATATTTTTTTAATAAACTAGCAAATAAATTTTCATTTAGAATGAGATGTAGCCAATTAAACGTATCGACAAGGCTTTTTTCCAATTTGGCTCCCTAAAGGTACGTGCAGTACGCAGCTGGGATTCTAGATGGTAGCATGTATGGTAGATGGTGGCTGAAATTATAGGCGCTTATAGGTTTGCACAACGAAGCTTTGATACTAGCATTGATACAAGCTTAAATCGCGTTTGAAATGTCAGATAGCGAAGACGAATATTTGTGTTCTTCTGCTACACCAGTGGTATATTTTAAATACAAATTTGGGTAGGAGCTATCATGTCCACTCTATTAATAGAAAACGATCTAAACATGGCGAATTTCATCGTTTATACCAAGAATTAAAATTTTACCCAAACCTGTTTTTTGAATATTTACGTATGGAACCTAACACTTTTAAATACGTCTTAGAAAAAATTTAAAACAAATTAAATAAAAACTGGCAAAATTTCACTTATTAAACTAGTCACATCTATTGCGAAACTTGTAACGGCCATTTGACAGTTGTCACACGTTGATTGTAGTAGTCAGCGCGCTGAAAGAATGGTGAGATACATTCTTGTATCTACCAGCTGTTGTAAGAGCGCTTATACCTTCTACACTCACTGCTTCGTTGTGTACGCCGTCATATATAACAATGCATTAATTTAAGCAAGCCCTGCTATGATTTACGCTACCATCTAGAATCCCTGCTCCATACTACACGTACCTTAAGAACAGACAGTCCACTCCATTTTTTCTGTTCTTTAAATAATAATCTAACTAACGGAATATGACAGCTGCCACAACCAATAGAACAACGGATCAGATCTGTCAACAGTTGGTAAACGTCGGACCAGATCCACCGCATCTGTGAACTTGATCCGACAGATTAAATCCAAAACCTTTGATCCTAACACACGGGCGGACTTTGTAGCGGGCTTGTTCCGGTATGGATCAGATGTTTAAAAAATAGGTAAAAAAACATTTAAGTTCAACGGTTTTTTTTTTAAATCATCAGCTGTACTAAAAACTAGAAAATAATTAGGACACAAACCAAGGGGCATTTTGTGTCGCTGCGTCAGTGGAATAAGTAATAAAAACGTGGGGCGCATAAAAATCTGTATAACGACTGTATAAATGTATAATTATTAAGACGCTAATGACCTCTGTTGTCGAGCGTCTATAGTCCACAATTCTTTCATTCGTTATAATTATTAAATAAGAACAGCTTGCTTAGAAAATGTGTTTCCAAGCCCACTAACAGAAATATTTCAAATGCACCCCATGTTTTTATTACTTATTCCGCTGACGCAGCGACGCAAAGTGTCCCTTGGTTTGTGTCCTAATTATTTTCTAATGTTTCTAGTGTTTGGTACAGCTGATGATTTAAAATAAAACTGTTTAACTTAAAAGTTTTTTTACCTAGGTTTATTTTCTAGTTTTTAGTTTGATTTCTGGCCTGTATCATTATGCAAACTTCTCATCCTTTCAACTTTCCACCTCCTGATTCCATCATTAGACCCTCGTTACCAAGTTGAAATTATCATAATAATGTATTGTCACGTGAACTTAATGTGTGTGCAAAGTTTCATAAGAATCGGTTAAGTAGAAGTAGTTGAAAAAGCTGTCGCAAGATTTCAAATAAAGATAGTAACAAACAAACAAATATACGGGGTCAAGCTAAATAAAACCGTTTAAAAATCCGCTCGTGTATAGCAGACATGCAGACGGACAAACGAGTGATCCTAAAAGGGTTCCGTTTTTCCTCTTTTGAGGTACGGAAATAAAAAAATAAATAAAAATAACAAATTGAAAATGGGAACTGGTATACTAAGCCCAAATAACTGTAGCTGTTCATACCAAAAAATACCGGAAACTTTTCTACAATTTAAAGAAACTAAATCGATTGACCGCACGATTGTAAAAATTCTTTATTATTAACTAATCAGAGAATCTTTCAGTGATGAGTTATAAACGTTTGTTTATGCGCTGGTTTAACACCAACGTCATTAATTAATGTCTTTTTTAACAGAAACAAATTAATACAAACGATGCCGATGTTCTAATTTTGGAACGGTTTCATATGGAAACTATACTTAGGTACGCAAAACAGAACACTTATTATATTATAATAGATATCACTGGAAAATGTCGTGGTAATTACTTTTTTCTTACACTTGCTCAGAAAAAATAATTTTCGAACGCTGGGTGGCGTCCCGTAAGTAAGTAACCGATTATGAGAGACCCTATACTAATAATAATATTTCACTTTACTAGAAAGTATTTTAAAAAATTCGACTGATGACCAGTCCTATACTTCCCACCTAGTAATTATTTGCAAAAAATATACCTACACTCTTTTTTTATTCTTTGAAAAAAAGCATGGTCCTCTTTTTTGTTTGGTGATCTACTGATGGCTAGTAATGTAGCAAAAATCATGGTTACCTTGATTTACGCACAATTTTCTTTTTTTAGTAAAATATTTTTTTTCTCGAAAACTATACATTTTAGAGAAAAAAAATATTTACATTTTTTTCATATTATAACATCTATAGAATTCATTTATATTTTTTTTACCTATGTTAATACGTGACATTGAGAACGTTTTTTTTAATATCTCAGGATCCACTGAACCGATTTGACTCAAAATCAAATCAGATCTAAGTTAAAGGCTGATAAACATAACAGAACAATCGGCATGGCCGTATGTTGTTCCGTTTTTACGATATAGAAGGCGAAAAATTGACCACATACACACACACACACACACAAGACACCAGTCAGAAAATGATCTTAAACGTTTGCTAGGGTCTCAAAACGTGAAGATCTGTTGAAATCTCGAAATATTTTTTTCGGACTAAATCCATTACTTCCCTACCATAGCTGTAGAGGTGGGAAGTAAAAATATATCAATGACGTCATTATAGCATGTAACAGGTTCATTTGTTAAAGTATTCTTTAATATTAAAAAAGTTTTTGTAACAAATTTTTTTTTAAAAAAGCTTCTTTGTTACTATATATGTTTTTAATTTTTTAGGAAAGTTATTGCGTATTTATAATTTACTTAAGGTCGCAAAATGACACTTTATGTAACGAAAAAAAAATAGATAAAAAACTTTTAAGTTAAACGGTTTTATTTTAAATCATCAACTGTAACAAAAACTAGAAAATAATTAGGACACAAACCAAGGGGCACTTTGTGTCGCTGCGTCAGCGGATTAAGTAATAATCTGGGACTTTTAACAGACTAAAATAAAATCGTGGCGCGTTGAAATATTTCTGTCGGTGGGCTTGGAAACACATTTTTCTAGACAAGCCATTCTTATTTAATAATTATACAGTCGTTATACAGATTTTTATGCGCCCCACGTTTTTATTACTTATTCTGTTGACTCAGCGACACAAAGTGTCCCTTGGTTTGAAATTATCATAATATTGTATTGTCACGGGAACTCAATGTGTGTGCAAAGTTTCATAAGAATCGGTTAAGTAGAAGTACTTGAAAAAGCTGTCGCAAAATTTGAAACAAAGATAGTAACAAACAAACAATCAAACAAATATAGGGAGCAAGCTAAATAAAACCGTTTAAAAAAAGGTAATTATATACAATTTACAAAATGTGAAGATGCTATTAATGTTAACAATTTGAGTAGCTTCTAGAGTTTAGAGCAGTGTTTCCCAAAATGAGGTAGTTAGATGATAGACTGAAGTGCAGTTAAAAAAGGGTATGTGCCTCATCTATATAAGCGCACGGTTGAAGTTATACTAAAATGAATAAATTATTATTATTAATAAAATCCATGAATATCATATCATCTATACATATAAGTATCCAAAGCCTGCTTATAATATTACACTATTTTGAAACATCAAAAAATTGATTTTCAAATTTATTAAATCTATAAGAAAACGAATTTTTCCTGGGATGAGACCTAGCTAGATCAATTTTGCTCCCCCCTCCCCCAAACTCCTTTTATTATAATGATATAATTCCATTCCCCTCCTTTTATAATAAATAGTACAAAAAGGTACGACAATTTTCGATATTCACGGATTAATATACAGTGTGTCCACAGACCATCCTCAACATGGGGATCTCCGTTGTTATGAGAGATAGAGATTTGGTTAAATGAGACAAAATGTGCATAATCTCCAGTACTACTACCCTGCGTAGTCAAACTTTCCATATTTTGCTTGGTTCGCGACCGACAGTTGAAAAACGAGATTTACCCATTTTCGTTTTTTGTTTATAACTCGCTTATTAAGTAAGTTAGAAAAAAAATATTTTTACTTTCTTAAGGCCGTTTTTTATGAAGATTTCAAATCTCTTTTCTTATTTTTATTTACTTTTATAGTTTTAGAGATACTTGTATTAACTTTTTTTTTTTAAATACACGTCAAAGATGGCCATGACACCATTCGAAAGAGTATTTTTTTCCCTTTAATTTGATATCAGGGTTGATGGATTTATTTTCAAAAATAACAGAGTTATACGTAAAACACTGATTTTTAATAGTAGGCTATGCTAAATTAATTGATAAAACAACAGAAGGCTTAGCAAACAGTTGAAATTCGCGTTGGCTTAGTATAAACAGCTGTTTTGTTTTAGCTGTCAAAGTGTAGTTTGTTGCTAATTTGTCAGTTTACTAAGTGATTTATTAAATTTACTTTTGTTATCATGGAACCATTTTGTAACAATGAAAAATAAGCGATTTTCAACAATTGATCGTAAAACAGTAGTTTTGTCTTCTTGACTTATTCGCGTTGACTTAGTAAACGGTTTTTTAAATGATCCATAGTTTATTAAATTTACTCGTAAGTTTCTGTAAATAGACGAATGAGGTTGTCTTCATTCTGAATACTGATCGAAGTACATTTCTGCAGCTCTGGTCGAATTTTTGTGACATAGAATGTAACAATGTAACATGTAACATTGTTACAAAATGGTTCCATGATAACAAAAGCAAATTTAATAAATCACTTAGAAAACTGACAAATTAGCAACAAACTACACTTTGACAGCTAAAACAAAACAGCTGTTTACTAAACCAACGCGAATTTCAACTGTTTGCTAAGCCTTCTGTTGTTTTATCAATTAATTTAGCATAGCCTACTACTAAAAATCAGTGTTTTACGTATAACATTGTTATTTTTGAAAATAAATCCATCAACCCTCATATCAAATTAAAGAGAAAAAAAATCTCTTTCGAATGGTGTCATGGTCATCTTTGACGTGTATTTAAAAAAACAAAGTTAATACAAGTATCTCTAAAACTATAAAAGTAAATAAAAATATGAAAAGAGATTTGAAATCTTCATAAAAAAGGGCCTTAAGAAAGTGAAAATATTTTTTTTCTAACTTACTTAATAAGCGAGTTATAAACAAAAAACGAAAATGAGTAAATCTCGTTTTTCAACTGTCGGTCGCGAACCAAGCAAAATATGGAAAGTTTGACTACGTAGGGTAGTAGTACTGGAGATTCTGCACATTTTGTCTCATTTAACCAAATCTCTATCTCCCATAACAACGGAGATCCCCATGTTGAGGATGAGTCTGTGGACACACTGTATAGATTAACTTATCTTCCTCCTTGTAACGCCTTGTAGACTTTGGAGGTCACCCATTTCTCCTAAGCTCAAAAGCGTTATACGTGGTTTATAAACGACCCCTATGTTTCTGCAATCACTATGCGATGCATATTTTGGTTTGTAATTCCCCGGTCGATACAGCGCCTGCGCGTACACATAATACGTCATCATTCATCAAATAGTTGAACGTGTGGATATAATAGAATGAGGTTTGCTTGGTGAACAATAGATGACAGAGCATAATATCTCATCTGGAGTTTTTGTAAGACAATGCGAATATATTATTATGAATTATGAATGTACTTGTACGTAATGCAAGTAATACATCACGTGACATTTTTAGATCTCATATAATGCATGTTAAAAAGGTCACTTGCATATGGAAAAATAACGCCTTGTCTACATATTTTTGCGTACATTTTCGAGGTACATTACTGGTCTATATTTTAATGTGAAAGTCATGCAATGGAACGTAATTATGTTTACCAATATTCAAGAGGGCAGTATAGCCTAGATGTTAGCGTGCTTGGCGCCGCAACCTCTAGACTGGACTGCCGTGGGTTCGAGTCCCACCTGCGCTCATGAATGTTTTGTGATGTTATTTGGTTTTAAGTTAGTTGTTATTTAGTGTAGTTGAAAGACGCTAATGACCTTAGATGTCGACGCGTCTATAATCTACAATAAAATAAAACCAATATTCAAATCATAGAGATTTTGTATTTTTAAAGGGTCCGGAACTGAAAAGAGGTGGTTGCATGCTATCAGAAGGGGAAAAACTTTATTTCTCGCGCGTTTTTCTATGAAAACCAATGATAATTTAGGTAGCTATATTATATACCTACCTGCTGCCACCAATATTACGTTTCTCATGTGCCCATCTCACTTGTAATAATTTTGAGTGTAATCCTTAGAGTACAAGCCAAAAATGCTATATATCTAGGCAAGGGCGGTTCTCCATAGGGACTAATATCAATATGGCTTAAGCCCTGGGTTCTCAAGTATCAAAAGCTCACAAAAATTGAATTATTATCATACATTTTTTATACTTTTTCGTTAACAATTTGAGCACTTTACGTATAGTGAAAAATGGGGGCCCCATTGAACATCAATCTTCAATAACCCCGAGGCCCCGAAAAACCTAGATCCGCCCCTGAATCCAGAACTAGTTCTTTATTTATTTATTGTAGATTATAGACGCGTCGACATCTCAGGTCATTAGCGTCTTTCAACTACACTAAATAACAACTATCTTAAAACTAAATAACATCACAAAACATCCATGAGCGCAGGTGGGGCTAGTTCTCAAGTATTGTACGTTTATACCATAGACATAGAAATCTATGGACGTAGTACCATCGAGTGGGGTGGTTGCCTGTTAAGAGGAGGACGGTGAGGACGCAAGTGTGCCCACATTCTATTGGTCGCTTCAGTTGCGCAAACAATTGAGCATGCGCAAAGACACGGCCATTAGAACGTGAGCACATGCATAGCATGGATATGTCCATAAGACAGACATGCACCCACCCCTGAATGGTTTCCCCCCTCGTCTAAAGTGGCACTTTATACTACATTCCCAGATTTTTATATCTATATGGTTTATACTTTACTAGCGGCCCTGTCCGGCTTCGCTCGGGTGCTAAGAAAGCCCGGGTGCAATACACTAAGCACACGCTTCGCTCGTTCGCTTGAATATTATGATTACATTACTCACTCGCTTCGCTCGTTCGCTTGAATATTATAATTACATTACTCACTCGCTACGCTCGTTAACTATGTAATATTATATAAACCTTCCGTGAAAAATTATCTAACTGATGGTGAAAACCACATCAAAATCCGTTGCGTGGTTTAGGAATTACATTACTCTCTCGCTTCACTCATTCGTTTTCTCACTCGCTACGCTCATTCGCTATATACAGTGTGTCCCACCGAATTTGAGACATAGGAATTTAACATAGGATTTTGATATTTTGTTAATATTTGCTCCCCATTAAATGTTTTTGTTATTTTTATTTTACGAACTGGTTCTAAATATCCTCAGGAATGATTCTGTAATTTATTTTTTTCTTAATTCTCGTTAAAAATTCAAAAAAATCACATTTTTGAGAAATAAAATACGAAGCTTAGTTTGTATACCAGTTTTATGAGCGCCGACATCGTTTCGTTCATAGCCAAGTTGACAGCGCGCAAGGGCAATAATTATACATTCCACCAAGCTTGAGTTCGAATCCCGGGTCCTCAATTTTTTTTTTATGAAAATACATTGGAAAATTATTTTAGATAAAAAAAATTTAATTGAAAAGTTATTTAAAAATAAATAAATTTTGAGCGTCTATAATTTACAATTTTAATTTTTTTGACTATTAGTCATTATAAAAATAAAACAATAGTTTAGACCTACTTCTTACCACAATAATTTTATTCGTGAATGTACATTTCAAGAGCTAAGCTCTCATCTTCAGCACATACTAAACTAAAAGTTTAGTATGTGCTGAAGATGAATAAGTAGTCGAAAAAAATTAAAATTGGAAATTATAGACGCTCAACATTAAATTTATTTATTTTTAAATAACTTTTCAATTAAATTTTTTTTATCTAAAATAATTTTCCAATGTATTTTCATAAAAAAAAAAAAATATTTGAGGACCCGGGATTCGAACTCAAGCTGGGTGGAATGTATAAATATTGCCCTTGCGCGCTGTCAACTTGGCTATGAACGAAACGATGTCGGCGCTCATAAAACTGGTATACAAACTAAGCTTCGTATTTTATTTCTCAAAAATGTGATTTTTTTGAATTTTTAACGAGAATTAAGAAAAAAATAAATTACAGAATCATTCCTGAGGATATTTAGAACCAGTTCGTAAAATAAAAATGACAAAAACATTTAATGGGGAGCAAATATTAACAAAATATCAAAATCCTATGTTAAATTCCTATGTCTCAAATAAGGTGGGACACACTGTATATATAAACATTCCGTGAAAAATTATCTAACTGATGGTGAAAATCACATCAAAATTCGGAGGAGTTAGCGGTTATACAGACAGACAGACAGACAGACGCGGAAAGCGACTTCATTTTATACTATGTAGAGATAGTGTGCGGGTCTACCCTCTAAACGCGTTCGAAGTGTACGAGGACTTTGACGTCCACTTCTAATAGGTCATTGCATCATTCATAAACTTGTTTTTACCATAAAATCAATCCAACGCACATCCATTATTAATATGACAGGCGCGAACTTCAATCAAAATTCCGCCAACGCAAATCCTCGCCACGGGGCATTATTCAAATACTGTACAAATTTGCTTCCATCAAAAATCAAAAGGTCTTGCATTGTTCTTGATCGAGCAATGAGAATGTCAAAAATTTTTTATAGATACAGACGAACCTCTTGCCAACTTATAAATGAGTAGATTTTAAGTGAAACTTCGTTTTTTTAAACGGTTTTATTTAGCTTGACCCCGTATATTTGTTTGTTACTATCTTTGTTTGAAATCTTGCAACAGCTTTTTCAACTATACTTCTACTTAACCGATTCTTATGAAACTTTGCACACACATTGAGTTCCCGTGACAATACAATATTATGATAATTTCAACTTGGTTACGAGGTCTGATGATGGAATCAGGAGGTGGACAGTTGAAAGGATGAGGAGTTTGCATAATGATACGGGCCAGAAATCAAACTAAAAACTTGAAAATAAAAATAGTTAAAAAAACTTTTGATTTAAACGGTTTTATTTTAAATCATCAGCTGTACCAAAAACTAGAAAATAATTAGGACACAAACCAAGGGGCACTTTGTGTCGCTGCGTCAGCGGAATAAGTAATAAAAACGTGGGGCGCATAAAAATCTGTACAACGACTGTATAATTATTAAATAAGAACGGCTTGTCTAGAAAAATGTGTTTTCAAGCCCACCAACAGAAATATTTCAAATGCGCCTTACGTTTTTATTACTTATTCCGCTGACGCAGCGACCCCCTTGGTTTGTGTCCTAATTATTTTCTAGATTTTCTATTTTGTGGTACAGCGGATGATTTAAAATAAAACCGTTTTTTTACCTATTTTTTCACATCACTGCTGTAGTTACTTTCATATTATTGTATGACGAATCATTTAAATTGATGGATAAGATAACAGCGACTGGTACCTCCTCATTTTGTAAAGAAAAAAAGTTTTTCTACTTTCTCGAGCTGATCATGACAGTGACACTATAGAGTAGAGACTAGAGACATCCAATTCTATTGTGCAACATTCATACAAGACAAATACATATACAGGATGTCTATAAAAACGACCGCCAAAGTGTTATATAGTAGACTCATGGGACAAAATTAGACCTAAAATAAATTAGGCCATTGTACTTGATGTACATTATTGTTATACATTCATTAAATTGGCACCGATCTCAACATTTTAATATTTTCCTTTTTTTAGTGGATTTTTTTGAACTCGAGATTCTATTTTTTTTATAAAAAGTTTGTACTTTGTTAACCGACTTCATTCTTGATATTTGATTACTACACTAAAAGAAAATAGATAAAAAAACTTTTAAGTTAAACGGTTTTATAAATGTACTAAAAAGAAAAAAAATACTATTTAATTTAGGTTCATAAGTATAAAAGCGTGGGTCGATAATTTAATACAGCCAGGACCCACGCTTTTATACTTATGAACCTAAATTAAATATTATTTTTTTCTTTTTACTACATTTATAAAACTTAAAAGTTTTTTTAGCTATTTTATTTTTTAATTTTTTAGTGTGCTTTATTTGCTTAGTCTGATTTTATTACATTTATCTGATCCACTGAAACGTTACCGGAGCAAGACCTTTTGCCTGTGAGGCGAGTCGGTCAGCTAGTTACCATAATATTGTATTGTCATCGGAGCTACACATGTGTGCAAAATTTCAACTCAATCGGAACACGGGATTGGGTGAAAAATCGGTCACAAGATTTGAAACAAATAAACAAACATACAAACAAACAAATATACGGAGTCAAACTAAATAAAACCGTTTAAAAAACTATTTTGCTTAAAAATAATCATATTCGCATTGATTGCGCCCTCTTCCGGGGTCAGCGCCCCCCCCCCCCCGGTGCGTGCCCTGGTTACCAGACCCTAGCTACGACGCAATCAACTGACTGAATGAATTGTAGATTATAGACGCTCGACAATCTACTGACAGTGCAATATTGTTTTTATCTTTTACAAAATTCTAAAATTGAGCACAAAATTATGACAAAAGCAAATGTAAACTATTATAGGTACAGCTGTATCTGATGTGACGTTTTCCGCTGAAGACGTTTTATCTATGTCAAATACAACAGCGGATCACGTGTGAGAAAACATGTGCATCGTATTATTGTATCTTCATATGTTTTTATTACATTATTCTCAGACATATTTATTGACATTGAAAACAGATTCAAACAAAAAAAAACCTGGACAAGTGCGTGTTAGACTCGCACACCGAGGGTTCCGTACTATTATTAAAAAATAGGATGGTGTTTTGACGCAGCCGTCGTAGAAGTTTATTAAAAAAACACGTTGGCATGACGCTAAAAATAAGCTTCTACGGCGGCCGCGTCAGAACACCATCTTATTTTTTTGTTGAAATGAAGTTTGAGATCTCTTTTATGCATAAAAATTGGTCTGTTGGCGAAAAAATGTTTTTTAAACGCCGCGACCGCACCTTTTTTAATTAAAAAATAGGGTATGACCGTTGCCGACAAAAAATGTTTATTTTCTAAATCAAAAATTCTAAATTAAAGTCTAAGATCCCTTTTATATATTAAAATAAGTTTTTATAGAAAAAACGTTTTTTATGATGACAGACTCATGCCTGGATGCTGCGCATTGAAAATTAAGTCTGACAAAGTAATTAACAAACATTTCCAGCCAGACATAAGTTTTAATAGATAGAGGAGATCTCAAACTTCATTTCTAAACAAAAATCAAGGTGGTGTTAAGAACTATGGAAAAATCATTCATAACAAAAGGTCTGTCAGATATTAATTAACAAAAATTGTCAGCCAGACAATTTTTTTCAAAAAAGATATATTATTTACCATAAATTGTGCTAATTTCAAGTAGGTGTTTTGAAAAGTAAATTCATTTTTTTATCTAATTTCAAAAAATCATTAACAATAAAAAGTGGTGGAACCTTTGGTGTAAAGATACGAAATGTTATAAATGTTATAATCATTAGGAGATGATGCCAACTTGGTTGGCGAAACGTACGTCGAGAGTGTTTGTTATGGTTTGGTGTTTTGTGGTAATTATAACATTTCGAAAAATAACAATTAACAAATTTTTACTAGTCTAGCGTTTTTTACATGTTTTCCAATTATTTTCACCTTTTAAGTTTGAGGTGTTCGATAGGAACCTTTTTGTGCCATTGGGAGCTTGAACTAATAATCCCCCAGGGGGAACATTGGAATGTAGCTGTTCTCGCAATTGCATTCCAATGTTCTTTAAGAATTGGCGTTCCCAGGATACGACCTCGTACCAGTTGGTTTTTTGTATGCAGGTTCTAATACAGAAATGGATTATTAATTGTGTTGAAGACGCTAATGACCTGAGTTGTCGACGCGTCTATAATCTACAATAATAATAATAATGAACTAATAAGGATTCCATTTTTGTCCTTTTTGAGGTACGGAACCCTCATAAATAAAATATAGTTTTGATAAAGGAAAAACATTGTTTAATTGCTATTAAGGTTGTGATGAGGATTTATTTTTGATATAACCTTCTTATTTCTTGGTATTTTCCTTTGAAATCTAATACTTTGTGACCTGATACATGCTTACTTCAAATCGCTGCTTATAACTTGAGTACATGATATAGTTATCATTTTTTCCCTTAGCTGTTTACAGTTGTATATTATGATATCTATGGCCATAAGTCATAGTAGCTTAAGTCGAAATTTATAGATATTACGATGTAGAAACAGTGGCGGCTCGTGCCTGTTTAGACAGGTGGTGCCAAAACGAAGGTCAAAATAGAAAAGAAGTACCTATAAAACATAGAAAATAACTTACCTAATGACTATCCACGCAACTGTCTATGTTTGAACTAAACAAGTACACACAGGCACAAAGTGCAACAATAGAAATCCGAAAAAAACAGTTTAATAAAGTTCAAGACCTCTACACATTTCTGGCAAAATAATAAAATAAAAAATATATTTTACGCAACACATAAATTATGATGTAAAGTTTCCGATAAATAAAGTCCATCCTTCTTTCTTCCTTATTTCTTGTAAATTTTTCAATTACTTTATTATTAAAATTGTCAATTCCACTAACAAAATGTTTTTCCGCCGATAGCATACCTAAATTTTTTTTCTTCCTCACACACTACAAAGCTACACAAACTAAAAAAAAATGTTGACAAAGCAAACCGTCAAATAATAAAACAAAATTGTTATCAACAATAACGTTTAACCGAAACAACAATGCGTATACAGTGTTGTAAATTCCAACAATGACCAAACAGAATATCGCAAATAATGTGCCTGGCACACATTTCATTTAGATTTAGCATTACAGCATAGGGAAATCATGAGTCATATTTCTATCTCTCTTGCTCACATATAAGGACCGTAAGGTATGCTTTGTTTACACTGTGCCTATTATTAAATGGCACAGGATACGTGTTACTGATCGCGTGGTGAAAATGTTTTAGGAAATTTGTGCGATTTAGGCTGAACTCTGCTGTCCGGACGATCGATAATTTTATAAATTGATTAAAAAAAATATATTAGTAAAAATATTAACAAAAAATATTTTTAGAGAAAATTGAAAAATTAGGGGTAGTGCCATGGCACTGTGGCACTACCCCACGAGCCGCCACTGTGTAGAAATTGTAGATATAGACATTTTCACCAGTAGTTACGCGCAAGCGCCGTCGCCATGGTTAATGATCGCGCCTTTCAAAAGTGTCGTACGCTTTTTGACGCAATGACTAGGTCAGAACCGTTTTTCAATGTTAATTTAGATGAAAATGTTACTGACGGTGCTAAATTAGTGCACAAAACAGTGGAAGAACATACTTGTGCTAAATTGGGACGGTGGTTGAAGTGCCACGGCCGGAAAACTGGTGGAAGTAAACGAAAATTGGTTGAAAGGTTAGAATCCTACCTGTCATAAATTGTTTATCGTAAAAAAGTTTATTTTTAAAAGTACTCAAATATTTTTCTAGGGTGTTGTACCACTTCTTTAAATAATATATCTTATTCAATTATTATTTACTTTTTTAAAATCAATCACTTGCCATCTGTAAATATGACATGTCTTTGAAAAACATGGCGGGATTGGGCACATGCGCAGAAAAAAATGTTCGTCGATGAAAAGGTCTATTTGCCCCTTTTTCACATTTATGTTTTTGGTGGGATATAAAAAACACTGTCCCATAATTTGGCTTATTCTCAAGCCCCTTCAATAGACCTATCCAGTTAGCTGTTAGAGTAAGCGAGATATATAAATACAACGCAGCTGCCACAACAATGCGCAGAACGAAACACGCACCGGTTCACTGTCTCCTTCAATACGAGCTGTGTTGTATTTTATCTCTCTCGCTTGCTTTAACTTGTGTATTGTAATTAAACTAAAAATATGACCTAAACCCTTTGGAGTTGTGATCATAGATGTTATGATATGTCTGTGTCTACTTTTACATTCCAGGAAAATAATGTTTTTGCCGGTTGAGTTGAACATCCGTTTATGGAAGTGGAACAGTAATTTCTACCTTTCTGATGAGGCAATAATTATTACTTTATACATCTTTATTAGATAGATATTGTAAATTATAGACGCTCGACAACTTAGGTTATTAGCGTCTGAAAACAATATATGTAAATAAAACATACATCTTTAATCACTGATAGAAAATTTTCCGAGGGGGGGAATAATATGGATGTTCTGATTTCTGTTTTGCTATTACAGCACTCATCTTGCCCATGAAAATTTTCCACAAATTTAATTGATTTGCCTTTTGGGTAAAAAATTGGAACTTTGAAAGGTTTCGTAATCGATAGGTGACACTAGATTTTGTCGAGGGATTCGGAAGGACTTCATTTTGAGCGTTTTTCATGTGCTGAAGTACCAGGCTAAAGTGAATGGTTTTTAATCGCAGAAGCAATGGAAATTTCTGTAGCTGTGTCGTAAAAATAGTGTAGTGACCTTGAAACATAATTTGTTATACATTTTGATTTCGATTTTCGGACCCATTACAATAACTTCCAATGGGAAGTTAAAAATAGTGTCGGTAGAGCTGTAACCATATTTAAGCGAGGGGAAAGGATTTGGGATGAAGAGTACAGGGGGTAACTTCTGGTAGAGAAAAAAAAGTGACCCTAATATTATAAGGACATATTTACGACTCACGGTTCCTTATCCTAAGAAGTTTGCCGGTGGAGTTTTTTTTCAACACTCTGTATAAACATACCAAATATAACTGGTTTATATAAGCAAATACATTAAATGTGCTAATAGATTCATAAAATTTAATAATCATAATTATGGAAAATTGTACTTAAGCAGTTGATTGAAATGCAAAATATTGACATTTCATTTAACTTACAATCAACGCTAATAATATTTATCGTAATTAACGGTTCCCTTTCTTCTAGGATACATTTTGTGTGTGTTTGGTCTCCAAACCACGTGATAATCTTTTCTCTATCTCTTCTCGAATCTCTAAATAGTATAAAACAAAGTCTCTGTCTGCCTCTGTCTGTTTCTCCGCTTACTTCATCTAAACCACGCAACAGATTTTGAAACGGTTTTCACTAATAGAAAGATCGATAAACGAGGAAGGTTTGTGTATATAATTTGTAAATATTTTGTACAAAATGGCTGAACTATGTCGGTGTTTTGTCAAAAAAAATTGTTTTTGTACGCTTACATGGTACATACCACCCGGGTGTAGCCGAGACGGGCCGCTATAATTAGTAAATAAATGGTAGATACCTTTTTGTTGTTAACTACCATAAACAAGTGAGTGATACTTTTTAAAACACTTTATCTGAAGATGGCAACCCGTTGCCGATACGCGTAATAAATAAATTAGAAAAGAAACCGAGGACAGTGTGGTCCAGTGGTTAGCGTCGCGGCCTCTGAATCAGACTGTCGTGGGTTCAAATCCCCCGCCTCTGCTCATGGATGCTTTGTGATGTAATTTAGTTTTAAGTGAGTTGTTATTTAATGTAATCAAGACGCGTCTATAATTTACAATAAATAAATAAATAAATAAGAAAAGAAGCCACACGACGGAATGAAAATGTATCTATCATTTAATTACTAATTATTATCTTCTATTCTCGAATGGTGTGTGTAATATAGGCAAAGCATAAAAAAACTTGACCTTTGGCTTTTTTTGCTTTGCCTATTAACGGTTTATTTATTATATTACAACCTACCCGATTTTTTAAAGTAGAAACACGATGATATAGTTCTGATGTATAACAAACACAACCTATAGTGAAAATCTGATCAAAATCGGTTCAGTGGTTTTTGAATAAACCCGAAACAAACAAACAGACACACAGACAGGCAAACGGTGAAAATGGTTGTGATTTTATCGGCTCTATACTGAATTCACTGTGCGAATTTCGAAGAATTCATACAATTATTAGTGGCCGTCTAGATCTAGATTTTCTAGACTCTTGTTTTGTCTTGTCTAGATTTTCAAGACAAGACTTGCAAAAGTCTTGTCTAGAAATTTTTAAGACTAGACAAAACTTGCTTTATCTAGATCAAGACTCTTGCCAAAACTCTAGACAATTTTCAAGAATCTAGATAAACTAAGTAGTAGTAAGTAAAGTAAACCACACGCTTAATCTAGACTCTTGAAAATAATCTAGAGTCTTGATATTAGACAAGACAAGAGTTTGTTAATCTAGACTTAAACTTAGTGAAGTCTCGATATTTCAAGACAAAACTTAAGTGAAGTCTTGTCTTGATATTTCAAGACAAGACAAGACTTTGAAAGTCTTGTCTTGTCTTGTCTAGACGGCAACACTAACAATGATTGTCTCACAAATCAGAAGAGTTGTAACATACAATATAATCTTCGATTGACAGATGTCATTCGTCAAACGGGTTAAACAAATGCCGCATATCTGCGTCGTGCCAGTTCTCCTAGCAACGATTAGTTTTTGTTTTTGTTGTTTATAGAGAAAACTATGTAATTTATTTGCAGACGTACGATACTATTATATTTCCTGCGTCACAAAACAAAACCGCTTAGGTCGATTTTTTACTCGATTATGGCGAAGCCAAAAGGAAAAAAAAATTACTTTAGCAGTCTACTAGATACCCCGTTCCGCTTCGTCCAGGTGCACTGCTTCGCTCGTTCGCCCGAATTTATAATTAATAACTACTTTACTTATTTGCTTCGCTCCTTCGCTTGAATTTATAAATAATTAATACTTTACTCACTTGCTTCGCTCGTTCGCTCGAATTAATAATTAATACTTTACTCGCTTGCTTCATTCGTTTGCTCGTACGTTTACTTCGCTCGAATTTATAATTAATTCGTTACTCACTCGCTTCGCTCATTTACTCGAATTTATAATTAATTACTACTTTACTCACTTGCTTCGTTCGTTTACTCGTACGTATACTTCGCTCGTTCGCTCGAATTTATAAATAATTAATACTTTACTCACTTGCTTCGCTCTTTCGCTCGAATTTATAAATAATTAATACTTTACTCACTTGCTTCGTTCGTTTGCTCGTACGTTTACCTCACTCGTTCGCTCGAATTTATAATTAATTCGTTACTCGCTCGCTTCGCTCATTCACTCGAATTTATAATTAATTACTACTTTACTCCAGACGCTAATGACCTCTGTTGTTCTTACTACTTTACTCACTTGCTTCGTACGTTTACTTCGCTCGTTCGCTCGAATTTATAATTAATTGGTTACTCACTCGCTTCGCTCATTCACTGGAATTTATAATTAATTACTACTTTACTCACTTGCTTCGTTCGTTTACTCGTACGTTTACTTCGCTCGTTCGCTCGAATTTATAATTAATTAAAAACTCGGGTCGCAGTGCCAAATCCTGCCGATAAAATAATGTGTTGTGGTTTTATTCTATAAACTTAAGTTCGTTTTTGGATAAAAAAAAATTTAACCCCTTACAATAATATTTTTTTTCTTAAAAATTAAAAATTAACTTAGCGGTTTTCTCTTATGCCCAATGATTTACGTATGCACAGTACATAGACTCCAGAGTATAGCACCTGATGTTAGAGGTCGGTGATTTCTCTCAACAAACTCACCCATCGGGAAATATTTTCTTTTATACATCATTTATTAAAAACATTTTATAATTTATGATTATCGACAGTCAGGGCCGTATTTACCACATAGCGAAAAGGACACTTGCCTGAGGCGGCAGAACTGAGAGGGCGGCCCTCCCACCTCGTCGGCCGGCCGTCACACATTTTTAATAGTTCTTGTATAAGATTTTTTTTCAGAAAGAGATAAAACGAAGATATTCTTCGGTACTGAAATAAATTCCCCATAGAATAGAATTAGGGTTGCCAGATCAAAAACCAAGCTTTTCGGGACATTTATAAAGCGAAGGCAATTTATTTCAGGGGGGAGTTATTGTGAAAAAAAATGTTTTATTATTTTACTATTTTTTGTATTTATCATTGGAGTTGTCTAATTTTATTCATTTATCACACATCAGTACACGGTGAGATGTGGGACGCGCTTCTGAGTGTGTAAATCACACATAATTTCATGTGAATCTTCAATAATTACTCAACCAGCCGGAAACTGGGAATTTCGGGTTCAAGTCCTGACAGTGGTCTTTGATTTTTTCCTTGTATATCTTAATTGTTTGACGTTTAATTGAGTTATTAGTTATGTTTATAACTTAAAATTAAATCCGCTCTCGCATGAAGTGTGATTTAGTGTTGAAATAGGCATATATAAGAAAAGAACAGATCCCACTCTCGGGGCACTGTGTGAGTAAGAGGTAACTCAACCAGCCGGAAACTAGGAATTTCGGGTTCAAGTCCTGACAGTGGTCTTTGATTTTTTCCTTGTATATCTTAATTGTTTGACGTTTAACATCACGATGGCATGTTCGCCGACTGATTACGTTAAGAAAAGTATTGGTTTGTGGAATGGCTACTGTCTATTTAATAATGATTACTTCAATATTTCATTTTTTTGTTCCCAATTTGTCTTTACCGACATAGGGTAAGTCCGAAGAATACAAGTAAAAATATATATAATATGTACAGAAATTGCAGATAGTGCTAAATAAATAAGTACTATTTAGCATGTAACTTAGTGTCGTTTGTTGCGATCGCGAGAACGAATTCATTGAACTTATGCATTTCCGGGATAGAAGACTTAAATTTCGGGACACGGGACAAACCAACGAATTCCGGGACTTTCCCGGAAATCCCGGCCATCTAGTAACCCTAAATAGAATAGAATAACAACGTTATTCAGTAAAATGTCACAATGACAAAGAATGCGTCGTAGTAGGCTACGTGATTTAATTATTTAATTTTGTTTTTGTTTCAGGTGTTTTAATATACGAAATGTTAGCAGGATATCCGCCATTTTATGATGATAATCCCTTTGGAATATATGAGAAGATTTTAAGCGGGAAAATTGAATGGTCGAGACATTTGGATCCGGTAGCAAAAGATCTTATCAAAAAGTTACTAGTTCAAGATCGAACAAAACGATTAGGAAATATGAAAGTATGTATCAATAGCCTGTAATAGTTTTTTTTTTCTTTTTGGAGCAAAGTTGAAAAATTTATTGAAAAATTGTTTCAGTGCGGCGCTGAAGATATAAAAAGGCATCGTTGGTACAAAGGCATCGATTGGCAGGACGTTCTTTTGAGAAAACTCAAGGTAAGTTTTCATAATTCGGTATGTCCTATTAATTTTCACTGATTATTGGAATAGATTAATGGGGAAAAAATATTTTTGTAACACATATCTATTTGAAATGTACATTTCATGCCTCTAGTCGGCTGCTTAAAATAATATATATTGCACGCGTACAATAATACAATATTTTATGCCATACGACAGTATAGTTAGGCGTGCGTAAAATATAAACTATGACGTTAGCGTACAATAATGCAATTTTTTTATGCAATGTTTTATTCCATACGACAGTATCTATAGGTAGCGTACGGTTGCTATGGTAACGAAGTAAATAAATATTGGATCAAGGCCAATATTTTTATTAACACGCTTATATTAGCTTCACCTGTATGCGGGCTTGCTTGCTTGTTTGTCAGTTTGTAACCGACTTCTTTGAACTTGATTTTGACCAACTTTGAACGGTCAGATTTAGTTTAAACTTTGCACACTTATCAAGGACCGACGACAATACAATAATTCAATAAGTTTGTCCCATTATCCTGATTAACACGCTTATATTAGCTTCACCTGTATGCGGGAATGCTTGCTTGTTTGTCAGTTTGTAACCGACTTCTTTGAACTTGATTTTGACTAACTTTGAACGGTCAGATTTAGTTTAAACTTTGCACACTTATCAAGGACCGACGACAATACAATAATTCAATAAGTTTGTCCCATTATCCTGATTAACACGCTTATATTAGCTTCACCTGTATGCGGGAATGCTTGCTTGTTTGTCAGTTTGTAACCGACTTCTTTGAACTTGATTTTGACTAACTTTGAACGGTCAGATTTAGTTTAAACTTTGCACACTTATCAAGGACCGACGACAATACAATAATTCAATAAGTTTGTCCCATTATCCTGACCAGGATCTCCAGGACTAAAAAAAAAAAGCAAAAAACTTCAGATTGAACTGAAACTTTGCACACTTATCAAGGACCGATTACAATACAATAATTCCATAAGTTTGTCCCATTATCCTGACCAGGATCTCCAGGACTAAAAAAAAAAAAAGCAAAAAACTTCAGATTGAACTGAAACTTTGCACACTTATCAAGGACTGATTACAATACAATAATTCCATAAGTTTGTCCCATTATCCTGACCAGGATCTCCAGGACTAAAAAAAAGCAAAAAACTTCAGATTGAACTGAAACTTTGCACACTTATCAAGGACCGATGACAATACAATAATTCCATAAGTTTGTCCCATTATCCTGACCAGGATCTCCAGGACTAAAAAGCAAAAATAAATTATAATTTAAAAAAACTAAAAAACACGCTTTAATGAACTAAAAAGTAAAAAATAATTTTTTTGTAAAAAAGCGTGGGGTAGTATGAAAATATGATACAAAGCACCCCACGCTTTTTTACAATAAAATTAATTATTTTTTTAGTATATGTAGTGCTGTCCTACATTTCAACTAGTGTTACAATAACATCTTTCAAACAAACAAAACCGCATTGAAATCGGTCCATCCGTTTGGGAGCTGCGATGCCACAGACATTACAAATTGTGTTGAAAGCTGAAAATCTTGGAAACGGCTGAACCGATTTCAATCAAACATGGCTAAGAACCATCTCGCAAATACAATCTTTCAAACAAACAAAACTGCTTTTAAATCGGTTGATCCGTTTGGGAGCTACGATGTCACAGACAGACACACAGATACACACGTTAAACTTATAACACCCCTTTTTTGTCGGGGGTTAATTATGTATACATCTCGTACTTGCGACTCCTGTGTCAAACTCACCCCTCGCGTCTTATACTTAATTGGACTAGATGTATTAACTACTATTACCTATACGTATTTTTTCGTTTTTAAAAATTTCAATAAACAAGAAAGTTTTAGTTAATTAAAAATTGTTAAATCCGAACGTTTCCGATCACCTACCGAACAATGCGTGACGTCAATCGTCATTTGGCACATATACTATCGGGCATCGGCGTCCGTCGCAATTCTTTCATATGTACTATTGTTTTGTAAATTATCTGCAACTTTTTTTGACACTACGCGCCTTCCGATAGGTTGAGATTAAGTACACTTATAGAAAAAACCACGCTGAATTGATTACGACTACCCGTCGGATTCGATTCAGCGTGATTTTTTCTATAAGAATATCTTCAGTTGCAATAGTAACAAAAAGTTGAGAAACAAGCTATAGGTAATAGGTATCGCTTATAGTCAAAATTCGACCAATTGTCGTATTCTCCGGTGCAGGGAAGGCGCAGTATTTATTTTACCTGCCTTATAACGGCAACTTTCCTTCACGATTTTTTTTTCTGCACATCTATGGCATAGTACCTTTCGAATGATATTATATGTTTCATCCCCTCCTTTCACAATAAATAGTAAAACAGTGTACGAGAACTTTCGGTGTCCCACGACATGACTGCCATAGCCTGGGACTGTGTTGCTGGGGTGATTTCAAGCCAAAAATGTCTATTGAACATATACCCGGAACGCTATCCTAACTGAGCTAGAAGTATTTGAAATTTTAGATAAGTAGTAGTAGGAATTCCCTACTAATTTAAAAACCATTTAAAAAGAAATCGCTTTATTGAATTAGTTGCTCAAAATGTCCACCCAGTTGCTGTAGACATACTCTAGCTCTTCTTAGAATTGAAGTGGTAGCTCTGCGAAGAGTCTCAGGATCAGCACGAATAGTTTTATTTTAATTATTTTAATTGACGTTTACTCTCACAATAAATAATAATGGTGATTCACAGCCACCTGGTCTTTTTAATAATAACAAAACCAACAGCCGAACCTAATACCTGCATTAGTGGACTTACTTATTTAAAATTTCAAATGCTTCTAGCTCAGTTAGGATAGCGTTCCGGATGTATGTTCATTAAACATTTTTGACTTGAAATCACCCCAGCAACACAGTCCCAGGCTATGGCAGTCATGTCGTGGGACACCCTGTATAGATGTAATTTTGTTTTCTATGCGAGCATCGATGTCTCCATGTATGCTTTTATTTTCTAACTTCACTATCGTAAGAGATACGAAGTATATGAAGCAAATATTTGAATGAATATATCAATTTATTAATATTATGTGCAGGGCCGGATCTAGGGTTAATATTATTGTGCCACGGGCAAGCCTGATTAAAAAAAAATTAATTTAATTTTTTTTTTCAGCCACCAATTGTTCCCCGCGTGATGTACGAAGGAGACACAAGTAACTTTGACGAGTATCCAGAATCCGATTGGAAAGCTGCAAGAACATTGGATGAAACGGAATTGAAAATGTTTGATGACTTTTGATAATAAAAATACGGTGCATTTCTTCCTGTTTTGTAAATATAAAAACATCTTTTTTTTAAATAATAGGTACTGTGTATAAAATATTTGATAATATTTATAATTATAATAAAATTAGGCATAATGTTCATCTTCAGTATATTGAAATTATGGAAATTGGGTGACGGGAAAATAAAAACACATGTACAGCAGTAGTTTATTTAACTAGTACAATGTATAAGACGCAAGTGGTGAAGTTGGCACGCGAACCGCAGGCGAGAGTGCCAGCACACCGAGCGTCTTATACTTAAGTGTACTATAATAATTATTAATTAATTCAACAATGAACTTTTAATCCACAAGGCATCCACTAGGTAGTGAATAGTATTTCTCAACATATCAGTCAGCATATTATGTCATCATGATTGTTAAACGTCAAACGATTGTTATAAGATATATAAGGAAAAAATCAGAAGCCACTGTCGGGACATGAACCCGAAATTCCCAGTTTCCGGCTGGTTGAGTTGCCACTTACTCGCGCAGTGCCCCGAAAGTGAAATCTGTTCCTTTCCCATATATACCTATTTCAATACTAAATCACATCTTATGCGAGAGCCGATTTATTTTTAAGTTACAATCGAAACTTAAATATTAATAACTCAAATGGCTTGAACAAGCTTCTGATTTTTTCCTTATATATCTTATAACAATCGTTTGACGTTTAACAATCATGATGGCATAATATACGATTGACATGTTGAGGTATTGATATTGTTTTATATTTTGACAACAATAATTGTCTTCAATATTTTCATTTGTGTTTGCTATTAATTTTTCAGTTGCTTGAAAAAGTACCAACAAAAGGAGACGAACCGACGCATCTTTCAATGATAGTTTGATTTTTGTGTTTTTATTTTATCCAAATTCCCGTGACCCAATTTCCATAATTATAATAAAATTTGAAAATGATATTTCAATAGGTACACTGTGTCCAGGAACGGTTAATTTAAAACCAAAAATAATGAAGCTTGGCTACACATCTTTTATAAAGTTGTTCGCAAAAAATGTTTTATAATCAATTTGTAGGTAATGTAACCGTAAAAAATGTGGGACTACCCCATTGGCTAATACATACAAAATTTAAGCAACTTTTATTCAATAACGATGAAACTTAAATTTGTATTCACTTATTAGCTTCTACCGACAGCGAAAAAGATTACTTTAATAAATAAAACACACAAAAACTGGCTATATAGCTGTCCAACTTTATTTTTAAGACTATACGTTTCGGTCTGTTATAAGAGACCCTTTTTAGGTTTATACTAATTACCTACTTTTAATTTTAAAAATTCGTGTTATTTATAAGTTTGATTGAACAGTGTATAGATAATGGGTTTTAGGTTTATACTAATTACCTAGATATTTTTAATTTAAGAATTCGTGTTATTTATAAGTTTGATTGAACAGTGTATAGATCAGTAGGTAGTGCTTGAAGAAGGGCCTTTTATAACAGACCGAAACGTAGTATTAAAAATAAAGTAGTTTTGTGTGTTTTATTTATTAAAGTTAAATTTGTATTTTTGTGCATGACACGGTGGGCAGAAATACATATTTTACGGGCGTCACTTACGTAATTATAGTGATACATTTTTACAGTGTTAGATCTCCAAGTCACTCTATGAATAATAATAAGTATTAGAAATACCTTGTATTTTTGGTGTCCGTCTTGTGACTTCATGTGTTGTTAACACGAGGCGTTTCAGCAACGAGTTGCCATCCTCAGGTGTGGTTAAAAAAAAATTAACCACACCTGAAGATGGCAACTCGTTGCTGAAACGCGTCGTGTTAACAACACATGAAGTCATAAGACGGACACCAAAAATACAAGGTATTTCTAATACTTCTTATTATTCTCATAGTGACTTAGAGACCTAACACTGTAAAAATGTATCACTATAATTACGTAAGTGACGCCCGTAAAATATGTAATATGTAATTATAGTGTTTGCTTATACCAGTGCAATTAAAAGTGAATTAGATATTAATTTAATTAGCTGCTAATAGCACCGGAATATAAAGATAACTTCACCCAGTCTTGGACACTTCTAGAGCGATTTAGCTGTATTTTAGTTACTTAATAGACACTAGAATGTATTTAAATAAATAATGAATTTGTGTCTACATAATTATCTTGATTCAGTGGTTTCCAATTTTTTCTTCACGGACCGCAATGTGATCTATGAACGAATATTAATTTGCAATTAAAAGCAAAGTGGCTGACATCTGGTGTTCGAATTCGAAGTCATCGTATGTGGGGTCTAGGAGAAAAAATAGGGCAACTCCCGCCATGTAATTTTGACTCAAACCAACGTATTTTTAGGGTTGCGTACTGGAACCCTATTACTAAACCTACGCCGTCTGTCTGTCCGTCTTTCTGTCCTACATTTAAAAGGCTGCATCTTTTGAACCGTAACAGGTAGCCGGTTGAAATTTTCACAGAATATGTATTATTATGGCGGATATCCTAACAAATAATAAAAAAAGAAAAAGTAAAAATTAAGGGGGGGGTTCCCATACAAAAAACTTGTTTTTTCAACGTTCTTTTGTTTTTGCTCTATCGTAAAAACGGTATTACATACAAGAGTCAAACTTGGTGTGATTATAGTGAAAACTCTAAACTAAAATAACAAATAATAAAAACCAACCAGGCAACCAAGTGTGAGTCGGACAAAACAGCTTATTATGTTTAACAGTTTTGACATTCCAAGTCTTCATAGTTTCCAATGACCAACCGTACAAGGACGCAATACGACCGAGTAGAGAACTCACCCCCACCACTATACACTGCACAATTGACCAATTACGGAGAGACGGACTACGACCGAACAGAGAACACACTGGTACTGAGCATAAAAGAAGGGAGGACACCAGTCACTGACACACTGACCTGTGAGCCGCCAAGGAGGACACTTCGACCGCTGCCACATCGCCTTTGAGAATATCTACCGCAGATGTAGACGAAACGTCAGGTAGAAATACCACCGGACCACGGCCTACAAGCCCGGAAACCATGAAGATTTGGAACAATGCCGGCCGTGAAAGCTTGCACACCTGGATACGACATTGTATTATTTTTTTAATTTTTAAGTTGTCGGTAAGTATAATCAAGACAAAATTGGAAACCATTGAAATAGAAAATGTAATTATTTCAAAGAATTACAATTTGCAGAAAATGTTTACTGTTTGATTGCATTTTGAGTTCCAGTGCATTAATTTAGCGAATTTATTTATTTATTGTGTGATAGGAATAGTATTTAATATTTCATAATATAAGTAGGTAAATTAAGTACTATGTAGTAATGTAGTCACACAGTAAATTTCACTTAAGACGCAACATAGACAGACAGACTGACAAAGTGAGGATGCGTTTTATAAGGAGGTATCTCAAGCCGGGTTTATCGTACATTTAACATGCTGTTTTCTTAATCGCTGTTAAATTTTTACACATAAAACATGTAATGAAGTAACCATAGAAATAACAGCTAATTAACAAAACTGACCCGAATCAGGACAACACCAGCTTAACAGCTGGTGTTGTATTGTATTTTAAAGACCACCAACAGCTAAGGTTATTTGGGCCTAGCACCAATTCATATTTTCAATTCATTATTTTTTTTTTTTAATAATAAATTGAAAATCCAATTGACACTTTTACCAGCTCTCGGGCTAGAACTCGGGAATTGGGGACTTGTAATAGAGGAACCATAGCAACGCCATGTAAACAACAGCGTCGCTACACTCTCGGCTATTCTCAAGCCCAGCTGATGTTGTCCTGATTCGGGTCTATTAGGCCGTCGTTGGTTGGAATTGCTTCCTAACGTTTCGCAAGCACGAGTGAATACATCCAGCATCGGAGATGGAAGGACCTCTGAAGAAGCTCGCCACTCGTGCTAGCGAAACGTTAGGAAGAAATTCCAACCAACGACGGCCTATAGACCCGAATCAGGACAACATCAGCTCATCAACTGACCGCGAAAGCCTCGACCAATTTGACAGCGTGTTAAATAATGTACGATAAATCCGGCATCAGTGTATTTTATGGATACTTTATAAATAGAAAAAAAGTGCTCAGATAGCAATATAGAATAGTAGGTAATTATATATTAAAATGTTAAACAGTATTTTTTTGCTTCAAGAAAAATCGAAAGTTGCAATTAGAAACAAGATCGTTATAAATCGCAAAATTCCACAAGCGTTATAAAAATAATAAATGATTTGAAAGATTTTTTCGTTGGAGAGCAGCCAATTATATAATTGTTTCGAAACATATAGGAAAAAATCATTTTACCAACCAGTGGTCACAATCAGGATTCTAACCTGAACCTTTCCACTTTCGCGGCGGAATGAGCTTACAACACTCAATCGTGACAAGATTGCTAAACTAATATTCTCCATATATGCTTCAGAATCAATAGATTTTCACTACATGCGAGCGTCAATTCATATCTGCTAATTCAATAGCTATATGATATGAAGTGAATCCTCGTACCAGCGAGAGTCTAACATGAATTGAATTAGCAGATATGAATTGATGCTCGCATGTAGTGAAAATCTATTGATTCTGAAGCATATATGGAGAATATTAGTTTAGCAATCTTGTCACGATTGAGTATTGTAAGCTCATTCCGCCGCGAAAGTGGAAAGGTTCAGGTTAGAATCCTGATTGTGACCACTGGTTGGTAAAATGATTTTTTCCTATATGTTTCGAAACAATTATATAATTGGCTGCTCTCCAACGAAAAAATCATTCAATTGCATTTCAGCCGTATAAAAAAACTATTATTATCATAAATGATTTGGTTTTCTTTCCACATCATAGTTCACCGAAACCGAGTCGCATAGTACTGAATCGTACACTGTCGAGAGCCACATAAGATACAATCGTTCATCCCTCAACAGCTGCGTGGTTGAGTCGATGGTCGATTGTGCAGTAATCGCGTAATACGAATTCAATAGTGAAGAGATCACAGAGTAGTGAGTACCGACTGAACAGTGAACAATTAACGAGTCGCGTGAAAGTCAGTCGATTAGCAAATAACCTTGAATCGCGATTATATGTATTCTCATTCGCTGCTATTGCTATAACCTATGTGGCAAATAATCTACTTGAACAATCGAACATTTCGATTGTAAAGTCAAATTCCGAGTCGATTGTGGACTTGATTGTTATTATAGACGATTACAATTGTTTCGATTGTAAAAATCGCCCATCACTAATTGCATCTTCTTCATTACTAGAAAACCTTTACATTAATAATTTATATCGAGTTTGTCAATGGCTTGCTTGTATTATGTATAAATTTCATATAATATAGAGATAGACATGCAGTTTGCATCAAGTTTTTGTGATAAATAGTATATTGCATTACAAGGTAAGAAACTTGACGTTTGCAACCAGTGTGAAGTTTGCTGCCCGAGGTACGAGGGTATGCAACCACAGGTGTTGCAAACGCCAAGTTTCATACCGAGTAATTGCATATTATTTTTCGCAACAACTCTATTGACAATTCGATTTGAGGTACCTACAATTTGGGCGTGCAAAAAAGTCGCAAAAATATTAGATATGTCAGATTTATGTGAGGTTATGTCTGTCATTTTGACGTTTATGTCAATATCGCTCTATCTCCTTCTCAATTTGACGTTTTCGAAAATTATATGCGGCTCCAATCGCTCTGTTTCCCTCTTAACAACGTTAAAAAACAGAGAGAACCGACCTGAAAATTTTCATCCCTAGGGATGAAAACACTCAGTTTCAACCCGCTAAACAGGTATTGAAAATCGAATTTTCAATAGCGGCGTTGTGAAAATGTATATTATTCTTTTAGCATAAGATTTATTGAATATCTCAATCTTGAGATTTCATTGTTTATTACTTGAAGTGCTTATTTCATGTTTGTTTTATATGAAAATAAAAAAATCTTTTTTAGAACGCTTCTGAAAAAAGTGCTTTTAATTTTGATTGGCTGTTAAAGCTAAGAACTTATCTATACACAGAAGTTTAGTCTGGAATAATCCATATAAAAAAATCCCAGATCATTTGCGGCCAAAATTCTCGGTCACATCAATCTAATTTTTAAACGGTTGTATGTAGCTTGACCCCGTATATTTGTTTGTTTGCTACTATCTTTGCTTCAAATTTTACGACAGCTTTTTCAACTACTTCTACTTAACCGATTCTTATGAAACTTTGCACACACATTGAGTTCCCGTGACAATGCAATATTATGATAATTTCAACTTGGTAACGAGGGTCTCCAACATACCTACCTATTAAGTACACAGAAAATTAATGCAACAAGAAAGACATTTTGGAAAAATGAGAATCTATTGTTTATAAAAAAAATTTTTCCAACAAAACATGATCATTGTTGATAAATAATATATTTTTAATAATTATTACTTAATTCAACAATGAATCAATCCACAAAGCATTCACTAGGTAGTGAATAGTATTTCTTAACATATCAGTCAGCATATTATGCTATATCATGATTGTTAAACGTCAAATGATTGTTATAAGATATACAAGGAAAAAATCAGAAGCCACTGTTGGGACTTGAACCCGAAATATATTTTATATAACACATGCACGCTTTTAGTGTTATTTCGTATCAGTTTTGCGGACCTTAAATGACCGTTTATTGACGAGTGACGTTATGATTCATTATGAAACGCTTTTCGATGAATAATGGAAAAATATTTGAAAAACCCGTTATCTAATGAGCGATTATGTACCTCTTTTCGGTGTTATAAATGAAATATGGTTACTATGGTAACAAAGTGAATAAATATTGTATCGAGCCCAATGTTTTTATTATGAGATGTACTTCTGTCAGTGACATTAAATTATTCAATTAAAGTCTAAAACCATGCATGTGTTATATAAAGTATAGTGTGCAACACGTGTGCTAAATATTTATGCGTCAGGCGCGATGTTTTCAGCACTCGTATTCGACTCGTGAGCGCTCTCCTACTATTCGTGCTGAAAACATCGCGCCTGACGCATAAAGATGTATTTAGCACACTAGTCACACAATATACTATTTTATCAACAATAGATTGATTAAAACAATGGACGCAGGGCCGTAGTAGAGCTGAATTCAAGATAGGGTACTGAAAGTTTAAAGTAGGGCTGAAGCAAAAGACTACAATTTTTTAATTGGATTGCCCACCTCATCTGGTGATATCAAATTACAAAAGCAAAAAACGGTGAATGACAATTTATTCAAAAAAAAAAAAATGCAGAACTTGCCATGTTATCAAATTTCCGAAGAACTTCATTTACATCCAACGAATTTAATCTTGTTTTTCCAAATGCCAGATAGATCAAGTCTGTCATTTTGTCGTGACAGTCTTTGCGGCTTGTTTATAGTTCCTTAAAGTAGGGCACTGGATATTTTAAGGTAGGGCATTGCCCCTTAATGCCCCCCCCCCTAGCTACGGCCCTGAATGGACGGAACCCCCCGGAGCAAAAACCTATCTACGCTACTGGTTTATACGTTACTAAAAAGTAAAAGTAGATGAGTAGTTACAAAGGGTTCAGAGTTGGTGGGCAGGAGTTAACGGGAGGTGGAAAATTGTGGAGGGAGCGGCGAAAAGGATGCTGGGAATACGTAGATACAATATTATACGGACAGAACACAGTTGCAAAGTCATTGGTAAGTCTTTGCAGGCGTCTGAAGTGTGCGACACACGCTTGCCGTGCGTGTAAGGTAAATTGCATCAGCAGACGCTTGAAGTTTGTTCACACATTACAGGCACGAATTCAGGAAAATTCTGGAATAAAGATACATGCAGTATGGAGCTGGGATTCTAGATGCTAGCGTAGATCATAGCAGGGCTTGCTTAAATTTATTAATGCATTGTTATATATGCGAGCGAACAACGAAGCAGTGAGTGTATAGCAGGTATAAGCGCTGATACAAGAGCTGGTAGATTCAAGAATGTATCTCACCATTCTTTAAGCGCGCTGACTACTACATTCAACGTGTGACAACTGTCAAATGGCCGTTACAAGTTTCGCAATGGATGTGACTAGTTTAATAAGTGAAATTTTGCCAGTTTTTATTTAATTTGTTTTGAGTTTTTTCTAAGACGTATTTAAAAGTGTTGGGTTCCATACGTAAATATTCAAAAAAATCGGTTTGGGTAAAATTTTAATTCTTGGTATAAATGATGAAATTCGCCATGTTTAGATCGTTTTCTATTAATAGGGTGGACATGATAGCTCCTACCCAAATTTGTATTTAAAATATACCACTTTCTAGCAGAAGAACACAAATATTCGTCTTCGCTATCTGACATTTCAAACGCGATTTAAGCTTGTATCAATGCTAATATCAAAGCTTCGTTGTGCAAACCTATAAGCGCTTATAATTTCAGCCACCATCTACCATACATGCTACCATCTAGAATCCCAGCTGCGTACCGCACATAACTTTAGGATAGACGACTTCGCTTCGCAGGGAGAGAATTTCTCGCAGGGGGATAATAAATTATAAATGTTTATCTCTGGAACTACTAAACCGATTCTAAAAATTCTTTTACTAATAGAAAACTACACTCTGAGTGATATAGGCTACATTTTATTTAACGAATGTTTTTTTCAATCGAACAGCCCATATTTTTCAAAAACTTTGTATCAGGCAAACATCTAGATGGATCGGTATTGATGTTTTGCTTGTCACCAACGAAATACTTCTGAATCGATGCACGAATGACATTCAAGACAACGCTAGAAGGCTTTTATTGTTAGGTGGATTCATTTAATAATAAACCCCGCCTTCAGAAAAAATAAATATTGCATAATACGAATTCTTAAAAACTGTTCTCCTGATAACAACATTGTTCTATTTAAAGGCTGTTTCAAAACATGTGGGATTTTGAACATTAAAGAAATGAAAAACATCATTATTGATATTCCGCAGAGAATATTAGTAAATTAGATCATTTATTTAATCCAGTTAATTTAATTTTAATCCAATAATAAATAAAGCAGCTGAAAACTCTTGCTTGAGTGTCTTTTTGATATTGCAGTACTAAAGAACTGAACATAATATTAAAATAATTGATTAAGTTCTCTGGGAATGATGAATATTTTTATAGAAACTTAAATAGATATTATATAGATTAACTAGCCAGCGGTCCTGCCCGGCTTCGCCCGGGTGCTAAGAAAGCCCGGGTGCAATATATCTGTTGCGTGGTTTAGGAATTACATTACTCACTCGCTTCGCTCGTTCGCTATATATATAGACCTTCCATGAAAAATTATCTAACTGATGGTGAAAACCGCATCAAAATCCGTTGCGTGGTTTAGGAGGAGTTAGCGGTTATACAGACAGACGCGGAAAGCGACTTCATTTTATACTATGTAGAGATAACAAAACGGGCTCTTAAGAACCTACACGACCCCTTGTAACGTTAGTCATCTGGGACTTTCTTCCCTAAATTCGTTACTAATTATTATAAGTACGAATCAAAATTTAAATTAAAAATCATTATACGCTATGATTGCGTTGTGCATATTAAGACTGTTTTTGAAACAGTTGCGTATGCAGAGACTCTATAATAAACGAAAAAATATCTTTTCTTATTACATTATAATTTAAGTCATTTTTACATATACAAACATAATAATGGTTGTTTTCATAAAATACTTGTAATTTATAAATTATTTAAAATTCGAAGATCATTTGTATGTATAATATTAACACAGACAATCTCTCTTTGAACCATTGCGTATATAGATAGCTGTTAGGGATTACATAACAGTCTATATTTTTGCAGTCTAATAAGAGACTTCAGGCGATGTTATAAACATCGGCAGAGCCTTGATTCACAAGTAGTTTCATTTAATAGGTAATAAACCCCGCAGTCAGAAAATAATAAATATTGTATAATATAAATTCTAAAAGACTGCTGTCCTGATAACAACATTGCTCTATTTAAAGGCTGTTTCAAAACATGTGCGGATTTGAACAATGAAAAAGTGAACTTCATAACTGATTTCCGCACAGAATATTAGTGAATTAGATCAATTTAATCCAGTTAAATTAATTTTAATCTAATGATAAATAAAGCAGTCACAAAATCTTGCTTGAGTATCTTTTTCAAATTGTAGTAATAAAGAACTGATTATAATTTTAAAATAATTTTAATTAAGTTCTCCGAGAATGCTGAATATTTAAGAGATAAAAATAGATATTATTATAGATTAAGTAAACGGGCTCTTAAGAATAATATTAAGTTATTAATACACAATAACAATCTCTCTTTGAAACACTGCGTATATAAAAAGCTGTTAGGGATTGCATAACAGTCTATATATTTGTAGTCAAATAAGAGTCTCCAGGCGTTGTTATAAACATCAGTAGAGCCTTGTTTCAGAAGTACTTCATTCGTGATTAACAAAACAGCAATATCGACCCGTCTTTCTGATACCCGGTTAACAAATTTTAAAAATCTTGTCTTAAAAATATTTCAATGTTCGAAAAAATAATTTAATCGAATAAAATTAATAACAAGCCGTGAGGTGGGTCGTTTATTAGGACTAAAGTGCGACCCTTGAGGTCCACACGACGAACTTCCCAGTTTGATAAATATTTAATAATAATAATTAAACTAGATATTACACAGAAAAGTAATCATTTTAATCATTAAAACATCAATAATTAAAAAAAAAAAAAAAAAAAAAAAAAACTGCTGAACCGATTTTTATAAAATTTATGTCGGATCAAAATGACGTTAACACGCCTCGATTGACACCCTTACGAAGTCGATATAATTTTTTATTCGCGAGATATTGTGTAAAATCTACTTTTTTGGAGGTTATTTGGTTAAGAAAAAAGAACGGCTGAACCGATTTTAAAAAAATTCCTTTCAGATCATATTTACGTTAATACGCGTCGATTGGCACCCCAACGTAGTCGATATCATTTTTCGTTCTCGAGATTTCGTCTTAGAAAGAAATGGACACATACGTACGTACGTACGTACACACACACACACACACACACACACACACAGACATCTTTCTAAAAGTAGTGTAAAAATAGTGTAGTGACCTTGAAATATAAAAATTTTTTTTCCTTTTTGATTTCGATTTTCGGACCCATTACAATAACTTCCAGTGGGAAGTTAATAATAATTTTAAAAATTCCCTGACATTTACTTATACATTTAAAGAGAAAAATAATCTGTCTTGTACCAGTGGGTTCGTCGATTCGTACCTTGCTATAATCGATTTTTGACAAATAGATACCAAAAACTAAGAAACATTCTTAGTGAGAAAGTTCGATTCTTAGTGGTCATTTGATTAAGAATTGACCAGGTTACTAAGAATCGACCATGCTCCAGGGGGATATGGCATGAATAAAACCAAAGTGTTTTATAAAATCATTTTTTAACGAATTTTTTCAGTAAGATCGAACAATTCATATTTTTCAAAAACTTTGTATCAGGCAAACATATAGATGGATCGGTATTGATGATTTGCTGGTCACCAATGAAATACTTTTGAATCGAGGCTCGAATGACATTCAAGACAACGCTAGAAGGCTTTTATTGTTAGGTGGATTCATTTAATAATAAACCCCGCCTTCAGAAAAAAATAAATATTGCATAATACGAATTTTTAAAAACTGTTCTTCTGATAACATTACTCTATTTAAAGGCTGTTTCAAAACATGGGATTTTGAACATTAAAGAAATGAAGAACATTATTGATATTCCGCAGAGAATATTAGTAAATTAGATCATTTATTTAATCCAGTTAATTTAATTTTAATCCAATAATAAATAAAGCAGTTGCAAACTCTTGCTTGAGTGTCTTTTTCATATTGCAGTAATAAAGAACTGAACATAATATTAAAATAATTAATTAAGTTCTCTGGGAATGCTGAATATTTTTATAGAAACTTAAATAGATATTATATAGATTAGCTAGCGGCCCTGCCCGGCTTCGCCCGGGTGCTAAGAAAGCCCGGGTGCAATATATCCGTTGCGTGGTTAAAGAATTACCTTACTCACTCGCAAAAAAATTATAATTTATTATTGTCAAAGAAAGAATATAACAAAAATAAAAAATATATAAATAAATATTCTTACGGTCGGGTTACGAATTTAATTAATAAATATTATTAATTATTATTATTTATTAATTATGCTATATATATAAATCTTCCGTGAAAAATTATCTAACTGATGGTGAAAACCGCATCAAAATCCGTTGCGTGGTTTAGGAGGAATTAGCGGTTAAACAGACAGACAGACGCGAAAAGCGACTTCAATTTATACTATGTAGAGATTTAAAATTCGAAGAGAATTTCTATGTAAAATATTAACACAAACAATCTCTCTTTGAAACATTGCGTATATAAAATAGCTGTTAGGCATTACATAACAGTCTATATTTTTGCAGCCTTCAGACGATGTTATAACCATCGGCGAAGACTTGATTCAGAAGTACTTCATTCGTTGTTAACAAAACAGCAATACCGACCCGTCTTTCTGATACCCGGTTAACAAATTTTAAAAATCTTGTTCTAAAATATAATGCTCGAAAAAATAATTTAATCGAATAAAATTAATAATTTAAAAAATTCTTTGACATTTACTTAGACATTTAAAGAGAAAAATAATCTGTCTTGTACCAATGTGTTTGTCGATTCGTACCTTGCCATAATCGAGTTTTGACAAATAGATACCAAAAACTAAGAAACGTTCTTAGTGAGAAAGTTCGACTCTTAGTGGGCTGGTTATTTGAAGAATTGACCAGATTACTAGGAATCGATCCACTAAGAATCGACCTTGCTCCAGGGGGATATGGCATGATTAAAACCAAAGTGGTTTATAAAATCATTCAATTTCAACGATATTTTTCAGTAAGATCGAACAATTCATATTTTTCAAAAACTTGGTATCAGGCAGACATATAGATGGATCGGTATTGATGATTTGCTGGTCACCAATGAAAAACTTCTGAATCGAGGCTCGGCCGACATTCAAGACAACGCTAGAAGGCTTTCATTGTTCGGTGGTTTCATTAATTAATAAACCCCGCCTTCAAAAAATAATAAATATTTCATAATACGAATTCTAAGAGACTGCTCTCCCGATAACAAAATTGCTCTATATAAAGGCTGTTTCAAAACATGTGGGATTTAGAAAATTGCCAGAATCAAAAATTCACAGCTGCTTTCCCGCAGAGAATATTAGTGAATTAGGTCATCTAACCCAATTCATTTAAAATTAATTGAATGATAACAGAGCTTTTGCAAAATCTTCCTTGAGTGTCTTTTTCAGATTGTAGTAACAAAGAACTGATTATAATATTAGAAACAATAATTAATTAATTTCTCTGAAAACATTGAACATTTTTATAGCGATAAATAGACAAAAATTCTATATATAATATTAGCACACAACAATCCCCTTTTGAAACATTGCGTATGTAAATAGCTGTTAGGGATTACATAACAGTCTATATTTTTGCAGTCTAATAAAAGCCTTCATTCGATGTTATAAACATCGGCAGAACTTGATTCAGAAGTACTTTATTCGTCATTAATAAAACAGCAATACCGACCCGTCTTTCTGATACCCGGTTAACAAATTTTAAAAATCTTGTCTTAAAAATACAATGCAAGTTCATCGAAACATTTTTATTTTTTGAAAGATTTTTTCGTTGGAGAGCAGCCAATTATATAATTGTTTCGAAACATATAGGAAAAAATCATTTTACCAACCAGTAGTCACAATCAAGATTCTAACCTGAACCTTTCCACATTCGCGGCAGAAAGAGCTTACAATACTCAATTGTGACAAGATTGCTAAACTAATATTCTCTGTATATGCTTCAGAATCAATAGATTTTCACTACATGCGAGCGTCTATTCATATCTCGCATGTAGTGAAAATCTATTGATTCTGAAGCATATATGGAGAATATTAGTTTAGCAATCTTGTCACAATTGAGTATTGTAAGCTCATTCTGCCGCGAATGTGGAAAGGTTCAGGTTAGAATCCTGATTGTGACTACTGGTTGGTAAAATGATTTTTTCCTATATGTTTCGAAACAATTATATAATTGGCTGCTCTCCAACGAAAAAATCTTTCAATTGCATTTCAGCCGTATAAAAAACTATTATTATTTTTATTTTTTATTCGCATAAAAATAAAATATTTTAAAAATCCCCCGACATTAAATTATTCTTATACATATAGTAAGATAATATGTGTGTATGTTTCGTGTCATCTATAACTTAGCCTATTCTCCTCATCATGATGCCCCCTGTAAAGCAATTCCTCACTTCTTCTCCTCCTCTTTCTTCTTCTTCACCTCTCGCTCCATAGTCGTAGCCTCTGTGCCCATGGATGACTTTATTACATGCAAATTGCAGTCGTGATATGAATTGTAAAACCATTCCTGTTGTCACAATCCAGTGGCGTCATCTAAGGTGACATGAAAGTACTGAGTCAAAAGGTATAATCTAGATGCGCTATATCGTACACCAGGGGTTCCCAATCTTTTTTTCCTGCGACTCCCTTTACAGGTTGTAAATTTTTGCGACGCCTTTATAAAAAAATACCTGTACGTGTAGCTCTAGCAGACATAAAAATTGTTTTATTATTCAAAGAAAACTCCAAAGAATATAGAATCTTAATTATCATTTATTAGAAAACATAAAAAACTGCAAACAATACAATTAATGAGAAGGATGAGTTTATTTTTCTGAGCATAACTTGCTCATTACCACGCGTGCAGGCGACATGTGTGTATCGTCTCGCGTCTCCCCTAGGATAACGCCGTGACGTCCCGGAGCGTCGCGACGCACAGTAAGGGAACTCCTGCCGTATACAAAGTTGATAACAGGTCGGACGTTACAGGGGACAACAAACATGGCGGCCAAACAGGGGATGGATATGAGAATACTATTATCTTCTTCTTCTTACATATAAAATGAATGAATTAAATAAATATGGCGACTGGCTTCACTTTAGCGTCTCCATAATCTCTTAACTCAGTGCAGGATTCTCAATGGAATCAAATATTTTTGGTCTCTTTTGGGGGTGAGGGCGTGTTTGGCTAAAAATTGAGGTTAAAATAAATTTTTTTTACTCCCAGTTTTTTTAATTGTGTATACATGTGTATAATGTACTTATTTGTACAATTTCCCCTTCAAAATCTGTTCTAAAAAAATAAATAAAATATCTATGTACAATTTTTTTAAAGATTTTTATACAGGCGGTAGTTTTTACTAGTTAAAACATATTGTTAAGCCCTCCACGCTAAATTTGTAGTTGAAGTGTGCCCCTCTAACAAACACAACCTGCGCCACTGTGATGTTGTCACTGTGAAACAATTTTACAATAATCAGCAACTAATCCACTATCAACAAAAAGTTGTCCTTTCTGACGCATCCAGCCGAAACTAGATTTTCATATTGTGTTGCTTTAAAATGATGAAATTTCTTCATGTCAAAGGGGCAATTTATTATAACTTATACAATATAAAGTGAATAAGTGATATATCATGTCTCATATAGAGCCTATTCAAATTTTTTTAAATTTTGTTAAATCGTAAACTAATATTTCGTTCCAAAAATTTGATTTATTTTGACCTATATTATTACATTTCTTAAAAAATTAGGAGATCAATTATGACGAAGGGGCGGCAAATGAGCAGTTGCCTCAGGCACTCATGAAATTACTTTTGAAGTTATACTTCCTTAAGGTACGTGCAGTATGGAGCTGGGATTCTAGATGCTAGCGTAGATCATAGCAGGGCTTGCTTAAATTAATGCATTGTTATATATGCGAGCGTACACAACGAAGCCGTGAGTGTACCAGGTACAACAGCTGCTAGATACAAGAATGTATCTCACCATTCTTTCAGCGCTTTGACTACTACAATCAACGTGTGACAACTGTCAAATGGCTGTTACAAGTTTCGCAATGGATGTGACTAGTTTAATAAGTGAAATTTTGCCAGTTTTTATAATTTGTTTTGAGTTTTTTCTAAGACGTATTTAAAAGTGTTAGGTTCCATACGTAAATGTTCAAAAAACCGGTTTGGGTTAAATTTTAATTCTTGGTATAAATGATGAAATTCGTCATGTTTAGATCGTTTTCTATTAATAGGGTGGACATGATATCTCCTACCCAAATTTGTATTTAAAATATACCACTTTGTAGCAGAAGAACATAAATATTCGTCTTCGCTATCTGACATTTCAAACGCGATTTAAGCTTGTATCAATGCTAGTATCAAAGCTTCGTTGTGCAAACCTATAAAAGCTTATAATTTCAACCACCATCTACCATACATTCTACCATCTAGAATCCCAGCTGCGTACTGCACGTACCTTTAGGCACGTTATGAAAAAATGATGATTGAATTTTTCAAAAACTGTGGCGCAAAAACTGTGATATCAAAATTGACAGGATATTCTGCTTTGGCGTGATTAAAAACTAATTTTTAATTTGCGCATGCAAATAATTTATTGAAACAAAATAATAGAATACAAAATTTGTTTATATGATAACTACGAAAATCATCATAGTTATCATATAAACAAATTTTGTATTCTATTATTTTGTTTTAATAAATTATTTGCATCCGCAAATTAAGAATTAGTTTTTAATCACACCAAAGCAGTATAACTTCTAACCCGTGTACATAAGTACACGCATCCACTTTTTTGTATCTGTGACATCTTACAACGCTTTTATGAACATATAGTTATCAAAAAATTTAAACAAGTTATTGGTGCCATCTGTTAGCAAATTTATAAGCTACAAATAATTTATTTCTCATCTATGAATTTTACAAACTACCAAGAAATACCTCTTATATGCTTATGGGGGCTGGATTATAAGTTTTCGATTTTTCTATAAATTCTGTCAAACCAACACAAGATTGTTTGTCAATTAAATTTGGTGATCAAAGGAGACTAAGGGACTTTATAGCTTATAGCTTCGCATAAAATTAATGTTTTTTACAGTGGCGTAGCTTGCCTCAGACGGGCCCTGATGTATCAAAATTTGTTGGGGTGCCCAAATGAAGGGTAAAGATTTTTCACAAAAGAAACAAAAATATATTAAAATATATACCTATTGATTATAAGTTATTCCTTACAATCAGCCCCGGATCTAGGGGGGGGGGCAAGCCGGGGTCTATGCCCCGGGCGGCAAGTTCAGAGGGCGGCCAAATTCAAATTCACACTTTACAGACGAATGGACAACTCATCATTTACTTAACTTTGACCACAGAATAAATAATACTTAGTACAAGTACAGAAATTTCACTCTTGTTTTGTGTAAAATCTACTTTTTTGGAGGTTATTTGGTTAAGAAAAAAGAACGGCTGAACCGATTTTGAAAAAATTTCTTTCAGATCATATTTACGTTAATACGCGTCGATTGGCACCCTAACGTAGTCGATATCATTTTTCATTCTCGAGATTTCGTCTTAGAAAGAAATGGACACATACGTACGTACGTACATACGTACACACACACATACACACACACAGACATCTTTCTAAAAATAGTGTGGTGACCTTGAAACATAAAAATTTGTTATACATTTTGATTTCGATTTTCGGACCCATTACAATAACTTCCAATGGGAAGTTAATAAAGGTAAAAATAAATATAAGTGGGCGGGGGCGGCATTTTTCGGTTTTTGCCCCACCTAAAAAAAATTGAAGATCCGGGGCTGCTTACAATTAATGGTCCTAGGAGCTAAGTTAGCCAAACAATTCAAATCAAATACTTATACACTTTTCTCGCCTTTTTTTCGACAAACTTATTTATTAAATCATCCATAGCTGAAGACGATTTCAGTTACTCTCAGAAATGTTTTAAAATCTATAAAATGTTAAACATTACAAATTGCCCCAGCTTAAACACTTACTGCGCAAACATGGTCAAAACTCCTGTATGTATGAGAATGAATCCATATATGATATTGTATGATAAGATATGATTTTTTTAACTTCCCGTTAAGAAAATTGAAAATTTTCAAAAATAGAAAAGCTGTTATTGATTTCACCCGATTTTCGAAAATCGAGTTTTCATCAGATCTCGACGTTTTGTGATCCTAGGAAGCTATTCTGACTCTGTGTGTGTGTTGTGTGTTGTCTGTGTGTGTGTGTGTGTGTGTATGTATGTAAACCTCTCATAACTTTTGAACGGCTTGACCGATCGAATTGCGATTTGCGGTAATCCAGCGCTTCTAAATTGGTGATAAAACCTTTCTTATATCTGTAATCGTTAATAAATAAAAATGCAATAATTCTTTCAGTTAATGTATTGTGTTTATTTTCTTACTATCTTTATAATAATATGTAGTTATTACAAATACATCAAAATAATATATTAAAATGTAAAAATATTTTTATAATAAATTTTCACACCAACTCAATCCTATAAAATATATCCTAGTTGATCATCCTATAATATTATGGTATTTTTTGCCACAACCACTATAAAATAGCTGCTTCTCACTTCATTTTCAGTATTTTCAAAAAAATTTGATAGTGAAGTGGCTTAGGGAAATTACCGATACCTGGCGGATTAAAGCACCAAATTTGGTATGAAGATACCTTAGGGTATACTAATAAATGTTAGCCTAGGAGCCCTCTGGGATTTCTAGTAAACAACTTTTGGCGGCCAAAAAACCACGAAATGTTCACCTTTTTTGATTTTTTCGAAATATTTCTGAAACGGTTGACTTAAGCAATTCTTCTATTAAGTAATGTTTTAAAGACTACATTTTCTACAATTTTCAATCCCACAACTTTTCTATGGTACTAATTTTATTAAGGTATTGGATATAACATCAGCCTATCGACCTCAATTAGGGTTGTGGACATGTCCACTGTGTCCACAACGGTGGATCCGCGCTTGGAGGCATATTAAAGTGTCCTGAGTAATGGATTTTGCTAGATAGCGGTATGGGAGGGATGCAGACTGCCCCCAACATGTAACAAAAAAAATGGTCACAATTATTATTGCTTCAAGGCTGAAATTGTTTGTATAGCTTGTCGGTGACCCAATTATGCCATTATAATATTTGCAGATCGATTGGTCAATATTAAAAGGGTGGAAGATCACCCTAAACGTATCATCCCGACGAAATTTATATTATTAGTTCAAGGTTCAAATATTAATATGTTGTTACGGCAATTGTTTAAGCATATATTTCAATTTGCAGAACAAAATGTCGGTATTAACACCCTTGCAGAACGATATAAACATCTAGGCGAGCAAATTTCCCTCTAAGAGAGGGGGTTTATACCGACATTTTGTTCTGCAAATTGAAATATATGCTTAAAACAGTCGCCGTAACAACATATTAAAATTTGAACCTTGAACTAATAATATAAATTTCGTCGGGTACATAACACGTTTAAGCTGATACTGACCAATTGATCTGCAAATATTATAGTGGCATTATTGGGTCACCGACAAGCTATACAATCAATTTCAGCCTTGAAGCAATAATAATTGTGACAATTTTTTTGTCTTGCAAAATCCCTTACTCAGGGCACTTTAATATGCCTCCCTAAACATCTTCACAAAAATAAAGCCTTGAATAAATAACACCAAAAACTTGTCACTAGCTCTTGGCTATGTCTTAAAATAGATATTAATTTATCTTCACCTTCAGAACTGTGGACTGCATTTCAATTTTCAGTGAAAATAATATCAAGTAATCTTATCTGCTATAAGTATGACTTGCCACAAACCTATCACTTATCACTTATCAGTGTCATAGATGATCGAAGACTACTCTTATTATCAGTGGCGTAAAACAAACATTTTTATTAGACAATATTTTTTGTCAAAAAAAAAAAAAAAAATGCGGCCATGATCGAAGACTACTCTTATTATCAGTGGCGTAAAACAAACATTTTTATTAGACAATATTTTTTGTCAAAAAAAAAAAAAAAAAAAATGCGGCCATGGGCGAGGCAGACTCACACACCGAGAGTTCAGCACAATAATAAAAATAAGGAGTTTGGTAGGGTTAAAAAATTAACTGATTTATTTACTTAAGCTTGTTTTTAAAAAGTTTTAGCATTGGAAATGTTTATGTTCGTATATGGGGGCAGAGTTACGAGTTTTCGTTCAAGGCCAAAAGACAACGGTGTCGCGATCAAGTGAGGAGCAATCATGCAAAATTGAACAAGTGCAATTTTTTCGAAATGTGTTTTATATCATGTCTTGTTAATTGACAGGTATTTGCGACGATCTGCGGTGTTATTTTTGAGCAAATGTTAATAAATACTGTAGAAAAATCCATTTAAAAGTTAAGTAATCAAGCAAAAGTAAACGCGTATATAACAGAAGAATAATAGGGTTATCCCTGACAAAACTATACAGTGCATTGATAAATATTGTGTGTATAATTATGTATTGTGTATAATATTGTGTGTATAATTATGTTTCATATATGCTGTTATCATTTCCAATGTCCTCGATGGTTGCAAGGATTGCGAAATCTGTGAATTTTTTTTCCTTATATTTAATTTTGTTCTTTTTAGTGTGTCAACACTTTTCCGTATCAAATTTAATTAAATCAGGGAGGTCTTGCCTTACGGGAGAAAACGACCGTCTTATGAGCGCCTTTATTGAATGATTTGTGTCATTTTATGTAACTAAAAACATAAACAAAATAAAGTACTAAACCTTTGGTATTTATAGATAATATCCATTCCTGCCACCTAGTGCCAAAAATGGTAACTAATAAAATGATGCGCCAACACATTTTTTCAATATAAGACATAAGTAATTATAATAGACATGGTAATTTTTTCTCGTTCTATAATTCAGTGAAGTTTAAATTAGGGGGAATGTTTCATAAATGCCAGCAAAAGAATACATTAGATATTATCTAAATATTATCCCGCGACTAAAGCGACATATACATTTTAATAGAATTGAGATTGTTTTGAATCAACTATAACTCACACATACCTACTTATTTCAAGCTTTTGAATTCTGCTAACAGATGCGACGGTCAAATGTGGCCTTCAAAAGGTGGGTCGCTCGTTAGCACGACCATAACTTATCTGTATTATATGTCATCTGTGATTAAATCAATTATTTTTAAAGTAAAAAAAAAACAAAAAAGGTTGTGGGTCTTGGGACCCCCGACAGATGTGAGACATCAAAGAAAACGTTATTGAACTCGGTGGTATTCTCTATGTAGTAGTATATATAAAAGCAGCAACTAACTGTTATGCTGACGTAATCCTATATACTGCACTGTAACACCGCGTGTGTTACAGTGCACGCCTGAGCCAAGAGAGGGAGACTGCCGCAGTGGTAGGGAGAACAGCAGCGAAGGAGCGGACCAAACATTTCGTTGCATATTTCCCCTCACGCGGCTGTTCACAGTCCGACATAAGATGTTTCATATAAAAAAAAATAAAAAATTCAACAATAAAAGCTTATAAAATAGACTTATCGTAACGCCCCTGGAGTGTTATTGATACTATTTAATCAATATATTATAACAAATCTAATCATTGCAAAGTAAAAGCAAGTGTTTACCAGGTAGTTGGAAAATGAACACAGTCTGCCAGGTAGTTAATTAGTTTGCAAGGTAAGAATTTCAAAATTTCCCTACATTCGAATTTAATATTATTTTTTATCCATTATAGTTTTGATTTACATAAAACGCTTCCTAAATTGGTTATCTTGATTATGCAATATGCATTGTTGATTCTTAATGATTTAGATAACTAAGAATCGACTAGATCACTAAAAATCGACCAGCTCTCTAAGAATCAACCTTGCTCACTAAGAATCGACCTTATCTATTGATTATTAGTGATTTGGTCGATTCTTAGTAATCTGGTTGATTCTTAATGATCTAGATCACTAAGAGTCGACCTTGTTTATTGATTCTTAGTGATCTGGTCGATTCTTAATGATCCAGGTCACTGAGAATCGACTTAGATCACTAAGAATCGCCCTAGATCACAAAGAATGTTTCTTAATTTTTGATACCTATTTGTCAAAAATCGATTTAAAATTTAGTTTTATCTTTCGATGTGTTTTTATGCATTGAAATATTTTAGAACAAGATTTTTAAAATTTGTTAACCGGGTAGCAGAAAGACGAGTGGGGATTGCTGTTTTATTAGTCACGAATGCTTTTGAATCAAAGCTCTGCCGATGTTTATAATATCGCCTGAAAGCTCTTATTAGACTGCAAAAATATAGACTGTTATGTAATCCCTAACAGCTATTTATATATGCAATGTTTCAAAGAGAGATTGTTTGTGTTAATATTATACATAGAAATTTTCCTCCAATCGCAATTAATTTATAAATTACACGTATTTTTATGAAAACAACCATTAATGTTTGTACATGTAAAAAAATATTTTAATATTATAGTCAGCTCTTTATTACTAAAATTTGAAAAAGACACTGAAGCAAGATTTTGCAACTGCTCTAGTAATTATCCGGATTAAAATCAAATTAACTGGATTAAGTGATCTAATTCACTAATATCCTCTGCTGGAAATCAGTCATGAAGTTTTTCATTTTTTCAATGTTCAAAATCCCAAATGTTTTGAAACAGCCTTTAAATAGTCTAATGTTGTTATCAGGAGAGCAGTCTTTTAGAATTTATATTATACAATTTTTATTATTTTCTGAAGGCGGGGTTTATTATTAAATGAATTAACTGTACAATAAAAGTCTTCTGGCGTTGCCTCGATTCAGAAATATTTGATTGGTGACAAGCAAATCATCAATACCGATTCATCTGCATGTTTTCCTGATACAAAGTTTTTGAAAAGCATGAATTTGTTCGATGTTAACTGATTCGTTATAATTTCATTCCAATGGTCAGTTAAAAATATAAACAAATTGTTCTTCTAAAAGTTATCTTGGGGTATCGTAACGCTATTTATTAATTATTTTTAATTCAAACTTAAGACGGTTCTTTTCACTTAAATATATAAACAAGTTCTTTTCTACCTACCTAGGCGGATTAAATGTCGAGAGCGCCCTGGGCAAGCGCCTCATCGGCGCCCCTCTAGCGGCTATATATTATAAATTTTAGCTAGTACTTATATAATAATTAGCGGCGCCCCGCGGTTTCACCCGCCTGATGCCCCATTCCGTGGACATTTCGGTACAAAAAGTAGGTATAAATCTGGGTCTCCAGCTATCTACATACCAAGTTTCATCACAATCAATTCAGTAGTTGTATCTTATCAACTTCTATTATGAAATCAGGCGATGTAGGAATAATCAAGAAGGCGGAGCACGCTTCGAAAGCTCTACATCTCTAAAGAATTAACTAATCTTTTATATGTTAATTTTAATTTTATGTTAAATATTTTCTTGGCTTAAAAACTTACGTCCGCGCGCCCCCTTGTAACCTCGCGTCCCTAGGCACGTGCCTAGTTTGCCTTAGGGATAATCCGCCTCTGGATTACAACAATACAATGACAATAACAATTACTATTTATTGTTAACTAAAATTATGCAGGGTGTATCACAGGATTGAATACATAGAATAGAATAGAATAGAATAGAATAGAATAGAATAGAATAGAATAGAATAGAATAGAATACTTTATTAGCTAAAAACCACAATGTGGATAGCTTCGTCATAATTACATAGTAAATTAATAATTCGTCATTACATAGTAAAATACAGCATTTAGCTTATCTTGACATCTGCAGTCAAAAATTCCTCAACAGAGTAAAAGGCCTCATTTGTAAGAAATTTCTTTGTCACGGTTTTGAATTTTTTTGTATTTAGGTTGCGAATCGAGCAAGGTAATGAGTGCAACAAGGAAAACATAAGCAAAATGAGTAGCGTGACAAAGATAAATACACATGGCTAACTTAACTAAATTAATTATCATGGTTTTTTATATGAATAGAGGGCAAAGCAATCTCTGATCTTAACTAATTTGTTCCCCCAGGGGGGACATTGAAATGTAGTTGTTCTCGCAATTGCATTCCAATGTTCTTTGGGATTTGGCATTCCCAGGTGCCCGAGCTCGTACCGGTCGGTTTGTGTATGCCGATTGGCAGATTTTAATACACAAATGGATTATTAATTGTTGTTTTGAAGACGCTAATGACCTGAGTTGTCGACGCGTCTATAATGTACAATAATAATAATAAAAAAATAACTAATTTTTACTGTGTTCTTTTCCCTATGTTCGGTTTCCTGTGATACACCCTGTATTGGAAGAGTATGATAATAAAGTTTAAAAATGTTACAATTTAAATTATTGTCTATTTTTTCTTTTATTTTTCAGTCATTCAAATATAAAGAAAAATTAACAGAAAAAAATACAAAACATATTTTTTTAAATCAATGTAAACAGGAATTTATAATGGCGTTGAGACAATTATCACCTGGTTTGCAAGAACGAGCAATAAAAGAAATAAATGAAGACCCTGAAAGAGTCAAAACAGATATCCAACAAATTAAAGATTGGTTGGCTAAACAACCCCATCTTAATATTCGACCAGGTAAACTGAATTTTAATAATTTTCATGTCGGACGTCTATAATCGACAAAATCTAATCTAATAATTTTTAACAAATTCAAATAAATTTTGAATTAATTTGGTCATTTTCTGGTAGCATTGGGGCCTGTGTGCTATATAGCATATGCAATATACCAGCAGCAAAAAACGTATTTTTGACACAAGCGGCAAGTTCAAATTTAACTGTTAACTTTAGGTATTAAATTATTATTATTGATAAGGAAGAATTCCCTAAAGAATTTTGCATCCACAAGCACCCAAAACTTCGGGTTTGTCACAATCAGTAAGGGTAGGGTGGAGGGGCGACGGCCCCGGGCGCATCAAGTTATGGGGCGCCAAAGGCGCGCCAGTATTTTATGTGCCAGACTGATTACTACTAGACAAAACATATAAAATATACAATAAATAAAAATATTGCAAAATATAATTACTAAAGCTAGAAATTATGAAATATTTGGCGATAATTTCTATAGAAATATCTATTGCAAAAGACTTGAATTATGAACGTTTAATCAGGGCCGCAGCAAGGAAATCTTGCGCCTGGGGCCAACATTTTAATTTGCGCCCCCCCCCCCCAATAAAAATCAAAAAATGCATGATACAAGATATAAGATATTCCAACACAACCAACTGAAAAATATAAAAAATGTTCACTAATCGACTCCAACAACTCGCACTTTTAGTTTCAAAGATATATAAACAGCGTCTGAGAGATTTTTGAGTTTTCTTAAAAATGCCAAAAGAAAGAAGACCCCCCTCTTTGTACAAATTTGCGAAATTTTTGATAAATAAATTCGACTCGATTCGTTTGATACTAAGTCAATTTATATAAAAAATAGCGCTGAATCGACTCCAACAACTCGCACTTTTAGTTTCAAAGATATATAAATAGCGTCTGAGAGATTTTTGAGTTTTCTTAAAAATGCCAAAAGTAAGAAGACCGCCCTCTTTGTACAAATTTGCGAAATTTTTGAAAAATAAATTCGACCTGATTCGTTTTATATTAAGTCAATTTATAGAAAAAATAGCACTGAATCGACTCCAACAACTCGCACTTTTAATTATATAATATATTTCTATAGAAATTATCGCCAAATTCGTTAGCCGTTTCTGACTCATTGAAGATCGTAAATAATTTTTTATGAGTTTCGGTTTACTGAACTATCTCTCACATGAAGTAGTGGTTACGGGAATTGTTAAAAAAATTCTATATGCTATTCCCATGTTTGAATAGCTTTCCACTAAACCCAAATAATGAATTGTTTGTACTAGTACTCTAAATGTGACATTTTATTAATATTTTCATTTAATGATTCAAGCATTTGCTTTGCGCTTGCTACTTTTGTAATATTAAATACGTAATATGAAATACAAATTAATAATAAGTGTTATATTTCTTTCTTTAGTCCTATTTGCAAAAGTATTATTATTTATTGTATATTTTATATTTGTCGAATTGTAATTAGCCTGGCAATAATCATTGTCGTTTTTCATGTCAAAAAATACAGCGTCTTCGGCGCCCCTTGCTTAATGCGCACGGGGCCGTCGCCCCCTCCGCCCTACCCTTACTGCGGCCCTGCGTTTAATAAACCAATTTGCTCAATTGAAGGCCAGAAAAGTGAAATTTTTATTTTTCGTAGACCGTAGTTAGGTACCTACCGAAATTTTTCTTATAACGTTTATTTTGCAGTTATTGGTGAACATTTTTACAATTATTTATGTTGAAATCTCTTATAAAAATCTCGTATCATGCATTTTTTGTTTTTTGAGGGAGGGGGCGCAAATTAAAATTTTGGCCCCAGGTGCAAGATTTCCTTACTGCGGCTCTGGGAACACTTAAAACTATAACCGCGTCTCAAAATGGGTGATTACAGTGAGTTTGGGTCATTTGTGTGCAAATAATTAACCATTTTTGTTATTCAATCCCTGGGTTTTTAATAAGGAATGCAATCTCGTTCTCGCAAGATCTCGGTTATTTTTTACGAGAATAATCTCGGACGAGAATCCTACGAGATCTCGCGAGATTATCGAGATTGCACTGCAGCATATTTCATGTGTTTTTCGGAGCGCGGTTGCGCGAAACTGATCTTCGATGTTAATGTGCCTGCGGTCAGGAGTCCAGTGGAGGACTAAGGGGGGGGGGGACGGAGGGGGAGGCTCACCCCGGGCCTCTGATCCTAGGGGCCTCCAAATCTCGAGAAGTCCTTTTGAATCAAATCCCAAACAAGGCCTAAATATGTTTAGTAAGTAAGAGGCAGTTTGGAGTTGAAGGTCCCGTACGTATACAAAATATAAACGTAGGTAGGTCGTTTATTATAAATATTTGATTTTTTTGTCAGCCACTACATCTATATTAATCATTTTTTACGAAATTTACACTACAAATACATCAATTTCTAAGCAGACCGGGGGCCTCATTTAGTTCTGCCGCCCCGAGCCTCCGACGGCCTTAGTCCGCCACTGCAGGAGTCACTGATGTTATAACGTTCATAACTTCATATTACTTCTAAAAACCAAGAGATAAGTATCTACTTACCTACTTACTTCTAATTAACATTTTCTTTAATTTTTTTTAGGAAATTAGTAACATAATTGTTAATTTCGCGAGATCTCGAAATTGTCTCGAGAAACTGATTTTCATCTCTCGAGATCTCGACTCATTCAAAACCTCGCGAGATTTCATTCCATAGTTTTTAATTAAAAAACGGATTTGATTATGTATAACCCTGCGACAGATAATATACCTACATAACGTGCTATCAGAAAATGACCCTTAATAACTTATTAAATATGGATAGATATCGTAGGTTATTCTATTTTTCTTCTACCCAGACATTGTTTTCATAATTTAAATAATTTCTCAGGTGACCAGTGGATATTAACTTTTTTACGTGGCTGTAAGTTTAGTTTGGAGAGAACTAAAGAGAAACTGGACATGTTTTATACAATGCGAACGGTTATTCCTGAATTTTTTAAGGACCGCGACCCTTTGAGAGCCGAATTTCAAGAAATCTTAAAATTAGGGTTCGTATTAATTCCTATCAAATGTTTATTCTTAAACTCAGTGTTTTATTTTTTAACAAAATGTTGAATATTAATTTACATCAAGTATGCACCCACTCTATATCATATAAGAAACAATTAGAGTGTCCTCGGTGAGAGATGAAGCCAGGCACGTCATCAATAATATGCTAGTGAACGCCTACTTGCCCGCAGACAGTGCCGTGTACACAAAACTGCACATTGGGTTTTATGACAATTTTGGCAAACTGTTATTCATGACAATAAACAGCCAATAGCAATCTAGAAGGCGGGCGCAATGCATTTACGGTGGCTTCATCTTTCGCCGCGCGAGGTCTACATTTTTTGTTTCCGGAACACTGAAATACTGGAAAGCTTCCTCCTTATATCACTCAGTGCGTGGAAAGCGGGTAAAGACAGACATAGTTAATTGGGCCACCTGTCTTTGTTTCACTCTTCTGCAGTAGACATTTTCAAAGGCGATGTGGCAGCGGTCAAAATGTCCTCCTTGGCGGCTCACAGGTAAATCCAAAGGAGAATACTTCGACCGCTGTTACATCGCCTTTGAAAATATCTACCGCAGTTGTAGAAGAAACGTCGGACCATCGGATCACGGCCTACAAGCCTGGAAACTATGAAGATTTGGAAGTAGGGAAGCTGTTTTAATTTTTTTTTTTGAAAAAAGCTTATTTATTGCAGAATTCTAATTCCTTTGCCGTCAACTCTAGGCCCTGACGGCCCTGTTGTTTTTCTAATGCGAACAGGATGTTATCATCCGGACAAAATAAGTTCTTCGAATATATTTAAGAACAATTTTTTCATATCGGATATTCTTCTCAACGAAAATGACAATTACTGTATCAGTGGTCTGACAATTTTAGTCGACATGAGTCATGTTACACTCAGTCACATGGTCCAGTTTACGCCGGCATTAGTCAAGAAAACTATGACATGCTTCCAAGAAGGATATCCAATCAGACCAAAAGGAATTCACTTTATTCATACGCCGGCCGGTTTTGAAACACTTTTTAATTTATTCAAATCTTTCTCGAAAGAAAAGCTGAAGAAACGGGTAAGATAATGCTGAATTTTTTTTAACTTTATTTTTTAAAATAAAACAATAGTTTAGACACTTCTTACCACAATAATTTTATTCGTGAATGTACATTTCAAGAGCTAAGCTCTCATCTTCATCTTATTTTTTAAGATAATACAAGTTCTAGATTATGTAAGATTTATGCATCTTATCTGCTTTTGAACAAAAATCTGAAATCAGAAACAAATAAAATTTGATAATCGAAATGGCTAATTAATCGATTAATGTTTTTTTCAATAGATTTATGTCCATAATGAGGACATGGAGAGTTTATATAAATTCATTCCACAGTCTATGTTACCGGCAGAGTATGGAGGAAATGCTGGATCAGTAGATAAATTAGCAGGTGAGAACTTATTTATTTACTTATATTTAGTCTTGCTTGATCAATCAGAATTCAGAATCACTGATATATCTCGGCCGATATTCTCCTTATATGCTTCGGAATCAATTGATTCCGAAGCATATAAGGAGAATGTCACGGTTGAGTAAATGTAAGCTCATTCCGCCGCTAAAGTGGAAAGGTTCAGGTTAGAATCCTGACTGTGACTATGGTTGGTAAAATGATTTTTTCCAATAGGTATGTTTAGAATCAATTATATAATTGGCTGCTTTCAAACGAAAAATTTTCAATTGCAATTCAGCCGTATAAATCTTATTAATTTATATTGATATTATAATTTTCCTTGATTTTCAGCTGACTGGAAAACCAAAGTAGAAAGTTATCGTGATTGGTTAATAGAGGACGAGACTTTCTTTTCGGACGAGAGACTTCGCGTCGGAAAACCCAAAACTGCTGATGATCTTTTTGGTGTTGATGGATCCTTTAGACAACTGGCTATCGATTGAGATTAATAGAAAACATTTAATTATTTTTTATAGTATAATCGCTTCTTATATCGCAAAATGTTAAACAGTGGAATCTGTTTATTATGATCCCGCATATAATGACCGTACTTGTATACCCAATAGTATAAAATTTACCTTACGTTACTTACAAAATAAACAACAGACAATTCAAGAGTTAATATCTATAATGTTCAACTTATTAATGACATAGTAATATTTAACTTAGGCATCTTAGCATTGCTACAGCAAATTTTATTTATCAAAAGCAATAGTTCTTATACAGTAGAACCCCGATTATACGAGCTAAAGTGGAAGACTCTATCTTGAATAATCAAAAAATTCGAATAATACGGATCTTTTAAGGATTTAAAAAAAGCCTACATATTTCTATTACAAAATCAAAATTTACTCGAAATATTTTTGTTAATCATACAAAAACAATCGCATCACTCGAATAACTCGCGAAGGCTCGTTTGATGCAGGGAGTTTAAATAGCGAACTCCAATTAAACTTGCTTGGTTAATTCGGGTTCTACTGTAATTTTGTTTTAATGTTTAAATTTCTAGTAATGTATTTTTAATGCTATTTTTTGCGAAATATATTGTATATTGCACTTTCTTTTATTTTTTTTGCGCTCTCTTTCAATCTCTCTTTTTCTTTTAAATGTGCAGTAACCGCCTGGGCCCTCATCTGACAGGGCCCCCATGCCATCAAGAATTTACTTTTTTTATCAGTGACATCTCACGACGCTTTGGTAAACATAATATAGTTACCAATTTTTGGACAAATTATTGGTGCCATATGTGGTAGACTATGATAATTTTGACATGTTTGGATGCACTTAGATTTGTTTTAATATTATAAAAAATAGTTAATATCCACAAGAAAATAAATTAAGTTATCATTATGGCAATAAATATTTCAGAAAACTTTGATCATTCATAGATAATTATCTATGTTATCTAAGAATTATGCGTACTGAGTTTAGTACGGCTGAGGATATTATAGGGTTTTTTGGAAGTTTTTTGCAGCCAATTTATTTATATTGAAAGAGTTTTATTTATACTAAACTTTTCGCCTTTGTAGGCATCATCAGTAATATTCTGAAATGTTATACAATATATATACATTAAAATGAACATGTTATAATACAGTATTTGAAAATAAAGATAAATGAATGAATTAGATTCAAAATACTTACATTTTATTGTGAAATTATGATTTATGAACATTATTTGAACGATGTTGTTATTAGCATGGATTTTAGACAACTGTTTCTATTTTTAAAATGAAAGAAAGTTATGGAAGCTATTGTAAGTGTATTGTTGTATTTGTATGCAAGTGTGTATACTTGTATTCAGGAGTACCAATTGTATAGATAAAGGAATAACTTTAGGAGGTTGTACTATTGTTTTAGAGGTATACATGTATAACATTTCAGAATATTACTGATGATGCCTAAAAAGGCAAAACGTTTAGTATAAATAAAACTCTTTCAATATAAATAAATTGGCTGCAAAAAACTTCCAAAAAACCCTCTAAGAATTATAATTCTTCGGCACTAGTCGAACTGGAGTTTGTTGAATAGGTGATGTGAAGTTCGATTCTGAAGATCCAAACCGCATTTTTTTATCTTCATATCTGAGTTGGTCTCATAATTGTTGGCCAATGAATCAAACGTTGTTCAATTTCTTCTTAAAGAATATCCAGTGTTGAATCTGCAACAAGCAAAATATGTTTATTTCAATATGAGATAACGGCATTAGGAACATTTCAAGAATCAGGGTAAAAAGTTAATCGAAGGTTTTGCATCCTCAGTGGCGGATCTAAGCTTGGTCCCGTGAGGCCCGAGTCTAGAGCGGCAAATTTAAGCAGAGCGATTTCAGAGACAAACATTCCCAACAAAAATGTATATACTGTATTTCCAGTAACATTTACATTATATTGTAGCTTAAAGACGCTCGACAACTAAAGTTATTAGCGTTTCCAGTAAAAATTATCATGATGCTTGATATCGTTCAATCATTTTCCAGGGGAAGGCAACTGCCACTTCTTGCCCCCCTCTGATGGCGGCCATTAAAAATATAAAGATTAGATTAATAAATGAACAGCAAAAATGTAACTTGCTATTTGAAGAATATTTATATAAAAATTATCACTGGAAGATTAGATATTAACTATAAAAATATTACTTATGATTTAGTATTAAACTTAGAAAAAAATATATATTTACTTTAGTGTTTTTATAGTCATGCAAAAATATTCGTAAGTTTTCGTATTTATTTTTAAAATATAAACAATAAAAATATTTGGGTAAATAATTTGTGTGGAATAAATATTTTTTTTTCAAAGTGGTTTAGGTGAGAGAACTGATTCATGGGAAAAATTGGATTTTGTTGAAATTCAACAAGTCAAAGAACAGATTTCCGAAAAAGAATTGGAATTACAAGTCAAAGAAACAAAAGATGGAAGAAGTATGTCTAATAATTCAACTGCAAATGGCCAACTTAAAAATGATGATGATTCCAAACAGAGTGAATTAGAAATCGTTTTAAGTAGGCGAAAATCTATAGTTGATGCATCATGTAAGCCTAAATTATTAAAAAGAACTGGAAGCAAATATTTTACGAAGTCCAATGAGCCGTTAAGATTAAACAACTGTGAAAATGTCAGCGAGCCAAGCGAACTAGAAAAAATCTTAAATGAGCGAAAATTTATTGTCGACTCATCAATAAAATTCAAATTCAGTTCACCAAAAGTGTTGGATAAATTTGAAAATTTGGAAAGAAAAACTGTAAGACGCAGTGCAAGTAATCCTTTGAAAAGAGATAATATTAAAGAAATCAAACAGAACTATTCAGCGAAAGGAAAAAGTTTTCATGTAAGAGAACTCGACACTGAAAATATGTATTCTGACGATAGTGATGAGGATGATGAAGATGACAATGTATACTGTGATGTTGCTATTTGGAACGACAAACCCAAATCGACTGAAGTTTCAAAAACACGACAAGCGTTGAAAACTGACAATGATACATTTGATAATGCCTCATCGAGTAATCGAGAAGCATCAAATAATTCTTTTCTGTTTAGCGCTTTTGATCCAAATTGCTCAAATAAAAATACAACTTCATTAGTTGGCCTTGACGCGTGCAACCCTTCTTCAAGTAAAACAGCTGAACATAGTTCAGCGCAGTCTCCAAATGCTGAATCGCCTGTTGAAAGTACGAATAAGTCGTTTTTATATAAGATTACAAAGTCTTTACGTAAAGATTCTAATCAAAAAAATAAAGATGGAAAAAATGCTTTCAAGGAAAATAAAAAACATCATTTCACTGATGAGTAAGTTATGCGTTTTATATACTGATCTCTAATAGATAAATTGTGAATGAGGTGAGAGAGACTGTAGATTATAGACGCTCGACAACAGACATCATTAACGTCATTAGCCAACTTATATTACAGCATCATATTGATTTTTGATGGGTGATTTTCCTAGCGGACTGTCCAAGAATTTTTGCTCGTGGATTACCAACGGGGTAAATTCTTAGAAATTATGTGTACATTTTTTTTGGGATTTCTTCGAAAGTCTTCGAACGTTTCTGCCTAAAAATGTATTGTTTTTCTATCGATTTTTTTTCTAGACGAATTCCATTTTTCTCTGCCTTAATTATGGTGACAGGAATTTTTCAGAATTTTCAGGAAGTCGGAACTCTTGTGTAGACTTTTTCTTGGGAAATTATCTCCTTGTGGATAACAATCTGGGTTGTTACGAATCTAGGAAACGGTAATTCCCGTCTTATCACCTTGTTAAATATATTTAACGTTATAAGAAAACATAAATATACAGGGTGTATCACAGGAATGAGACCTTGATAGTTAATTGATAATTAATCTAATTTAGATATATTCATAATTTGTATTCTTTCTTTGTCGCGCTAGCAATTTTGTTTATGTCTTCCTTGTTGCATTAATTTTCTATGTTCTCAATTCTATATTAAATCCTGCGTCAAATGTATTGATAATTTAAATGTCCCGCTAAAATTGTTACCCAACATTCTCATCTCTCTCTGTACGTCTCGTCGGTGTTCTGCCACTTCTAAGAGTAAGAACGATGACACACACAGCGGTTTGTGCCGAGGCGGTTGCCGAGTCGGCACGTGTGTTAATGTTTTTCAATGATGCAAAACACACACCGCGGCGAGAATTGCCTGCCGACTGAAAGCCGACTCTCAGCCGCCTCGACACATCGTTCTCCACAAGAAACGTCTAACTGCCGAGTTGACACCGCTGTGTGTTTCATCGCCGAGTCGGCACAAACCGCTGTGTGTGTCATCGATCTAAGAGGTTTCAGGCGTTGTATGGATTAGCCAATTATACTCAATCCATTAAATCATAACTGTGATACATTTCTAGAGTGTTGGGTCTCCAAGTCACTATATGAATATTATGAAGTATTAGAAATACCTTGTATTATGTCCGTCTTGTGACTTCTTGTGAATTTACACTACGCGTTTCAGCAACGAGTTGCCATCTTCAGGTGTAGTTAATTATTTTTACAAAACACATTGAGTATTCGTAACACTATATAATATTATGATGCTAAGCACTGTGTATTATATTAGAAATCGTGTCCACCTTGATTATAATAAAATTAAGAAAAATCGCGGGACAGTGGACAAAATATTTGATTTATTAAATGTACAACGTTTCGTCTATAGATTTAGACTTTTTTAAGTACTGGAAAAAGTCTAAATCTATAGACGAAACGTTGTACAAAATATTTGGTTTATTAAATGTACAACGTTTCGTCTATAGATTTAGACTTTTTCAAGTAGGTACTTGAAAAAGTCTAAATCTATAGACGAAACGTTGTACATTTAATAAATCAAATAGTTTGTCCACTATCCTGCGATTTTTCTTAATTTTACTGTGTATTATGTCGTGGTTTGTGAAGTACTGATTTAAATTTCGAGATTTTATGATTTATATAGTAGGTAGACGGAATGGAAATGTATGTGTGTTTATTTGTGTAGACGATTACTGAGTATTGGGTGTTTGTGTGTTGTTAATATTATATAGTGTTACGAATACTCAATGTGTGTTTTTTAAAAATAATTAACATAACCTGAAGATGGCAACACGTTGCTGAAACGCGTAGTGTAAATTCACAAGAACTCACAAGACGGACATAATATACATAGATCACTGCTTGTATGTAATCTATCTCTTTTATCTTTTGAGATAGTATTTATATATTAAATTAAAATTTTCCTTATATATTTTGTAGTGTGCTATCATATTTTTGTTGAAATCAAGAACTCTGATATCATAATAGATGACAGATTAAAAATGCAGGAAAACTGATTCTAAAAGACATAGAACTTTTACACCTTGAATAATGAATATTTAGGGAGCTTTTTAACTATGTTAAATTTCAGCTTGGATATCTTTAATTTAGTCTAGAGAATTTTTATTATTTATTGTAAATTATAGACGCGTCGACAACTTAGGTCATTAGCGTCTTGATTACATCAAGTAACAACTCACTTAAAACTAAATGATATCACAAAACATCCATGAGCGAAGGTGGGATTCGCACCCACGACAGTCTGATCCAGAGGCCGCGTAGTCTAGAGAAATTCGACTGTGACAGACATACTGACGGACGGACAAACGAGTGATTCAATAGGAGTTCCGTTTTTCATTTTGAGATACGGAACCTTAAAAATGATAAAGCGCTTTTCGAATTCAAATTTAGCAAGGAACGATCTTTCAAAATCCGCGGCATTATTTCTGGGACAGTCTGTATATAACTGTTTCTTTTACAGGATATATTTTATTATACAAGAACTGCTAGAAACAGAAACATACTATGTGGAATCATTAAAATTAGTTGTTGAGGTAAGTAAAAATTTACGTTTATGGGCCAGCGCACATAATATGTTATTTTTTGTACCACGATTGTGCGATTAAGTCGCTTGTAGTCCGACAGATGCAGCTACCAACAGCGTATGCCCGCACCCTACTCACTGAAATACACAAGTGATGTATCGCAAACGCGCGATTGTCGAAAACATACTTCGTCGCAGGTTCGCGCGACAAAATGCTATGGATTCTGAGGAGGCTGTACTCTTCACGCGCAGACGCGTGAATGTGAAACAAACGCATCAATCGCTAGATCGCGCGACAATGCGATTGAGTCTCCATGCTGTTGGCAAATCGCGCGATCGAACGAGAAATTTCGTGTCGCTGAGTAATTGTTGATTCGCAGTTGCTAAATCACGCGTTTTCGATACAAAAAGTAACATGTGTACGCTGGCTCTTTATGAGTATGTCTAAGGGTTTTTATAAATTTAAATTTTAGGGCTACATACCAGAAATGCAACGTGATGATGTACCAAGCTCTTTAATAGGCCAAAAATATGGAATTTTTGGAAATGTAGAAAAAATTTATTTTTTCCATCGCAATGTCTTTTTAAAGGAATTGAAAGAAGCAACAAATTTGGGCAAAATAGCCCAGTGTTTTATACGAAATGTAAGGATTTATCATATTTTTTCCTTCGACTCCAAAATAAGACCGATTCTTTCTTTTATTTCTTGTAAGGCTTTCATTTATAACCATTTTTAAGGCCACCAACATCATGGTTATTTTACCTTGTACCAATTCATTAAACTGAAGAGTTATTCTCTACCGGAAATTACCCCTGCACTCTTCATCTCAAATCCTTCCCCCTCTCCTGAAAACGGTAACAGCTTTCCCGACGCTATTTTTAAAGTTAAAGGGTTCGGGTTAACGCCAAATGAAGGACCATGATTCACATTACAGATTCTACAGGCGAATTTTTAAAAAAAAGTTTTGGTTGCGTACTGTGAAAGGTTAAGTAACTTTTAAAAAGTTTTAAGTTTTCCTAGGAAATGTTTTTCAATTTTTGGCCTGAAAGATCTAGAGTATGACTTTTGGTCCTTCATTTGGCGTTCATCCGAATCCTTTAACTTTATAAATAGCGTCGGGAGAGTTGTAATCGTATCTAGGCGAGTGGGAAGGATGTGAGCTGAAGAGTACAAGAGGTAACTTCTGGTAGAGAATACTCTGAAAGTCCAGTTGATACTTTCACCAACCTGAGAATCTAGGTTTACTATAGGATGCCGTTTCATCTCGTTTAGTCGAGAAATTTTAAACTCTCGTCTCGATACTTTCCCGAAGGTGTCTCGATAGCGACGAGGTCTCGATAATTTAATCTCGATCTCGTCTCGAAATACTAGATTACAGATTACTGAGGATTAATCTAATAATTAATAATAGTCCTTATTAATTTATTAAATTTAAATCTGAGATATTTCAGGATCAAAATTTTGATATTTATGGCATTTATAATAAAAACAAACCGACGTCGAACTCGTTGCTGAGCGCATTTGGATCTTTTTTTCGGGTAACTATCCAGGATTGATTTAAGGTACGTGCAGTACGCAGCTGGGATTCTAGATGGTAGCGTAGATCATAGCAGGGCTTGCTTAAATTAATGCATTGTTATATATGCGAGCATACACAACGAAGCAGTGAGTGTAGCAGGTATAAGCGCTGTTACAAGAGCTGGTAGATACAAGAATGTATCTCACCATTCTTTCAGCGCGCTGACTACTATAATCAACGTGTGACAACTGTCAAATGGCCGTTACAAGTTTCGCAATGGATGTGACTAGTTTATTAAGTGAAATTTTGCCAGTTTTTATTTAATTTGTTTTGAGTTTTTTCTAAGACGTATTGAAACGTGTTAGGTTCCATACGTAAATATTCAAAAAACTGGTTTGGATAAAATTTTAATTTTTAGTATAAATGATGAAATTCGCCATGTTTAGATCGTTTTCTATTAATAAGGTGAACATGAGAGCTCCTATCCAAATTTGTATCTAAAATATACCACTTTGTAGCAGAAGAACACAAATATTCGTCTTCGCTATCTGACATTTCAAACGCGACTTAAGTTTGTATCAATGCTAGTATCAAAGTTTCGTTGTGCAAACCTATAAGCGCTTATAATTTCAGCCACCATCTACCATACATGCTACCATCTAGGATCCCAGCTGCGTACTGCACGTACCTTAAGGATGTATGGCACGTATGATCACAGGCACAAATATGTATCTAAGTAACTATACTGTAAGATACACGCATACTGGATTTGTAGCTAAAACTTTTACCCCGGTACAGGTTGTCACACCAACCCACAGATATAAATTATAATATATATGACTGCATACTAATGTAGCAGAGACATAGGCATCGTCTCATTTGAAAGGGAAAAAATCTATCAATTTCATTGGTTAGTTCTCAAAAGTGGGCTGTAATAATATGTTAAAAATGTTTATGTATGAGAGTTCTGTTGCCAAGTATACGCACGCATTTTATAGAGTACGTTATTTGTTTGATACTTTTCAGCAATAATTATTTTTTTTTCTCGTGATTGACATGATGATGAGTTCCATATTCCCTAGAGGACGTTGGAGACCACTTCTTTCCATTTAACCCTGTCCTGGACAGTACGGATGAGTCAAAGTTTAATCCCGTCCATTCTGTGATGTTATCTAGCCACCATATTCTTTTTCTACCTCTGGGTCTTTTCTGTTCTAATTTGCCCATTAGTATCACTTGCTGGAGGTTATATTTTTGTGACCGCATTATATGACCAAAGTATGAACACTGTCTTTTTTTGACAACATTTACTAAACTTTTCTGTTCTTGCATTATTTGCATCACTTTATCATTAGTCACATAATCCGTCCATTTAATATTTAACATTCTCCGATAACACCACATTTCAAACGCGTTTAACTTTTTAATCACCCCATCTTTTAATGTCCAAGTTATACAGGCATATAGTAATATGGACCACATATTGACATCGGTGACCATAAATAAAGTTTTGACCAAAGCTTGTTAGATATGTAACGAACATATTCTAAAAATTACAAATTTTTCTCGGTGATATTACTATAGTGTTTTACCGGTATTAAACTATGAAAGTGCGATTTTTCCATAAGAGCTCATGTTAATTTTATAATTATATATCTTTTTAAACTATTCGGTAAGCCGTTCTGAAATTTTGTGTACTTATTTCAGATATATTAAAAAATAAGTTTACAAAATTAAATTCATTTCTCGGTGATTTGAGATAGGCGCCACACATTCTTAAATATTTATGTGGCAATGTAGTTTTCATATATATGCTGACCTTTCAACAAGATATTGGGCAAGATATAACGGCTTGTAATTGTAATTGATCCACTATGCATCAAAAAGACAGAGATCAAAAATATGTGTTCTCGTAGTGAAATTGGACTATATGCCGGAGTATGGACATGTTGATGTTTTCAAATGAAAGATAGGAAACATCTCCGACAGGGGACATTGTTTCTGGAGCTATACATGTCCGGAACTACTAAGTTGAATAGGCTAGAAAAAACATTTGTTAGGGACTGTTTTAATGACTTTCGATCATCAACACAAAAGAAAATAACAAAGAGTTTAGTCACGTCTAACCACAATAATTTTATTAATGAATGCACATTTCAAGAGCTATTCAGCAAATACTAAGCTCAAAGTTTAGTATTTGCTGAAGATGCAGGGAACATAGCTCTTGAAATGTACATTCATTAATAAAATTATTGTGGTTAGACGTGACTCAACTTTTTGTTATTAAATTAAACCACAGTGCTCTTAATTATTCTTACCAAAGAAAATGTCCATAAAAATATTTGTGTCAAAAATGGAAGAGAGTATAATCTATAAACTATGATACAAATTATTGAAGCTAGAATAAATGAAGACTGTGTGGCAGCTTCGTGGTTTAATTTAATTTCTCATCATGTAGGACATTATTTTTTTAGGATAAACAGAAGAAGCTGGGAACACGTTTGGATTTATCGAGTGAGCTTATGAAGCCAACTCAAAGGTTGGCCCAATATTTAATGATTTTGGAACGTTTAATTAAGAAATCTTCACGTAAACCAGATGAATGCGATTTACTAAAACAGGCACTCGAAACTATAAATAAACATTTAAGACAAGGCGATAATCTTATTTTATTGGATGCAATCAAAAACTGTGACGTAAGTATTAGCAAATCACTAGCCAGCTACACTCACGAACCAACTTAAGGTGATTGTTCACTCAGATTGTAAAAAATGCTCTCGGAAACTGTGGTCACAAAAGTCAATTTACTACTGTTTTTATTATTGCTACCAGCATTAAGCTTTACAAAATAGTGCTTGTCGCTTAGAAACCTAAGAAAAAAATTCCGCGTAACGATCTCGTTACACTAGCACCTTTGCGTTGAAAGAAAATATGATATTTATCTGTCCGGGAAACATCTCGTTAGTATTGATTTAATAACTTCCCATTGGAAGTTGTTGTAATGGTCCGATTATGCGAATAAAAAATTTGGACATATCTGAACGTTTTGAGGTTCCAAGAGTCCAAATCTACAGTTTTTAGAAAGATGTCTGTCTCTGTGTGTACGTACGTTTGTTCGTTCGTACGTTGGTGAACTTTTTTTCGGCTCGCATATCTCGAGAACAAATAATGGTATCGAATCCGGATCAATTTCATTCGACACATAATTACATAATGAACACTTGATTAGGTTTGCAAGAAATTTCAATTAGCGGTTTTTTGATTTTCAGATAAATTTAAAAGAGCAAGGACAACTTTTACTGCAATCTACATTTCATGTCAATGATAATTCTCAATATAGGCATACTGAAATGACTGTATTTTTATTTGAAGAAATTGTTATATTTACTATGAAGAGGAAAAAGGTGAGCTTAATGTTTGGCACGTAAACGAGAATATTAGGGTGGATTAAAAAAATCAATTTTTTTTTTACAAGTGACACGGAAAAATGGGTTGCTAGAAACCTTAAAAAAATTCTCACCAAATATGAGCTCTTAATTTTAATAGAAAGATCCTCCGCATCACAGTTTTTTATTTTTTTCTCAGTCCAATAGAAAAAATTCATACCTCATCATTAATTGATTGTACAGAAAAATGTTTTAAGAGAGTTTTGTAGGAAATTCAATGCTCTACAAAAAAGGTATCTTATATTTTTTCCGCAAACCTCACCATTTTAAAGATATTGAAGATTTATAATAGTCATTTGTTGTCTAAAATTCATAAAAAAAATGAAATTTGTCTTAAAATAATCAAACTTAAATCTTCAATATCTTTCAAATGGTGAGGTTTGCGAAAAAAATATAAGATACCTTTTTTGTAGAGCATTAAATTTCCTACAAAATTCTCTTAAAACATTTTTCTGTACAATCAATTCATGATGAGGTATGAATTTTTTTCTATTGGACTGAGAAAAAAATAAAAAACTGTGATGCGGAGGATCTTCCTATTAAAATTAAGAGCTCATATTTGGTGAGAATTTTTTTAAGGTGTCTAGCAACCTATTTTTCCGTGTCACTTGTAAAAAAAAATAATTGATATTTTTGACCCACCCTAGAGGATATACTTTATTTTCATTCGTTAAAACTGAAGATGGGCTGACCATATGTCCTATTTTTAATGGGCCAGTTTAGTTTTCGACGTGAATAAATGTCCCATACTGGGGTGGTATTTTAGAAATATTAGATGGAACGGAAATAGTCGAAAGTGATTGACATCTGAAACAAAACACAGCTTGTATACAGTATGTAAACCCAAGGTTATTATAGTACAGGTTGCCTCGTTCCATCTGACCAATCAGTGTAAGCGCGGGAATGACGTCAGCTGGAATTCAGTTTAAATCAAGTGCAAAAATTGTTGAAGATTATGCTTATGTATATTAGGCGCTTCGTGTAGATTTTTTCTTAAAATTGGCAGGAGACAATAGATAGAAGAATAGATGTTAAAAAATAGGATTATTTTTATTACAAAATTTAGGTTTTAATATCTATAATATAAACAAACAAAAAATTAAATAATGCTCAAGAAATGCATGTTAATTAACTATTTTTTTAAATTTAAAAAACGAATAGAATTAACTAACAAATTTATGAATTATTATTTTATCTTTTATATTAACAAAATATTAAAAATAACCCAAAACACCATAACATTTAACAGCTATCGCAAAATTGACAACTTATCATATTTTTTTCACTAACAGAAGAATTGTGTTTCTATTATTAGGTATTGAAAAAACATATCACACTACCATGGTTACTGTGATTTTTATTTCCCAAAGTTAGCAGCGCCCACGGTCTGACCTTTTCGAGTGAGCAAGCATGGTGCACTCCGAGTGACGTCATCCCCCCACTACTATCTATCGGAACGAGGCAACCTATACTCTACTAACCTTGATGTAAACCGACATATTTTAGCATGGGAAAAAATGATTGGATCAGAATAAGCCATGACTCATAATGTATAAAACTAAAATATATAACAACTAAAATTACGATAGCAGTTGTGTTAATTGTGTTTTAAAGACCACCAACAGCTAAGGTTATTTGGGCCTAGCACCAATTCATATTTTCAATTCATTATTTTTTTTTTTTTAATAATAAATTGAAAATCCAATTGACACTTTTACCAGATCTCGGGCTAGAACCCGAGAACTGGGGACTTGTAATAGAGGAACCATAGCAACGCCATGTAAACAACAGCGCCGCTACACTCTCGGCTATTCTCAAGCCCTTACGATAGCAACCCTATATAAATACAGCATGGGAAAAAATGATTGGATCAGAATGAGCCATGACTCATAATGTATAAAACTAAAATATATAACAACTAAAATTATGATAGCAACCCTATATAAATACGTACATTAATGGCTCATTCTGATCCAATCATTTTTTTCCAATGTTAAATGGTTTACATACTGTATGTACATCATAGAACCTTTTAATTAAACGCCTGCAGAGAAAACAGATTTTCATTCATTTCTTTTTACAGTCATCTTTAGTAAGTTAACTAATAATCATTTATGCCAGTACACTGTAAAAAACGGATGTAAAAATACTTTGAAAGTTAAGGTAGAATTCGCTCGATTTTCTAAGTGATTTTATATTGTTATTTATTTTTACACAGAAAACTTCATAAAAACTTGGACTTTTACTGTAAAGTTAAACAAATTTGTGCTTTTTACATGAAGTAAATTAAAATTACATAATTTGTGTAATATTCTAATTAAGTGTGTAAAAATTACAAAATGAAATGTATAGTTATATATTATATAAAATGGATGAATACAAAACAAATTAATGTAAAATTAGTAACCTTGCATGCGCAATGTGTTTTTATGGAATCTACGCGATGTGCAGACGATACCTGTTTGCGACGCCATTGTCTCTTTGTGTGCCTATTACCAGATTAATCGCTGGCTGCAAATGGACCATCGATAATCTATGTAATCGGCCTTCTCATTTCTTACAGTGTACTTCGACTCTCACGCTAATGACTTCGGTTGTCGAGCGTTTATAATTACAATCTCTCTCCCTCTATCTTTTCAGAAACGTAATCAACCGTTTATGTATGTCGAAAGTCTAAAAACTGACGACATAGGATTGACTGATAAAGGTCCTTTGACATTTTCTTTGTGGTACAGAAAATATAACACTAAAAAAACGTATACTTTCTTGGCATCTACCTGCGAAATCAAAAAACAATGGGTGCAAGAAATCGAACGGATATTACTCAAGCAGGCCGTGACTTACAAAGGTACCTATATTATAAAATTTTGGGTTGTTGTAATATTGCATTACAAGGGTCGAAACATAGCAAAACATATTATGCTGACAAACATTGAAAAAATATTAGTAAAAAAAAACTTTTTAGAGACAAGCTTTTATTTAAATGTAAGTACCTACTTACTAAAAAGGAAAAAACCATATTTAATAATTTAGGTTCATAATTATTACAAAAGCGTGGGTTGTAAACTCTATGATAGTTTATTAGTCGCAACCCCCGCTTTTATAATAATTATGAACCTAAATTATTAAATATTATTTTTTCCTTTTTAGTACATTTCAATAAAAGCTTGTCTCTAAAAAGTTTTTTTTTACTATTATTTTATTTTGTTCATTTTAGTCTTTCAAAATTTTACCCCCCTTTGACATTGAATTTCGAAAAATCCTTTCTTAGTAGATGCTTACGTCAGAAAAGGAACCAACTGTCTAAATTTCAAGTTTCTAGCTTCAGCGATTTAGCCTGGGCGGTGATTAATCAAAAAAACCCTACATCTCCGTTTGAACCCCTTAGGGGTTGAATTTAATTCTAAAAACGATTTATTCATGTATTGTCATCGGGAATACATATGTATATAAAATTTCAAATTGATCGGATACGTGGAAGTCGTTCAAAATTCACTTGCAAGTTTTAACCTAAACAAACAAACTAACGTACAAACATTGCAAGTTAAATAAAAGCTTGTAATAAAAAATTTATTAAAAAAACAAGAAACCCGACTGCGTAAAAATCGAACATAAAAGATGGAAACAAGATCAAATGATAACATGCAGTCGGAGGAATAGTAGTAACAAATTGAACAGAAATACCTCCGACTGCATGTTACCATTTGATCTTGTTTCCATCTTTTATGTTCGATTTTTACGCAGGCGGGTTTTTTGTTTTTTTAATAAATTTTTTATTTCCTTCCTTTTAGTTGAATCTACTCATTAAGCCTTTTCATTTGATACCCCACACACAAGGTTTTACCGATTTTTTGCGTACTGACAAAATGGCGTCTAGCGCCCGCCATATTGAATTTTCCGTGACGTCATGTACCCTATTTGAAATGTCAACGAAACCATTCTTTTGTTTTGATTTTGGTACCTATATCAATGTATTTAGAAGGAAAATTACATTTGCATTCTGACAAAATGGCGTCTAGCGTCCGCCATATTGAATTTTCAGTGACGTAATATACTTTATGTCACTCTGGGGATTCAGACGAATCTAATGACACCTCATTTTTCAAAATCCGTCAAGCCATTTAGGCTACATAGCGTGAAATATACATACATAGATACATACATACACTCGAAAAACATTACCCTCCTTCTGGCGCAGTCGGGTAAAAACTGAGATAGGCCACTGAACAACCGTCCTTAAGCTTGAAGTTCTTCTCACGAAGTGGCGTAACTGTGTTGTAAATGGCAGATACGTCTTCTCGTGAGATGAGAGACGATATGAAAGTTTGGATGAGTTTCTTAACCATTACGTTTGTTCTATGGTAACGAATCATCCCTTTCAGCCGCGTGACTCCTAACATTACTGCCCTTTTATAATAATAATAATATTTATTTATTCCTGTGACATAAATGTATGGAATAGGTCATAAAGGATACAATAAATTACATTGTTGTAGAAAAAAATTCCTTGATAGAATAAAAGGAGTGCTCAAGTAACAGACTCTTGACGATCCGCTTAAAACGAGTCAAACTATTTATTGACTTTACATTTGCCGGTAAATGGTTATATAGTTTCAGAGGCATAATATTAGGACCTTTAGCAATTAAATTTAAGTTATATTTCGGAATAGCCAGTTGGTCTTTATTCCGAAGGTAATGGAATGGGGCATCCATTTTAGTCGAGTGTCTTCTAATATTACGCAACGTATTTGAGCACATCAAAGCTGCTGAAAGACCCCCACAATCTAAAATCCGAAACTGCTCAAACTTTGAGCTATTGCATTATACTTTCCGAGACGCAAGTCTTGATCCAACTTAATTTTACATTTTTTACAGAAAAACGGGAAATAGAATTAAAAGAACAAGGAATTGATAGACATTTGTACGTGCCGATAAAAAATGAGGCTAATAAACTTAATCGTCAAATTAAAAAGGGTAATTTATTAGCAAAATAACAATTATTATGTCTAACACGAACTATAATGAAAATTTTTATTGGAAGAGCAGCCAATATGTTTTTATATAATATTTTTTTTTGAAATTGATACCTATTTTTTTGATGTGAAACATCTTATGTCGGGCTGTGAACAGTCGCGTGAGGGGAAATATGCAACGAAATTTATGGTCCGCTCCTTCGCTGCTGTTCTCCCCACCACTGCTGCCTTCTCTCTATCTCTCTCTCGGCTTCCGCGCGCTCGGGCACGGGAAGACAACCGCGTGTGTTACAGTGCAGTATATAGGATTACGTCAGCATAAAGTTAGTTGCTGCTTTTGAAAAAATATATACTACTACATAGAGAATACAATACCATCGAGTTCCATAACGTTTTCTTTGATGTTTCACATCTGTAGGGTGTCCCGAGACCCACACCCTTTTTTGTATATCACGTGTACATTTAATGCTCTCATAATTAGACTTTTATAATCTGTGAGAAGCAATCAAATAAATAAATAATTGATTCGTGCAAATATCGAAAAAACCATATAGTCACAGTCAGGAATCTAACCTGAACTTTTCCACTATCGAGTATCGCGGCGGAATGAGCTTACAGTAGTCAACCGTGACATGTTACCAATTTAACATTCTCCATATATGCAAAGTAATTTGCAGGAATCAATTATGTAATTGGCTGCCCTTCCAATAAAAATTTTCAATTGCAAAACAGCTGTATAAATCTATTTAATACGAACTATAATATTTTTTAAAATTTAAAACAGGATTGTCTTTACACGGAACTCCTGGAGAATTGACGGATAAAGAAAAACCTATCCTAGATGGATTCTTGACGGTATCAAGAAGAAAAAAGTAAAAATAGGAAATATTATACAGTCGACTACCTCTAAGTTTTATAGCACCAAATTCATTCTTTCGTTTTCACAAAGATATTATAGCAAGCCCTCCATCTACTGCACTCTTCGATTTATTAATTATTTAATATTAAAAAGAAAATGAAAAGCTTTAAAATGTAATCAATAAAAATTGTTTTTGATCTCAAAAATGTGTTATCATTTAACAAAAAAAAGACGGACATTTGCATGCAGAACTCGCGCCCTGAGAGTTCCGTATCGTTATAATTTATTAAAAATTAAGTTTGTCACGTAATAATTTCACATAAAATCAGACGTTAATGATTTTTGGATTTTTTCCTTTACTTGTGCTATGAGACCTTCTTTCGTGCTTTTCAAGATTCTAGGTCAAAGGGAAGTATCCTATAGATTTTGATGACTGAGTCAGTATCAAATAAATTAAAAAATCAAAAAATCCGACTGCGTAAAAAAAACTAAAAAGAAAAAAACAAGTTCAGTACTAAAAAAACAAGCCGTGAGGCGGGTCGTTTATTAGGACTAAAGTGCGACCCTTGAGGTCCACACGACGAACTTCCCAGTTTGATAAATATTTAATAATAATAATTATATTAGATATTACACAGAAAAGTAATCATTTTAATCATCAAAACATAATTATTATTTATTTTTAACAACATTAAAATAAAAAACCGCTGAACCGATTTTTATAAAATTTATGTCGGATCAAAATGACGTTAACACGCTTCGATTGACACCCTTACGAAGTCGATATAATTTTTTATTCGCGAGATATTGTGTAAAATCTACTTTTTTGGAGGTTATTTGGTCAAGAAAAAAGAACGGCTGAACCGGTTTTGAAAAAATTTCTTTCATATCATATTTACATTAATACGCGTCGATTTGCACCCTAACGTAGTCGATATCATTTTTCATTCTCGAGATTTCGTCTTAGAAAGAAATGGACACATACGTACGTACGTACGTACATACGTACACACAGACATCTTTCTAAAAATAGTGTAAAAATAGTGTGGTGACCTAGAAACATAAAAATTTGTTATACATTTTGATTTCGATTTTCGGACCCATTACCAATAACTTCCAATGGGAAGTTAATAAATTCTAATGTGGAACATAGCAATTTTAAATAGTCGGGACCCATAAGAAATCTAGATCGGCGCAAATCTTCTCAATAATGTGTCCCGACAGTTTAAAATCGCTATGTTCCACATTAGAAATTATTTTTTTAGTACTGAACTCGTTTTTTTCTTTTTAGTTTTCTTACGCAGTCGGGTTTTTTGATTTTTTAATTTATTTTTTCTTTTTAGTTTTTTTTACGCAGTCGGGTTTTTTAATTTTTTATTGTCGTCATATTAAGTTTTGATTACTGTCATGTCTTTAGTGACATTCAGACAGTTAAGACAAATCGATTGACGTAAAAATCATCAAAATCGGCCCACGTGTTTGGTCTCTAGAGTGCCACAAAGGAACAAACATACATACATAGACTGATAAACACAATACCCTCCTTTGCGTCGTGATATTTTATTTCATTGAGTTAGAAGCTTGATTTTTTTTACAGAACTATGACGTTGCAGATCTTAGTATTTGATATTAATTCAACTTGATACAGGTCTAGCCGTTCTTGTGAAAACGGGTCTTGACGAGCGGACAGACAGACAGACTATAAGGGTTCCGTTTTTTGAAGTGAAAACTTCCTTAGGCGCGCTTTGCCTGGGTAGTCAACGAAAGTGAACCGTTCGCGCCCAACGGTGACGCTCGCTGAATCGGGGTTACTCGGCTCAAACACGAACACGTATTTGCAGTATGCTGGTAATAATTTGTGGCTCATAAGTGCGCTAATAGATGACACTAAAACTTAATATTTTTTATTCTGAGGTAGGGGATCCTAAAAAATAGATAAAAATTTAGTGTTTCTTACTCTTTAATGCATACCTACTGTATTTTGACCAGTTCCATACAGCTACTGTGATAAATAAATTATTATCTATTTATCTATCTATCTAGTTATCTATTGATAAAATACTGTCGTTCGTTATAAATTAATTAATAAATTAATCCATAATTCTTAACCCGCATATAATTATGAACAACTTAAGAAATATTTTTGATGCATTAGTGAAGTAAAAACATTGTTAAAGAACGGAATTTTCTTTAAAGGTAAGTACCTACTGTACTACTTATTAATTTGCGAAAAAAAATCTTATAATATTATATTTAAATACTTAATAGAGACAATTGTTTTTTAACCGACTTAAAAAACGAAGGAAGGTTCTCAATTTGACTTTAAAATTCTTAACCCGCATATAATTATGAACAACTTAAGAAATATTTTTGAGGCATTAGTGAAGTAAAAACATTGTTAAAGAACGGAATTTTCTTTAAAGGTAAGTACCTACTGTACTACTTATTAATTTGCGAAAAAAAATCTTATAATATTATATTTAAATACTTAATAGAGACAATTGTTTTTTAACCGACTTAAAAAACGAAGGAAGGTTCTCAATTTGACTTTAAAATTTATTTATTTATGTCACCCCATATCTTCTGAATTTGTGAACCGATTTTGATGATTCTTGTTTTTTCTGTTTAGATATAATATAACCTTTTTAAGTTTTTTTATTCACATGTCAACCACTTCCCACTTTTTCCGTTTCATCTAATATTTCTAAAATGCTACCCCAGAATGAGACATTAGACAATTGTTTCCACTAAATTTTCGACAGACTATACACACAAATTCCACTGGTTTATATCAACTTTATCTTGAATTAATCAATAATAATGTTTATTTTAGAATGATAAATAATTAAAAAAACTAAAATGATTTCCAACATGTTATACGCGAACTTGAGTAGAACTGGGAGTCGACCGACAAATACAAAACAGTTGAGATTGAAAAAATCAGTTAATATTGACAGTCAAATTTATACAGACGCTGAGCCTTCAGCTATTGTTAATAAAGTGAATAATGAAGAACAATATTGCTACATAAACCCAATACAAGTTAATAAACCGAAAGATATCAAACAATCAGGAAATTTTGAGAACATTGACAGTCAAATTTACAAAGACGCCGAGCCTTCAGCTATTGTTAGTAAAGTGAATAATGAAGAACAATATTGCTACATAAACCCAATACAAGTTAATAAACCGAAAGAAATCAATCAATCGGGAAATTTTGAGAACATTGACAGTCAAATTTACAAAGACGCCGAGCCTTCAGCTATTGTTAGTAAAGTGAATAATGAAGAACAATATTGCTACATAAACCCAATACAAGTTAATAATGAAGAAGAAGATCAAAGTTATGTCAACGATATTTATACTGATGCACATTTTGGAATAAATGAAGATGACAGAAACGTTCTACACGAAACAAAAAACAATATATTAGAATTTGAGTTAGGTGTTGATAATCAAATTGAGTTTTTGTGTTCAAACAATGACTCGTGGCTGATTTCATTGTTAGAAGATGAAATAATCTACTTTGGAACTTGCAACGAAGTTTTGAAAAACAGAGTAGCGTTTGGAAAACAATTGCTACACATTCAAACAAAGGAATCATATTACTGTGGTGGGGTTTGTAATTCATTTAGGGGACGACATATTATTACAGACAAAATGGATTCTTCGGATTCGGATTTTAAGTTTAGAAAAGAACATAGATATGCGTCGTGCAATGATAGTGATTATTATAGCATTACGGAATCTTTAACAGATTTCCAACTTGAGTCAAATTTTGACAATATTTATACCGATGTGGAATTTAAAAATGCTACGCAAGATGATTCTGAATTATACTGCGATGTGACATTTAAACAAACTGATTGGAATGTAGAAAATATTTCATTTTATTCCGAAAATACTAAGTAAGTAATTTTATCACTTATTTGATTAATAACTTAAATATTTGGGTTAAGACCTTTATCAATTCAGAAGAGATAATTTATACAGGGTTTGGAGGAATGTTTACATGATAAAATTTCCGGGAACTTTACACATTCATAACAAATAAATATTTCAAGTGGACGATATTGAGTGTGGCTATTAAATTAGAAGTGCCCTAGCCAAAATTAACGCACCGCTCAATTTTTAACTTCCCATTGGAAGTTATTGTAATGGGTCCGAAAATCGAAATCAAAATGTATACCTAACAAATTTTTATGTTTCAAGGTCACTACACTATTTTTACACTATTTTTAGAAAGATGTCTCTGTGTGTGTATGTGTGTGTGTGTGTACGTACGTACGTCCATTTCTTTCTAAGACGAAATCTCGAGACTGAAAAATGATATCGACTACGTTAGAGTGCCAGTCGACGCGTATTAACGTAAATATGATCTGAAAAAAAAATGTTTCAAAATCGGTTCAGCCGTTCTTTTTTCTTAACCAAATAGACTCCAAAAAAGTAGATTTTACACAATATCTCGCGAATAAAAAATTATATCGACTTCGTAAGGGTGTCAATCGAGGCGTGTTAACGTCATTTTGATCGGACATAAATTTTATAAAAATGGATTCAGACGTTTTTTTTTTAAATTATTGTTAAAAATAAATAATAATTATGTTTTAATGATTAAAACGATTACTTTTCTCTGTAATATGTAATTTAATTATTGTTATTAAATATTTATCAAATTAGGAAGTTCGTCGTGTGGACCTCAAGGGTTGCACTTTAGTCCTAATAAACGACCCACCTCACGGATTGTTCTGTTATATTTTTATACTTATTATTGAAGGAATAATTGAACTGAAAACGTGTGTTGTTTCCTGATGCGACCTGCAGGGTAAGCTTGAAACCATGATGGTCCTGAATAGGGTTTCCAGAAAGCAAGATGTCGTAACTAGAAGAATTCACTTAAAAAAGAAGTTTAAAAAAATATATAGAAGATTTAAATAAATATTGAGACTTTTGATAGCCAAGTAGTTGAGTTAAAACCGAACCATTTATCTACTTAAAGTGTAATTGATGGCTGAATGTTGTTGGATATAGTCTTGTCTATTTTTTCAGTTTCGAATTAACCAAGAATCCAAAAAATGTTCGCTTTTTGTTTTTTGTAATTTTAAGCGCAAATTATCCATGATTTCATATACACATTTATAACAGAAATTTTGGAACCTTCATAAAGTTTAATGGCAACTCGGGAGGCCAGTATAGCCTAGTGGTTAGCATGCCTGGTGTCGCAACCTCTAGACTGGACTGTCGTGGGTTCGAATCCCACCTGCGCTCATGGATGTTTAGTGATGTTATTTAGTTTTAAGTTAGTTGTTATTTAGTGTAGTTGAAAGACGTTAATGACCTTAGATGTCGACGCGTCTATAATATATACAGGGTGTCCTCAAAGACACTTAACACACGCCTACCACATGTTCCTGAGACCAAAATAAGCCGATTTAAGCAAACTTACCTTCTTACAAAATCTCTTAGTTTGGGCGCTATACGGCCCTGAAGTTACAATTTTGAAATCGTTTTTTTGTTATAAATTTAAAACGGCGTGTGTGATTTTACTAAAATTTGGCACGTTGACATAGTTTTTGTGGAACAAAAAAAACCATATCAAAATTATGATTAATATTAATCCATAGGCGTAGAACTAGGGTTTTTTAATATTTGAACGTTTCAAATTTCTACGTCAATGGAAGAAAGGGGGTTTAAGTATAAAATTTAGATTCAGTAACTTATTTGCTACAAAAAAGCTACTCTTAATAAGATTCAATTACTCTCATGGTTTTTGAGAGATTTGTATTTTAATAATAAGGTAATCAATAATAATACGTTGATCATAATAAGTTGATCAATAAACAAATAAGATGGCCATGCTTTTTTCTTAGAATAAAACTGGAGATAATGATCAAGAAGTTATGCACAGAGTAAATTAATTTTCTTCGTCGTATAAATCTTTGTATGCGTAAAAATGGTGGACACTTTGACCACTTTTTATGACATATTTGTTTATTTCTATTCATGTTTTAGTAGCTTTACTTCTTTTTGTATAAAATACTGCGAATTATTAAAATACAAATTTCTCAAAAACCATGAGAGTAATCGAATCTTATTAAGAGTAGCTTTTTTGTAGCAAATAAGTTATTGAATCTAAATTTTATACTTAAACCCCCTTTCTTCCATTGACGTAGAAATTTGAAACGTTCAAATATTAAAAAACCCGAGTTCTACGCCTATGGATTAATATTAATCATAATTTTGATATGGGTTTTTTTGTTCCACAAAAACTGTGTCAACGTGCCAAATTTTAGCAAAATCACACACGCCGTTTTAAATTTATAACAAAAAAACGATTTCAAAATTGTAACTTCAGGGCCGTATAGCGCCCAAACTAAGAGATTTTGTAAGAAGATAAGTTTGCTTAAATCGGCTTATTTTGGTCTCATGAACATGTGGTAGGCGTGTGTTAAGTGTCTTTGAGGACACTCTGTATATACAATCTACTATTAAAATAAAATAAATAGATATTAACTCGGAAATATATTTCTGCTTAGGATTAGCTCAATCGTCGGAGAATTAATAGACACAGAAATTGCATATGTAGAAGCATTAAGCCGGATCGAAAATGTGAGTTAAATTTACTCTAGCTGTATAATTAAAATGTTATCATAGCAAATATTTATTGAATTTAATTGGTATGATAAAATTATAAAGCGTGCTAGAAGTCGTCAATCAGCCAACAATTACTATAAGGATAAATAAATGAATGCATAATGACTGCAAACAGTATATTTAAAGGGAGAAAGTCGATTGTTTGAAAATGTGTCACTGTGTGAGTAATGTCAACTCAGTCCGCCGCGATAGTGGAAAGTTTAGGATTAAAATCCCTACGGTGACATAGGTTTGAATTAATGAATTTTTCCTGATTACAGCATTGTGTTACGCCATTGTTCTTACTCAGGTGTTTCATATACTGTTTGCAGTCATTATGCATTCATTTAATTATGTATTTGTTCACGACGTCCGTGTTATAATTTGTATTTATTATAAGGATAAAGTTGACTCTAGTTGCTGTAGAGCAAAATTGCGATCCACATACTGAAATCATAAGGAAATGTTTTTTTTTCTGAAGAAGGTTAATTTTTTTCATAAAAAGATTTTTGGGCGTCAGTTAGGTACCTATATATATTGAATCATAATACTAAAGGACTGTTTCTTTCAGGAATATGTATTTGAAATAAAAAGGAACAATGCTCCAAATTCTTTGAAAGGAATGAAATTTCAATTTTTCGGAAATATAGGAAACATTTTTAATTTTCACATTGGAATATTTCTTCCACAATTAGTGAAAGCTGTAAATATCAAAGATCTTTGCAATTGCTTCATAAGTAACGTAAGGACTTATTGTTTGTATTATTGTCACAATTTTATAGACATTTTTCTTAAAGCTCATTTTTTGTCCCGACGAGATTTCGACATTTTAATGTTGATCGACTTGAAACGAGAAAAATTGTTATACTCGGTTTGATATATTTCTTGTCTCAAAGAATCGACAAGAGATGGATAGACAAATCGCTTTTTTGGAACTATATAAGGTTCTACGTAACAAAAACCTCTTTCCGAGAAAAACCCCGTTAAAAAACAATTACAAAATCATGCAAAAGGGGATCTACCTAGAACTATGGTGTCTTCAGAGATGCTAATCAACATAGAACCTTAGGTATTATCAAAATCTCAGTTTCTGAAAAATTGTACCATAGAACCCTATAATTCCAAGCAAACGAGATGTGTCAATTCTTCGGCGAATATTTATAAAATATAAAAAAGTAAATTTTTAGGTTAAATACTTTGAAATGT
>CM077522.1:46162026-46184690 GCA_039654895.1 Mongoloraphidia duomilia | reverse complement strand
TTTTACAACTACTTGAAGTTCACTTAAATCCACTGTTCATCAAAATGATAATCTGATTTAAAAAAACGCAAAAGAAGTTTTGGATCTGGGCCCATAACCTAAAATAAAACAACGTGTGTATTTCTTGAAAAACCACGAAGAAGTGAATGATTTATTTTGTTCATTACAAATACAGCAACAAGTAACAGGTTAAACTATTATGGCACAGATGGCGCTAATAGTATCTTATACAATTATTATTTTGATACAAATAACAACCTTTTATCCAACGTTAACAATATACAAAAAATATATATATGTCAAATTCTTTCTATACACAATATACAATAGGTGCCTATAATACAATATATTATTTTCTAATTATAAAAAATAAAAAAACACAAATTATTATAAGACAGTTTTTTTCGTCATCAGCTATTTACAAAAAAAATATATATACAAATCAAATTCTTTTTATACAATATAATACAACATATTTTTTTCTAAACCTAATTAATACTAAGAGCCTTAAATAATACTATAAAATGGTCATATGTTGAACATGACGCCATCCGTCGTCTCTTGGCTGGCTTAAGATTTTCGCGTTCATCTTCGTCGATGCGTTTTCTCTTCTTCGGGTTCTCCGATGAAAATAGTCGTCGACAAACTCTCCCTGCTCGTAGTCCTCTGCGTAGATCAGTTACTCGAGTTGACGTCCTCTTCAGTGGTGAATCCATTTTCGGCTCTGGGATTCCTTTTCGCTCGTTTGTCAAGCGTATAATGATCTACACAGGTCAATTCACGGTAATTTATACCCTGAAGACTTCAGTCAAGCGTACGAAAACAAACTTGTGTTTATTCAACCTTGACCGAATTATCGACCTGTGAAAACCTTTTTGTTTACCAGGTCAAAAATAATCCTACGGTCGACTGAACAGGTTTTAAATTTTTTGTACGGATGACTGCACTTCTCAAGGTAAATATTAAACCCGAATTGACTTGACAAAATCATTATACGCCCAATCAATAAGCGAAGAAGAGCAACATATAACAGTTGGAAGGACATTCAGCAAGTCAGCACCAAGTAGAATATCTGAAGATGCCACGTCTGGTCCGCAGTTCGAAGAAGAGGTCGTCGCCATTCGAGGAAACGGGAAGACTTCCAGCGAAGAAGGCAAAAATGTCTGCAGAAATTACCGAAGCCGTAGAAAGCAACTTTGTGCCAGAAATACAAGAAGATCCCAAAGACTACGAATGGATGGTGGAGTCAATAATGGCATCACTGAAAAAAAATGAGCGACGCATTGCCAAACCGGTGTTCAGGCTATCGAAGAAACCAGCTGGAAAGAAAGAGGAGACGTCTTTGTCCGGATTGGTTGAAGCAAAAGAAGGGAAATCGAAAGAAGAGACAGTGAAGAACGAGGCTTTTTGGACGAACGAAGATTTGCCATATCTGCTTCGAAGATTTAGGCGTTTAAATTTAAGATAGTTTTGTAAGATTTTTGTATATGTTACGCTCAAAGATCGAAAACGCTCAGTGAGCGGAAAAATAGCTCACAACGCGTTGTGATCACAGTAAAACATCTACATGGCGAAATTCGTGTTATGGCTCTAATGAAAACGCGCACGACGCGTTGTGGCAATCACAGAAAGACCAAATAGCGAAATTCGTGTCGTGGCTGACATGCTATTCGATCTCGACGCGTTGTGGCAATGAAGAAAAGCCATGACGCGTATGGAATATTATTTGATTACGACGCACACTACTTTCCGATATGGATCCTACTAGGCCTAGGCTGGAAACGTTTTGGTAGATGTCCTTAGGAAATATTTTTTATTTTATAAAATCACTGCATAACGTGTTTGTCATTATTAAATATGTTGTATAATTACATAAATTAAAATAAAACGATATTTGTTATTTATTGAGATTACTTTATATTTAAAAAAATCAACGTATTAAGTAATAAATTACTGAACACAAAATATTAATCATTTGTAAATTACTTATATTTGACTTAAAATAATTAGGGATTTTAATTTTTTTATGACAATTTAAAATTCTTTCAAGTAATAAAAATATTTTACACAAACATAAATGTTTATTGATCACCAATAAACAACAACAATGTACTTAAATTAATTACTTATATTAGAAATTACTATAATTGTGAAAAATAAGTATTTGATTGCTATTTATTTTTACAGGAACTATTACTGTGGCATTTTGAGTTGCATTTTATATTCTTGGAGCGACACTTGCACTTTTTATCAATACAGTATCTTTTGCAGTGGCGCATTATAAACCCTTGCTTACTTCCAGATGATAACATAGACGCTGAGCGAAGTGTTACCGACGAAGTTGAGGGCACATCACAAATGTTAATAAAGTTGGTTTCAGAAAGTGTAAACTCATTACGTGTATAAAGTCCATCGAATGTACGTCGTGATATGGTTAAAACAATGAATGCTCAGAACGCGTCATGGCTTTTCTTCATTGCCACAACGCGTTGAGATCGAATAGCATGTCAGCCACGACACGAATTTCGCTATTTGGTCTTTCTGTGATTGCCACAACGCATCGTGCGCGTTTTCATTAGAGCCATAACACGATTTTCGCCATGTGGATGTTTTACTGTGACCACAACGCGTTGTGAGCTATTTTTCCGCTCACTGAGCGTTTTCGATCTTTGAGCGTAACATATATATTGTACCTATTGAATTTTTACTGTATTTTTTATTATTTTTAAATTATTTGACTATAGATTAATATACTTATTTGGTTCGTTTATTCCAATTTTCTAGATTTATGTAAACTTAGATTGTATATTTATAAAAATTATTTCTTAATTTATTTTGCATAATCATTTTTATGTTATTTTAATGCAATTCAAAATTATACTGAATGATTTAAAAAACTAGTTTAGCAGCTACATAATTATTAGTAGTTACAAAATGAAACGAAATGCATAAGACGCCCTATGTTAAAATATAACTGTAAGACTAGTGCTGGTTTTACACAAACAAAATTTTGGAGCATGCAAGTAATTCAAGAATTACAAGGCGCGATATTCATGTAGGTACTGTGTGTAAACGGTTTTATCAAACATAGGGAAAATAACACTGAGATTTATAATTTTGTAGTAGGCTATGAGCCATAAGACCAAATATAAATATGTATTGGATTACATAGAAAAAATAGTATAGTGAATTTTTAACTTCCCACTGGAAGTTATTGTAATGGGTCCGAAAATCGAAATCAAAAAGGAAAAAAAATTTTTATGTTTCAAGGTCACTACACTATTTTTACACTACTTTTAGAAAGATGTCTGTGTGTGTGTGTGTGTGTGTGTGTGTGTGTGTACGTACGTACGTACGTACGTACGTACGTATGTGTACATTTCTTTCAAAGACGAAATCTCGAGAACGAAAAATGATATCGACTACGTTAGGGTGCCAATCGACGCGTATTAACGTAAATATGATCTGAAAGAAATTTTTTCAAAATCGGTTCAGCCGTTCTTTTTTCTTAACCAAATAACCTCCAAAAAAGTAGATTTTACACAATATCTCGCGAATAAAAAATTATATCGACTTCGTAAGGGTGTCAATCGAGGCGTGTTAACGTCATTTTGATCCGACATAAATTTTATAAAAATCGGTTCAGCCGTTTTTTTTATTTTTTATTTATTGATGTTTTAATGATTGAAATGATTACTTTTCTGTGTAATATCTAATTTAATTATTATTATTAAATATTTATCAAACTGGGAAGTTCGTCGTGTGGACCTCAAGGGTCGCACTTTAGTCCTAATAAACGACCCACCTCACGGCTTGTTTAAACAATTTTCCATAGCAACGGTTGAGTATTAAGCGTAATTTGGAACCGGCTAAATAAAAACAGTCATGATGTATCATAAGACACCCGACAGAAGCTATGCTTCTTACGCATTGTATATAAAACCGAATTTATCAAAGACATAAATACAATTAAAAAGTCATTATTTGATCGCCATTTTGAAATCTGACGCCATTTTATTTTTTTGTGTCTTGTTAAATTCTCAAATATCAATTTTCAAAAGGATCGGATAATTTTTACAAAGAAGTATATACCTATGACCGCCATTTTGAAATAAGACGTCATTTTATTTTTTTTGTGTCCTATGAAACTCTCAAATACCGATTTTCAAAAAGATCGGATCATTTTTGCAAAAAAGTACATATGGCCGCCATTTTGAAATCTGACGTCATTTTATTTTTTTGTGTTCTATGAAACTCTCAAATATCAATTTTCAAAAGGATCGGATAATTTTTACAAAAAAGTACATACGGCCGCCATTTTGAAATCTGACATCATTTTATTTTTTTGTGTCCTATGAAACTTTCAATTACCGATTTTCAAAAGAATCGGATAATTTTTACAAAAAAGTACATATGGCCGCCATTTTGAAATCTGACGTCATTTTATTTTTTTGTGTTCTATGAAACTCTCAAATATCAATTTTCAAAAGGATCGGATAATTTTTACAAAAAAGTACATACGGCCGCCATTTTGAAATCTGACATCATTTTATTTTTTTGTGTCCTATGAAACTTTCAAATACCGATTTTCAAAAGGATCGGATAATTTTTACAAAAAAGTATATATGGCCGCCATTTTGAAATCTGACGTCATTTTATTTTTTTTTTGACCCTTGAAACTCTCAAATATCAATTTTCGAAAAGATCGGATAAATTTTGCAAAAATGTACATACGGCTGCCATTTTGAAATCTGACGTCATTTTATTTTTTTGTGTCTTATGAAACTCTCAAATATCAATTTTCAAAGGGATCGGATAATTTTTACAAAAGTGACGTTACTCTTTTCATGTAAATCGGATCAGTGGTTCACGAGTTATAAACGTACAAACGGACATACAGACAGAGAAAGCCAAGTTGTTTAGGAAGATATGGAACATCGAGAAATTTTGGTCCGATCCCTAGATCCCGCCATCCGACCGACGTCAATAATTAGTTACAGGTCATTTTAACTCAGTAGGCCATGGTTTTTAAACACAAAAATCAAACGTCACCAGTCAAAAAATTGAATGACTATATTATAATGTTGCACCCGTTTTTATTATAAGTCAGAGCATACGCTATCTTCCAATATCTATATCACACTGTGCAACAGACAAGGACAACCGAAACAAGTTCGCGATTTATTAGATAAAGTCGCAATTATATAGTTGAAATTAGCAATTAAATGTGTATAAAAAAACTGTTTTCACACAATATTATACATAAAATCTATCTAAAATTTTCTCCTCTTTCGTTTAAGACAGGTTTCGAATCGATCTGACTTGAATTGAGCGAACTATAAGCAAAAAACACCGTTTTTTCTAATTTGCTCCCCTCTGGGGTCAAAATTCAAAAATCGGGCGACGTTAGGATCAAATAGACCCCGAGAGGAATCGAACAAAAAAAAGTTTTTAAAAATTGGTTCATCCGTTTGGGCTGTACGACTGATACAAAAAATCCGTTACAGATTAACAGATTGACAGATTCACAGACGTACAGACAAAGCGAGTGTATATAGGCGCTTCTAGCTTCGCTAAGATCGCGCCTAAAAAGGAAATTAATAAATATAAAATACGTCTGGATTCCTTACTATACTCTTCCATAGAGCGTCTGAATGACTAGAGTGTCCATTTGCTGCAGCTTTATTTTTTTTCTTCCGTTGCATCTGAATGGTGCACGGAAAAATACGGAATTGACTAACGTTCGGCGTTCTTACGGTAAAAACTTCCATCCCTTGTTTTAATAACATACGAATTTTGACATTTAACTTTCTTGGTTTTCAAATTGTTTTGTCTTTCTGCACATGAACTCATTGTTTAAAAAATATTTAGTTAATAACATAAACAAAAAAAATACTAATTATCCTAAGACATCTATTCGTCAACAATTATTTACAAAAAATATATATACAAGTCAAATTCCTCCCGTATACATATAATACAACATATTTTCTATTCTCAAACTATTTAATAGTGAGAGCCCTAAATAATCCTATGAAATAATCAATAAATAAAGGTGATGACACCCGTCGTCTCTTGGCTGCTTGAAGACTTTCCCGTTCATCCTCGTCGCTCCGTTTTCCCTTCTTCAAGTTCTCCGACGAAAACAGTCTTCGACACACTCTCCCCGCCAGTAGATCTCTGCGTGGCTCCGTTCCTCTGGTTGACCTCCTCTTCATTGGTGATTCAATTTCGTGCTCTTGGATTCTTCTTGGCTCGCTGGATGGATGTATACTGGCGGGGAGAGTGTGTCGAAGACTGTTTTCGGCGGAGAACCCGAAGAAGAGAAAACTGAGCGACGAGGATGAACAGGAAAATCCTCAAGCAGCAAAGAGACGACGGGTGTCGTCACCTTCAGATTATGATCACATTATAATATTACTTAGGGCTCTTAGCATTAACTAAATAGTTTTAAAATAGATAATATATTGTATTTTATGTATTGTATATTTTACTTGTATATTTTTTTGAAAATAGCTGTTGACGAATAAAACTGTCTTATAATAATTTGTGTGTATTTTTTATTTTATTTTTTATAATTAGAAAATATATTGTATAATATGCACCTATATTGTTTATTGTGTATAGAAAGAATTTGATTTATTTATTGTAGATTATAGACGCGTCGACATCTCAGGTCATTAGCGTCTTTCAACTACACTAAATAACAACTAACTTAAAACCAAAAAAGCTTTTAATTAAAAAAATGTACTAAAAAGTAAAGCTAAAAGCTTTGTCAAATTCAAATTGTTTATTACTCCTGCAGAGGCAAAAGAGAAAATTGCATAGGAGAAGTCAGATACAATTACAATTAATATAAAAACATAATATACATACAGAAACATAAATGGTTACATGACAAAATAATCATTTAAGCAATAAAAACATTTATCAACATGGAAAGCCTTCAATTTTTTCATAAACTGTGGAAAACTCACTATATTTTTTTATTCAGTTGGAACCAGATTGAATATCTTGGTGCAATAATACATAGGACTTTTCAAATAAAGACAGCAAAGTAACTATAAGACCGCCACAAAGCTTTTAGTTTCCAGATGTATGAACATTATTTTTAGTAGGTAGGTACATTTTTTATAAAAATAAATAATAAAAATATAGAAGAAAAATAGGGATGCTCACAAAAAAAAAACAGTTTTTAATTTTCTAAAAAAAAAAATATTGTCAATAAAATACTTATAATTAAATTATACATAATATATCTTACTTATAACTAATTACATCTCAAATCTACAATAATTACAATCGTAGCCTCGAGAAAGTAGGCTGTGCTCCTCACCATTCTATATCATAAAAATGCAATACAAATAAAAAAATACTATGATTCTAAGAGATTCTTCAACAATTATTTACAAAAAATATACAATACATAAAATACAATATATTATTTATTTTAAAACTATTTAGTTAATGCTAAGAGCCCTAAATAATATTATAATGTGATCATATTCTGACACCCGTCGTCTCTTGACCGGCTTAAGATTTTCGCGTTCATCTTCGTCGATGCGTTTTCTCTTCTTCGGGTTTACGGATGAAAATAGTCGTCGACAAACTCTCCCTGATCGTAGTCCTCTGCGTAGATCAGTTCCTTGGGTTGACGTCCTCTTCAGTGGTGAATCCATTTTCGGCTCTGCTCGTTTGTCAGGCGTATAATGATCTACACAAGTCAATTCACGGTAATTTATACCCTGCAGACTTCAGTCAAGCGTACGAAAACAAATTTATGTTTATTCAACCTTGACCGAATTATTGACCTGCGAAAACCTTTTTGTTTACCAGGTCAAAAATAATCCTACGGTCGACTGAACAGGGATTAAATTTTTTGTACGGATGACTGCACTTCTCAGGGTATATATTAACCCCGAATTGACTTGAGAAAACCATTATACGCCCAATCAACGAGCGAAGAAGAGCAACATATAACAGTTGGAAGGACATTCAGCAAGTCGACACCATGTACAATATCTGAAGATGCCACGTCTAGTACGTACTTCGAAGAAGATGTCGCCGTCGAAGAAGAGGTCGTCGCCTTTCGAGGAAATGAGAGGACTTCCAGCGAAGAAGGCAAGAATGTCTGCAGAATTTACCGAAGCTGTAGAAAGCAATTTTGTGCCAGAAATACAAGAAGACCCCAAAGACTTCGAATGGATGGTGGAGTCAATAATGGCATCACTGAAGAAAAACGAGCGACGCATTGCCAAGCCGGTGTTCAGGCTATCGAAGAAACCAGCTGGCAAGAAAGAGGAGACGTCTTTGTCCGGATTGGTTGAAGCAAAAGAAGGGAAATCGAAAGAAGAGACAGTGAAGAGCGAAACTTTTTGGACGAATGAAGATTTGCCATATCTGCTTCGAAGATTTAGGCGTTTAAATTTAAGATAGTTTTGTAAGATTTTTTTATAATATATTGTATTGAATTTGTATTGTATTTTTTTAATATTAATAAATTATTTTGTTTGTTTACTCCTATTTTCTAGATTTATGTAAACTTTAATTTTTTATTTGTCGATTGTATATTTATAAAGATTATTTTTTAATTTATTTTGCATGATCATTTTTATATTTTTATGTTATTTTAATGCAATTCAAAATTATACTGAATGATTTAAAAAACCAGTTTTGCAGCAACATAATTATTAGTAGTTACAAAATGAAACTAATTAGGTTTAAATCTCCTGTATGATATTGTTATTCAGGTAATTTTTTACCTGGGTTAAAGACATATAATTAGGTATTAAAATTTAAAAAAAATTATTAATTTTTTAATTTTTTCTAATAATTTAACATAAATAATATTGAAAATCGAAAAGAAAAATTTTTTTAAAGCTATAGATAAATTACTAAAAATTAATTAAAATGTATAAAAATTTAAAAAATATCACGTGACTTCAAAACGCGCCAGGAATGTTTGTGACGTCGTTATGTTAAAATGTGTCTGCATTTGTTGGTATTTGTGTATATGTATTACACAATATACTATCAAAAATAATAAATTTTTAACTTGGTAACCATGGATACAAAGACCATAGATAACATAATGACGTCACACGCGTTCAGATTCTTTCGGCGCGTTATCGGAACTGAGTTTAAAAAATAATTTTTATTTAAATATAACTTTTTAATTAGTAAGCAAAAAAATAAATAAAAACAGGTTTACTATAAAATTTGTATGTGATCTTTTCATTTAAGTAAAAAAAAAATTCACTTACAAACCCAATTGTTGTTAGACTTTATAGATTTTAGTTTGAACTCTCCTGATGATGGGCTACAAACCCGAAACGATCGTTGATCTTTAATAAAAGTTTAGAATTTTTTCAAGTGTTATGTATGTATTTTATAAATTTGTTTTCATACGGTATAATTTACCACGAACTGACTTGTATAAATCATTATACGTCTAACCGACGAGCCTAGAAGAATTTCAGAGCAGAAAATGGAATCACCAATGAAGAGGAGGTCAACCCGAGGGACGGATCTACGCAGAGACCTATTGTCGGTGAGAGTGTGCCGAAGACTATTTTCGTCGGAGAACCCAAAGAAGAGAAAACGGAACGACGAGGATGAACGCGAAAATCTTCAGACGGCAAAGAGACGACGGATGGCGTCACGTTCAACATATGACAATTTTATAGTATTATTTAAGGCTCTTAGGATTAATTAGTTTTAAATTAGCAAATGTATCTTATTATATGTGGGTATTGTTGTATAGAAAGTATGTATTTTTTTTGTAAATTGTTGACTTTGGAATAAATGCCTTAGAGCTTGGAACAATTTGTGTTTTTTTATTTGTTTCTTATTTTTTTATTTAATACTTATTAATCTCATTTGACAATTTCCACGACATCTGAATAAAAAAAGGAAAAATTATATTCCTCGTGGGGTGGGTAATAAATCATAAATTCTTATCTCTGAAACTACTATGAAAATGTTTCACATCTGCCAGGCGTCCCACGACGGCTCACATTTTTTTAAAGATATCGATTTATTCTTTTAATAGGGATTTAAAAAATATATTTTCCTTTTTTTATACACATTTCAATGAAATTTTTAAAAAAAATAAGCATTTATAATATAAAAAATTTTGGAGCATACAAGTAATTCAAGAATTACAAGGCGCGATATTCATGTAGGTATTGTGTGTAAACGGTTTTACCGAACATAGGGAAAATAACACTAAGAAGATCAATTTTGTAGTAGGCTATGGCCATAAGACCTAATGTAAATATGTATTGGATTACATAGAAAAAATAGTGCAGTGAATTTTTTAAACAATTTTCCATAGCAACGGTTGACTATTAAGCGAAACTCGGAACCTGCTAAATAAAAAAAGTCATGAGGTGTCGTAAGATACCCGTCAGAAGCTATGTTTCTTACGCATTGTATATAAAACCGAATTTATTAAAGATATAAACAATACAATTAAAAAGTTATTATTTGACTGCTATTTTGAAATCTGACGCCATTTTATTTTTTTGTGTCTTATTAAACTCTCAAATATCAATTTTCAAAAGGATCGGATAATTTTTACAAAGAAGTATATACCTATGGCCGCCATTTTAAAATATGACGTCATTTTATTTTTTTGCGTTCTATAAAACTCGTCAATATCTATTTTCAAAAAGATCGGATAATTTTTACACAAAAAATACATATTCACGCCATTTTGAAATCTGACGTCATTTTATTTTTTTGTGTCCTATGAAACTCTCAAATACCGATTTTCAAAAGAATCGGATAATTTTTACAAAAAAGTACATACGGCCGCCATTTTTAAATCTGATGTCATTTTATTTTTTTGTGTCCTATGAAACTCTCAAATACCGATTTTCAAAAGAATCGGATAATTTTTACAAAAAAGTACATTTGGCCGCCATTTTTAAATCTGACGTCATTTCATTTTTTTGTGTTCTATGACACCCTCAAATATCAATTTTCAAAAGGATCGGATAATTTTTACAAAAATGTACTGTAGCATTTCATAGTTTTGTAGCCCCAAAATAATATTTGATTTCGAGCCTATGGTGTAATATTCAATTAAAATAAAAATATATTGTAAACTATAGCGACGGTATTTGACGAAATGTTGCGGGATTTGAACAGGTCGCGATTCTGGCCGACACAGAGAGACTGATGCTAGAAAAGGCGGTATGAGTGAGAGACTGCTACGTACAGCGGCTGATACACAAACATTAATCCCAATTTCCGCCCTACAAATTTAGTCCCAATATTCCTTTAACTTTCATTTTACCCATTTTCCATTGTTGAGCAGCAATTGTTGCTAGTTATAGTGGTTGTTAGTAGGGTGGCGTTCTGTCCGCCATATAAGATATAGTAGGGAATTGTCGGTTTGTGGGTGAAACCCAGTATTTATTTTTGAGCTGCGTGGAGAAAGTATTGTTATTTTTAATTTTGCTCCAGTGGCGTCCTCCCATATTAAGTGACATTAGCAGTAAATTATTTCACCATTACTGGGGTCGCTGGTTATTTTTTTGTAATTTTATTCGTTGTTAATGTTTGTTGTTACTTGTTAGCTCCTGGCTTGTTAGGTTTAATTATGAAAAGTAAGGTTTGATCAAATACTGGCGATTGTGTGATATTTGGTGATGATTTGCTGTTGATTTTTTATTTTTCGATTTCTGGATTGAAGCGAGTTTATAAATTATATCTTTTTTTTGCCTGCATGTAGGCAAGCATTTAACTCTTTTGAATTCCTTCTGCCTACATGCAGTAATTAAACATTTATTATATTTTTACGTAACCCTTATTTAACAAGGGTTACTAAGGTCGCCTGTCTAGCATTTTTTAAATTCATAAAATTTGATCTAGTCAGAAGTAAGCGATCCTTCTTCCTATAACAACCTTACTTATTCTATATTTTGTTCATATAATATTTAGAATCATTCTACTCTTTTTAGATTCTATTTTAAATAACTTTTTGAGTTATCAATTATTTAACTTATTAATTCATTTCGTTAATAAATAAATTCTTTTATTTGTGAATTGTATTTGGTTCACTTGAGTGTAATTTTTTTTGTTTAAATATATTATTGTTTTATTTTGTTGTTATTAAAAATTTCGTTTTTATTTCCTTTTTTTTGATCTACGGGGCGTTAACATAGTTAATTGTTATTCTAAACGCCACAAATGGTAGCAGAGCTTCTAACAATAAATTTTGAGTTATAAATTCTCATAATTTTGTTTCTTGTAATCACTAATTAAGTTATAAATTAATTTTTACGTTCGTACAGTTATTGCATAATCGTTTTCATTTACTGCCTCTGTTATGCAACTGTAGCTACTATACATTTCACTTTGTGTAGTTTTGTAAAGTTTTTTTTGTTTTAAAATTAGATTCATTTTTAATACTTAAAATAATTTCGAACGAATATCATTACCCTTTTCCCGTGATCTTCTCCTGCACATTGGTCCACCTTTTGGTAACTTACCTGCACGCTCCTCTCAGTTCACTTCTCAAGTTCGGTGTGTTGATTCTACTATGCCTAATACGAGGTCTCGCGGTGATGATGCAGTTGCAACGGGATCACAAGCAGCTCCGAATACGGAACACCTAGCTCCTACAGCAGAACAACAACCTTCGCCGTTAATTCAAGCCACTGCTGTCCACATGCAATTGACGGCAAATATTCACGATCAAATGGCTGAACTGCGTAGTTTGACTGATACTTTAACGAAACACCTCATCAACAAGGACTTACAATTCAAGCATGATGTATCGAAATTCACGTCTAAGATATCTATCTGCTGCGGTACCGAACCGGAAAAACTCATCAAGTTTATGGAAGAAGTTCAATCTCTAGTCGATCTGAAAGTTGCTCCTGATGTTACGTTACTTTCAGCGGTATTGGATCGTCTTCAAGGCGAACTGTTATCCTGGTGGCCCGAAGCAGTAGCCAAGCACCAAATATGGCCTGTCATGAAGAAGGAATTGTTGAAGAAGTTCGTGCCTCCAACAATCAAAATCCAACTAATAAATACGTTAGCGAGACGTCATCAAAAAAGTAATGAAACCTTCAGTGAGTTCATACGTGATATAACGGGTAAAGCCAATCTACTGGAAGCCGGCATTTCCCAAGATGAACTTATATGTCACATTTGGGCTTACGCTAACGTCAACACCTTAACTGACCTCAAACACAGTATAATGCCGTCTACTCTAGTCGAATTAGTTACATTGGCTCAACGTATGGAAGAATCCGAAATGCTAATCAGTTTGGCCAAGCAACGGGAACACAACGAATCAATCGACGTGAGCTCGTCAACAAATATTCAATGTGCCTACTGTAAACAAATGGGTCATTTGTTAAAAGATTGCATTCGTCGTCAAAGAGCTAACGCTAGAAACAATCAGCAATCTCCAAAAAACTAATAAGGCCGCAATCCACGTCGGATTGCAGTCTGCACAAGATTACTGATGAAGACGATTTTAAATTACCTATTATTGACATTAAAATAAATGACTTACCTTATTTTTGTTTGCTGGATTCTGGAGCCAGTAATAATTTTTGTGATGGACAAGTCGCTGAACACCTATTGAAATCTGGAGTCGCTATGTCGAAGGCTACAAACATCATCACTCGACTTCCAGATAATCGTCGAGTTTCAATTAATCAAGAGATTTCTGTTATTATCAAAATTTCGAATTTTACCTGGAAGCTTTCTTTCCTGGTCTTACCGAACCTGTCGTTTCCTTTCATTATTGGTTTTCCAGCTCTTCAAAAACTCAAAGTCAACCTTAATTTTACCGAATCCTATCTCTACTTCGAATTTAATCCTAACATAAAGATTAATTTCATTTACCCTCCGCAAGAAATTAATATGACATTAGCTTCCATGGTTGAAGGTTCATACCAGCTGGCCGAAAGTCATCAACACCAACTGCAATCCATTGTGAAGCGATACAACAGTACCTTGACTAACAAATTAGGACGGGTCAAAAACTACTGTTATAAAATTCAACTGAGAGATTCTATTCCCGTGCATCAGTCGCCTTACAGTTTGACACCTCCTAAAGCGGCTGCGATGAAGCAGCATATTGACAAACTACTAAACCTCAACGTCATAGAACCTAGCCTATCACCTTACAGTAGTCCTTGCTTTCTTATCCCGAAAAAGCAAGGAGGTCAGCGCCTAGTGGTCGACTATCGCAGAGTGAACCAGCGAATACGATACGACGCTTATCCAGTTCCAAGACCCGAATCGATTTTTCAATGCCTCAGCGGCGCTAAGGTCTTTTCAAAGCTTGATTTGAACATGGCATATCACCAGCTGCCTCTCTCAAATGATTCGAGACAAATCACGGCATTCACTACTACATTTGGAACGTACCAGTACAAGTACTTACCGTTCGGGCTATCGGTATCGGCGGCAGCACTTAGTCGTATTATGAATGACATATTTGGAGATCTTCATTATAAGTTCGCCATCACCTATTTTGACGACTTGTTGATTTATTCTTCAAGTATTGATGATCATCTCAGGCACCTGGAAGAAGTTTTCAAACGCCTTCACCAAGTCGGATTTACAGTCAATCCGGACAAGGCACATTTTTGTAAATCACGTTTAAAGTGTCTTGGCTACGTGGTGTCCGCTCAAGGTTGTCATATAGATCTGGAGAAAGTTAAAGCCATTCAAGCTCTTCCTACACCAACTAACTTAAAGCAAGTGAAGACGTTTCTCGGAATGACCGCATATTTTTCACGGTTTATCAAGCATTTTAGCGAAATGGCTGCTCCATTGAACCAGCTTAAACGCAAGAATGTTAAATTCACTATGAATAAGCCTCAACTTGACGCGGTCACTAAGTTGAAAAACGCCTTATCCACAGCTCCGGTACTTAGATTTCCGGATTTTGACCGGAAGTTCATCGTCCGTAGCGACTCATCGGATACTGCTCTGGGCGCCGTCCTCCTTCAAGAATTTCCTGATGGACTCCATCCAATCGCCTTCGCTTCCCGTATGTTAACTTACGCTGAGAAAAGATACGCAGTAATGGAAAGAGAGGCCCTGGCAGTAATTTTCGCACTAGATAAGTTTCATGACTACCTAATGGGTAAAGAATTTCTGCTTCAGGTAGACAATGAAGCTCTAACCTGGATGGTCAGGCATCCCAAGCAGCTCGGGAAGGTCGGCCGTTGGGTGCTGAAATTATCCAAGTACCAGTTTCAAGTCCAGCACATTCGAGGGCCATTAAACAGCGTAGCCGATGCCTTGAGCAGATTGTACTCCACCGAACCAGAAACTAACATTGAACCAGAAAACGTTCTTCATGCTTTGCACGAAGTTCCTCAAAGCTTTCTTTCGTTAAGAACTCACCAGGAAACCGACGCCGAAACACGCCTCATCTTAGAACGCATTCGTAGCGGCGAAGATGTGAAAGGGTACGTTGAACGCGACGGTCTATTGATGCGTCTTGTCGGAAAGAATCGCCTGAAGAGGATCTTCGTTCCTACTCGCGTGCGAAACATGATAATGTATTATTTTCATGATCTTGATGCCATGCACCCTGGAGTTACCAAGACATACAGAGCTATCTCGAAACGTTTTTGGTGGCCCGATCTATTTCATCAAGTTCGAGAATATGTTCGATCCTGCGACAACTGCCAGAGAGTAAAACCGGCCAATAGACGACTTGGTGCACCTATGGCGTCAACGCTTCCGACAGCTGTATACGATAAAGTTTATATTGATTTTTGCGGCCCACTGCTTCCGTCGTCGACCGGAAATCGGTATGTTCTGATAATTCTTGACTCGTTCTCAAAATGGATCGAAGTAGTTCCATGTCGAAGAGCGACAGCCGCAGTCACAGTCAACAAACTTATTCAGATCTGGTGTAAGTACGGACCGCCGAAAGCAATGGTATCGGACAACGCTACAATCTTCCGCAGCGACACATTCAGGCGCATGACTCTAGCTTGGGGCATCAAACATGTTTTCACGTCGCCGTATCAGCCGTCTTCCAACATGGTGGAAAGATCTATGCGCGACCTCAAAAGCTGCTTAACGATCATGCTACGAGCCTGCTCAGAAAATAATCATCGGGATTGGGATAAGTACCTACCATTCTTCGCGTACTCCCACAACTCCAATCTTTCTGAAGCTACGCAGCAAACTCCAGCGAATATTTTCATCGGTCGGGAGCTACCTCGTCCGCTAGACCGTCAATGGAATTTGGAGCGATATATTGATCCCGCCGCCGTCGCTACACCGGAAGAAGTCGCACGGAAACTTCAGCAAGCGCACGATAAAGTAAAGGCTTTATACGATCTTCGCCAACCTCCAGGGCATCGTCTTCAAGTTGGTGAGCTAGTTGTTCAACGCACGCATCAAATCGTCCCTCAAGGCGGTGTCGAAGGACAAAAATTTAAGCCAGCCTGGAGCAACCCCAGGCGAATCGTGAGATTTACAACCCCGACGTCCTGCGTTATTGCGAGCGTAGACGATCCAGACCAGCAGTTCCGGGTTCACATCAGTCAGCTCAAGCCGTACTTCCATCGAGAAGAAGCCGCTAATGCGCTTCTTTATAGCGGGGGAGATTGAAGCGAGTTTATAAATTATATCTTTTTTTTGCCTGCATGTAGGCAAGCATTTAACTCTTTTGAATTCCTTCTGCCTACATGCAGTAATTAAACATTTATTATATTTTTACGTAACCCTTATTTAACAAGGGTTACTAAGGTCGCCTGTCTAGCATTTTTTAAATTCATAAAATTTGATCTAGTCAGAAGTACGCGATCCTTCTTCCTATAACAACCTTACTTATTCTATATTTTGTTCATATAATATTTAGAATCATTCTACTCTTTTTAGATTCTATTTTAAATAACTTTTTGAGTTATCAATTATTTAACTTATTAATTCATTTCGTTAATAAATAAATTCTTTTATTTGTGAATTGTATTTGGTTCACTTGAGTGTAATTTTTTTTGTTTAAATATATTATTGTTTTATTTTGTTGTTATTAAAAATTTCGTTTTTATTTCCTTTTTTTTGATCTACGGGGCGTTAACATAGTTAATTGTTATTCTAAACGCCACAGGATCTTTTGGCCGGAGCATAACCCTGTGCATGTTTTGGGATAATTTGTGTTCACTGGTCTTCCTGGAAGGGAAAATCATTTTTAGAATTAATTATTATTCTGTTTAAACGACCGGTACTTGCTCTCCAAAGTAGACCCTTGGAGTTTTGCCTTGGTCGACCAATTGGTCCTGGCGTCGGTACGGCACGACCAATTTTAACTATCCATCGGTTCGTTACATCTTTTTGGTACTTGTTTTTGTCTTTTGTGTCGAGTGGTAGGTGGTTGGGTTTTTTGAGCCCTTGTTGGGACTATTTTGTTATTTAGTTATTTATTTTGTTATTTATTTATTTATTTATGGCTTTCTAGGCTAATTGTGTATTGTCTTTTGTGTCAAGTGGTAGGTGGTGGGTTATTAAGTCCTCTTGTGGGCATTTCTCGTGGTTTTTTACTACTGTTGACCCTATTCCTAGAGCTTATCGGATGGAGTAAGCGTCGAACTCCTGTTGAGCGTAGCTTACTCCCCCGTTTTGATAACTGGCTGATTTGATTCTGAGTAACCGTTCTTTTGAACCACGACCTAGCGCCGCTGAGCCTAGCTAGCCGGTAGCGTTACCCTTGGCTTGGGCCAAAGGAAACGTAGTTATACTTTTGGCGCCCAACGTGGGGCCCTGTCAAATCTCTTGCTATTGTTACATTTTTGGGTCTCTCTTTTGTTGTGGCTCATCATACTGGTGGTCCTTGGTCGGAATTCGGAGAAGGGTCAAAGCTGTTGGTATAATTTTTAATTTGTTTGTTGTTGTTTGTTGTATTTGTGAATTGAACTACAAGTGCGCGAGATGGAGTTTTCGTATGATATGGATGTGGATTACTTACCTAGCTCTGAAATTATCATTTTATTTTTTTGTGTTCTATGAAACTCTCAAATATCAATTTTCAAAAGGATCGGATGATTTTTACAACAGAGTACATGTGGCCGCCATTTTGAAAAATCTGACGTCATTTTATCTTTTGGTGTCCTATGAAACTCTTAAATATCAATTTTCAAAAGGATCGGATAATTTTTACAAAACAGTTCATATGGCCGCCATTTTGAAAAATCTGACGTCATTTTATTTTTTTGTGTCCTATAAAACTCTCAAATATTAATTTTCAAGAGAATCGGATAATTTTTACAAAAAAGTATATATGGCCGCCATTTTGAAATCTGCCGCCATTTTATTTTTTGTGTTCTATGAAACTCTCAAATATTAATTTTCAAAAGGATCGGATAATTTTTACAAAAGTGACGTTACACTACTTCGTGACGTGACGTTTCACTTTTTATTATTTAGGTCCCCATCTGAAACGTGCGTTAAGAAGCATAGCTTCAAATAAAAATAGGTAAAAAAACTTTTAAGTTAAACGGTTTTATAAATGTTTTAAAAAGAAAAAATAATATTTAATTTAGGTTCATAAGTATAAAAGCGTGGGTCGTAAACTCTATGATAATTTATTATAGTCACGACCCACGCTTTTATACTTATGAGCCTAAATTAAATTTTATTTTTTACTTTTTAGTACATTCATAAAACCGTTTAACTTAAAAGTTTTTTATCTATTTTTATTTTTAATATTTTAGTGTGCTTTATTTCCTTAATCTGATTTTATAACATTTATCCGATCCACTGAAACGTTACCGGAGAAAGACCTTTTGCCTGTGAAAATTCAAAAGTACGATTTGCACCCGGACGAAAGCCTGGCCGGTCAGCTAGTTATCATAATATTGTATTGTCACCGGGGCTACACATGTGTGCAAAATTTCAACTCAATCGGATCACGGGAAGTGGGTGAAAATTCAAAAGTACGATTTACACCCGGACGAAAGCCGGGCCGGTCAGCTAGTTACCATAAATTGTATTGTCACCGGAGCTACACATGTGTGCAAAATTTCAACTCAATCGGATCATAGGAAGTGGGTGAAAATTCAAAAGTACGATTTGCACCTGGACGAAACCGGGCCGGTCAGCTAGTTATCATAATATTGTATTGTCACCGGAGCTACACATGTGTGCAAAATTTCAACTCAATCGGATCACGGGAAGTGGGTGAAAATTCAAAAGTACGATTTACACCCGGACAAAACCGGGGCGGTCAACTAGTTACCATAATATTGTATTGTCACCGGAGCTACACATGTGTGCAAAATTTCAACTCAATTGGATCACGGGAAGTGGGTGAAAATTCAAAAGTACGATTTACACCCGGACGAACCGGGCCGGTCAGCTAGTTACCATAAATTGTATTGTCACCGGAGCTACACATGTGTGCAATATTTCAACTTAGTCGGTCGCAGGATTTGTAACAAATATACGGGATCAAGCTAAATAAAACCACCGTTTAAAAAACAAAGCATCTACTACCTACTTACTTTTGCGTGATGCCAGAACATACGTTTTTATTTGAGAATCAGTTCGGTTGCTTTTGCGTGATGCCAGAATATTTTAAAACTCGCAGTCGCATAAGAAGTTATTTACTTAAAAAAAATCATGAAATCGGATCAGTGGTTCTCGAGTTATAAGCGTACAAAGGGACATACAGACAGAGAAAGTCAAATTGTTCGGGAAGGTATGAACGTCGAGAAATTTTGGTCCGATCCCTAGGTCTCGCCATCCGATCGACGTCAATAAATTATTAGTTACACGTCATTTTAACTCAGTAGGCCAGGGTTTTTAAACTTAAATTCAAACATCAGCAATCAAAAAATTGAATAACTATATCAAAAAAAAACTCGGGTCGCAGTGCCAAAACCCTGCCGACAATATAGTGTATTTGCTAATACTGGCATTGTGGCTTTATTATGTGAACTTGAGTTTGTTTTTGGACAAAATAAAAAATTTAACTCCTTAATACATCCCTTAAAATAATATTTTTTTTCTTAATTTCAATATTTTTATCAATGCAACCTCGGTACCAAATTAAATACACCCTTCAGTAAGTAAAGCACTATCTGCAAACTAGTGTTTTCATAAAAATTGTAAGTCCGGTCCTGTCGGGCCGATTTTATTAAAATTTGAGCAGTACATTTTAATCGTTACTAAAGGGTTAAATTTCATTTTTGAAACGATTCTGAGAATTTTTTCGGCATTTTTGGGCCCAAAAACATTTTTCAACCTCTAAAAACCGATTAGGTCCATTTTAAATAGGCTTCGTGCGGTGATGGATTTTAACGTGCCTACCAAATTTCGTCAAAATCAATTAACTCTTTCGAAAGTTATAGCCCGCACACACACACACACATAAATATATATAACAGACTTTTCCAAAAATGGTGCCAAAGTGTTCAGGAGGCTATGAAACGTCGAGAAATTTTGGTCCGACCCCTAGGTCCCGCCATCCGACCGACGCCAATAGTGTATGTGCCATATTATGGCAAATACACTAATAATGCAATATAAGACAGAGCATACGCTATCTTCCAATATCCATATCACACAGACAAGGACAACCGGAACAAGTTCGCGATTTATTAGATAAAGTCGCATTTATTTAGTTTAATAATCATATAAATTTGTATAAAAAAACTGTTTTGACACAATATTATACATGAAATCTATCTAGAATTTTCTGCTCTTTCGTTTAAGACAGGTTTCGAATCGATCTGACTTAAATTGAGCAAACTATAAGCAAAAAACACCGTTTTTTCTAATTTGCTCCCCTCTGGGGCCAAAATTCAAAATCGGGCGACGTTAGGATCAAATAGACCCCGAGAGGAATCGAACAAAAAAAAGTTTTTAATAATCGGTTAGCCCGTTCGGGCTGTACGACTGATACAAGAAATCCGTTACAGATTCACAGACAAAGCGAGTGTATATAGGCGCTTCTAGCTTCGCTAAGATCACGCCTAAAAATAAAAAACAAACAAAAAATATACAGGGTGGACCAGGTTATAGTAGCAATAATTCACCATTCGATGGTCCATCGAAAAATAAGTCGACATGCATAATTTTATTTTTCTCCAAAACGCTTCCTAAGGGAGATACGCCCCTTCAAAGTTCAGTTTTAAAATTCTTTTTTTTGTCCTAACTCTCAAGTCATTAATGCGTTTTTGACCAAATTTGGTACAAGTGTTTATGCAATAGATACTCATTACTTGACGTAAGTAACTTTTGTCAAAATTGTCAAGTGGCGTAGATACAGGGGGGTTGTTTCACTTTTCCCGCCCTATTTTTTGCGCCACTGGATATTTTTAAAGAATAACTTTTTTTTCGAATTCCCTGTTCAATTTAGAAAAAAAGAGTCACTCTTGCAAAATTTCGATTTGAGACTTCGTTTACGAGATAAATAGAGTTGAAAGTTTAGAACACTTCTAAAATAGCCACCTATGAAAATAATAGGTCTGGAATCTTGTACAACATTTGTAAACTTTTTACTGTTTGACGAATTTAAATAAATAATTCATTAATTAAATTAAAAACAACAAATAAATAACTTATGAAAATAACCAACAAAGTAGGCGATACTTGGTTTTGAGATAATTTATGACACTTGTCAGTATTGATTTTTAAAACTGGACTTTGAAGGGCTGTATCTCCCTTAGGAAGCGTTTTGAAAAAAAATAAAATTATACTTGTCTACTTATTTTTCGATGGATCATCGAATGGTGAATTATTGCTACTATAACTTGGTCCACCTTGTATATATGTCAAATTCTTTCTATACACAATATACAATAGGTGCGTATAATACAATATATTATTTTCTAATTATAAAAAATAAAGTAAAAAATAAAAAAACACAAATTATTATAAGACAGTTTTTTTCGTCAACAGCTATTTACAAAAAAAAATATATACAAGTCAAATTCTTTCTATACAATATAATACAACATATTTTTTTCTAAACCTAATTAATACTAAGAGCCTTAAATAATACTATAAAATGGTCATATGTTGAACATGACGCCATCCGTCGTCTCTTGGCTGGCTTAAGATTTTCGCGTTCATCTTCGTCGATGCGTTTTCTCTTCTTCGGGTTCTCCGATGAAAATAGTCGTCGACAAACTCTCCCTGCTCGTAGTCCTCTGCGTAGATCAGTTCCTCGTGTTGATGTTTTCTTCAGTGGTGAATCCATTTTCGACTCGTTTGTCAGGCGTATAATGATCTACACAAATCAATTCACGGTAATTTATACCCTGAAGACTTCAGTCAAGCGTACGAAAAGAAATTTGTGTTTATTCAACCTTGACCGAATTATTGACCTGCGAAAATCTTTTTGTTTACCAGGTTAAAAATAATCCTACGGTCGACTGAACAGGGATTCAATTTTTTGTATGGATGACTGCACTTCTCAGGGCATATATTAACTCCGAATTGAGTTGAGAAAATCATTATACGCCCAATCAACGAGCGAAGAAGAGCAACATATAACAGTTGGAAGGACATTCAGCAAGTCGACACTAAGTACAATATCTGAAGATGCCACGTCTAGTCCGCAGTTCGAAGAAGATCTCGCCGTCGAAGAAGAGGTCGTCGCCTTTCGAGGAAATGAGAGGACTTCCAGCGAAGAAGGCAAGAATGTCTGCAGAATTTACCGA